>ML777081.1:771660-816343 GCA_009831015.1 Picea engelmannii | reverse complement strand
TTCAAACTTTTCCTTTAAAAAGAACACCCATGTCATTCTAGTGTAGTCATCAATGAACAATATAAAGTATCGACATCCACGGAAAGAATATTCCATTGGACCACATATATCACTATGAATCAACTGCAAATACTTTGTTTCTCCCCATGAGCTGGTTGGAAAAGCTTCTCTCTTTTGTTTGCTAAAAATTCAAGCTTCATACTTATAATTTTCTCTCTTGAAAGTTGGAAAACCCTTTACCAAATCTTGGGGCTTAAGTTTCAAGAGACTATCAAAGTTTAAGTGACAAAATAAAAAATGGCATAATCTGAATGAAGACATTTCAGAATTCACCACTGTTGCAGCATCATGCTTTCTTGGGATAATTTTTCCCTTCATTCTTAACAATTTTCCATCTTCATATCCTGACATTATTGTTTTCAATTTATCCTTCTCTGAATTAATATTTACCAAACCATCTTTCATGATTATTTGATGTCCATATTGTCGGATTGTGACTAAGGATAACAATTATTTCCTAAAAGTTGGTACATACCAAAACCTTGAAATCCATTTTTCACCAATTCTAGGGAGAAATGCTTTCACTGAACCTTTTACTTGAGGTATATGAGTTGTATCATTAGATAAATATATGGGATTTAGTTGAACATATTGATAATTTCAAAAATAGTATATGTGATAAGTCATATGCTGAGTAGCCCCTATGTCCAATATCTAGCCATTTTCAAATGAATCCTCTTGCTAAATTGTTGTGAAAACATATTCATATCGATCATCTTGATCCTCTGCATATTGAGATGATTTTTGATAATTTGAATTTGATGTCTGGTTAAACTTTGGTAATTGATCATTACTTGTTAGAAAATTTGATGCATATTGTCCCATCTTTGAAACATCTCTTGCATCTTACTTGACTGGAATTCCTTCCTCTTCCTAACTGTCCCTTATTATTGGGAGAATTACTTTGAAAATTTTGTTGATTAAAATTGCTACGACCTCTAACTTGACCACGACCTCGATTAGAAGATTGATTCTTAAAATTTCCAAAATTTTGTTTATGTCTTCCTTTAAAACTTTCATCTTTAGTAAAAGGAAGATCTTCTCCTGATTGTTTTTGTTTTCCAAATGATCTACTATGTTGAGCTAGTAATTCACTAAGTGAATCAAAGGTCACAGTTGATAACTTATCAATTACTTGCAAAGTCTCAAGAAAATTCTTATAAGATTGAGGCCAGTCATTTATCACAATGGAGACCAAAATGCTAACTTCAAGTTTAAGAAAACCGTCCTTGATAATTTCCTGATGAATTCTCTTAATCCTTGAAATGCATTCTAATACATCACAATTATCTGTTGATCTTTGTTTAATCATTTTCTTTTGTAGATCAACTCTTTGAGATGCAACAAGAGTATACAAATGTTTCTTAAATTGATTCCAAGAAGACCATGCATCTTTGGAATTCTCAATATGTACAAGCATGTATTCAATTACAAAATAGCACAATAAAGAAAGTGCTTTTTCATCTTTGAATTACCATTTTGCTAAAGTAGAAGCATCGGTTGGCTTAGTTGGATCATTATCACCATCACAAATATCACATCGTAATTCATTATAAATCAAAGTGTTATGCATGTGTCGACTTAAAGATTTATAATTCTAGGGTCCATGTAACTTATTTGATTATGTGAATAGATTGATTAATTTTGACATGATGGTAGATTTCCTTATTGTAAAATTGCAAGTGAATGATCAGACCACCAAACTGAATAATCCTCAAAACACTAAAGAAGAGACACAATGCACCAGAAAGAAAGAGTACACAATCCATGCAAAAAGAAAATTTTTAAGGTATTGGCCTTGACCCTTTAAAATTCTTGTTGAAAAAAGAGTTTGAGAGAGTATTGCACTCGACTCTTCTCAACTTTTGAGTTTTAAGACTACAATCAAGATTTATATCCTTTTACAAGTAGTAAAATGACCCCCCCTTGACCTAGAAAAGTCAAACATGAAGTAACACTTCAAACATTAATAACCAAAATACTTTTACACAAAAAAAAAAAATGTCTCCCTTTAAAATGAACATAATAATTAAATCCACTTATCACTCCACATTTTTATGTGAAACAATTTAATTGTCTCCCAAAAAGTTAACAAATAACATTTCTCTTAAAACTTGTGCCAAGTTGTCGTATATGAAAATCATGGTTTTATAATAAGTGGAATGAAACTAGTTTAATTTCCAAATAAGTCGTTCAAACTTGAAATCCATGACACCTACCACACAACAATCCTTTGATCAATGAATATATGAGATAATTTTGGAGGGAATCTTGGAGAAACTATCGTTGGGTATGATGTGAAATTGAGGTGGAGAGCATGCACACATAATGCAAAATATCCTCTCCTTTGACAAATCATTACCCAAAATTTAAAACAGTGTTGGCGTTGTTGTGAATTTTCGGTCTGGTTGATGGATCATCTCACAATATGGTACATGATATGGTCCACGATACGTTATAGGACTGCACCTTTGATTGTGCAACTTTTGTACTACAGAGAAGAAACATACATAGAAATTACGATTAGGGTTCGACTTTACCTTCCACGCAAGGTCTCTCCAGATCTGAGATTCTCTACGGGTTCAAATTTTCCTCAATTAAATTAGGGATGAAAACGTTCATGGTCACCCAAGCATATGATAGAGTCATGCAACGGAGTCATCTGGTGTGTGCTCATGCTTTGTCTTGGGAACAATATATGAACCATAATACAGTTACAGATCACTTGAGCTTTCAATAGATCATATCTCTGCTATTTGAACCACCTAACTTCGCCTTCTCTCAGACAATAATACCTTCTCTTTCACCTTCAACAACAACCCAAGCTGTCTTCTTATGGTCAAGATTTGTAATTGAACTGAATTGGAGAATCTAGTCTCCAGTTGGCTCACACTTCTCGGGAGGAATCATAGTGAGGCCCTCAATACAAATAGATATGTGGAAGCATAAATATTTTGATAAAGACCAATTCTCTGCATATTTGAAACAACAGATCCAAAAAACTGACAATACTCTCTATAGATGTGATCTATTTTAATGATCGATCAAACTCTATCAAATTTCATTCATGAGATTACATGATCGGTGTATCCATTGTTCATGACCTTCTGATGAATTTAAATTCATTGTGAGCTCAGATTTGGCGGTTGAACGATGGCAGAAACTTAAAAAAAAAATTAGAATATACAGCTCTAAACATGAAATTGCAACATTTGTAGAAATATATGTAGCAGTTTTACAAAATGATCCCTCTTAATTAATTGAAAAACAACAGTGCATCTTTAAGATCATAAAACAATGAATATTTATAATGAATCTGCTATGATCTTGAGATTTACAAGACTAACTATTGATTTATATACAATAATTTTGCATTTTTAGAACTATAAACAGTAGAAATAGATCTAGAAGTATAATCAACAATAAAATGAGGATTATATCTAAATAAAATCAACAAATTGATTTTGAAAAAATCTGCAAATAGAAAAAACTAAATTTTCCTTACATTAAACAACAACAGATTACCTCAATATTGTTTCCCTTGATTTTGAAGAGATCTAGGTTGATGTCAAGGATTCTTCCTTTCTTCCTCAATCCATCATCAATTCTCTTCTATCACAATTTCACCATGGCTCTCATACCGTGTTGACAAAGTGTCCTTAGACATGTAATTTTATTAATAAGGAAAAGTTAATTACAATCAGAAGTGAGGACTCATAATCTCCTTAACCTCACTTGAAGAAGGAGTTTGTTTATATAGCTCAACCCTAAACTAAAATCTAGGAGAACAACCAATCACATAATGACATGAGTATGATATGTGTCATTTACATAGAAGTTAGGTGTCCTTATCCTAACAAACTAAAATAAACTATATTCTAAAAATATTTAAAGTAGAAAATACTTAGACTATAGAACTTTAGGACGAGTTATGACCACACACCCCTTTTTGCATGTCTTTTATGACCAGTTTAGACTCATCCTCATCCAAATATTTCAACAAAATTCCAGTAGGATCTCTCCAATACAAATTTTGCTTTATGATGCAGAATTTTACAGATTTCAATTTAAGAGACCTAACCTTTCACTTTTCCATTTCAGGTGGAGCTTCTAGGTGCTGCAAAAACTACACAACATATTTATACGAGGGTGAAAAATATTAATGCTCATGGTGTTCATGAGATTGATTGTAAGGCTCAAAGAATAATTTCAGGCATCAAAGATATAAAATCAAGTATTTTATGTGTTTTTTCTACCTTCATTTTTCTGAGAAATAATATTTAAATGAAATTAATAATAAGATGGTACATAGGTGGTATCCCGTTATCTAAGTTGCAATTATAATTTCAAATGATGTAGAAATATTTAAAAAAATATTAAAACAAATTCAGGTATCAATTATAGATAAGTCTCACCTTGTTTGCAGTAGAAGATGCACCCTTGAAAAGGAGATAAAAATGCAGTGATTCACACAGATCACAGGTCTTGTTTTACTCACATTAATAACCGAGGAAAAGTTGTTACTGAATGCACTTTTGATATAATATGATCACAATAGATGTAGTGCTAAATTGCAAGAAATCACTCTTCAATAATTACAGAAAGAAATTCAGAGAAATGGAAACAAAGAGGGAACACATAACCCAAATTGAAAAAAACTTAGATTCTTTGTATGCACTTGTATTAATACTCAAAGATAGTTTCTCTTTTACATTTGGAAAGAAGAAGCCCCAAATAGATCCGAAATCCATCTATTTATACAAACATTGTCTCAACTAGAACGTTCAACTTCCCACAATATCTGCCTAAAAATAAAATACAATGAAATAACAACATGGAGAAGTTGTGCTGGCGCTTCATTTTTCTCTTCATTTTCTTGTAGATGCTCTCGTTTTCCTTTGTCCTTCAAACTGGGTACACCTATCTATTAATTCCACCACAATAATTTGGCTTACTGTCTTTTTCATTTGATTATGTTTCCATTTGTCCCTTCAAATGCGTTCACTAGGAAAAATAATTGTGTTTGAAGATACAGGGGGTGGTAAGTGGATAGGTAGCTCAGTGTTGGCTCATTATAGGATAGCTAACCGTTAGGGAAATAGTGACTATTTCAAAAATATGATGATGTGGGAATAAGTGTCAAATAATTATGAGAGATGAGTGGATGCAAGCATGTAGGTGGTAGGGATATATGGGGTAAGTGATGTGTAGCAAGTGTGACAGGATGGAGGGTGAAAGGTAGAGAGGGTAGAATAAAGGTGTCAAGTCATTTTATACTTTTCTATTTTGTGGGGGCACGAGGAAGTGGTTTTTAGGTAACCCTCATTTCTCCCCGCAATGAACGTGGTGATACCACATACCCACAAGAGAAAACAATGGTCTAAATTGCGGAACCACACTTCGAAATTAAAACCCGTGCAACTTCTCCCCCCACAATCGTTCTCAGACGCTAATCTCCACGATCCATTAAAACATGACTTTCGATCTTGAAAAGTGAGATAAGTGCCGAAATTTTAAGTCAAGGTCACATCTCTTGGTCATATGTAGAGAAGAAATAGTGAACTTCATGCAATTCCTGTGTGTCAATCCAAGTAGGGGACACTTGTCAGACAATATTCGTATTCGACAATATCATACTCCAGGAGGAAGCATGTAGTGTTGAGTAAATAACTCCTGATGTTCTTAATCCTGGAGTTCATTTATACCATTGATTGAAGTGGACACATGGCGAGAGATCCCTCACTTTGGGGACTTATCACTCCAGAAGGTTTATGAAGTTAAAGAAACTAGAGCAAGAGATCACGAAGACCAAAAGTAAATCTAAACCATTGAAATATGAGGATGTGTGTCGGTAGATCTAACCCTTCAAAAAGTTAACAGTTCAGAGGTTTTGTGATGTTTTTCATCTCATAATGCCCAAATCCCATAGTTATGAAGGAAATCCCAGCCATCCAAATGAAAAGGAAACGCGGCGCCAGATCTCTTACTTTCGAGATTTAACACTTTGGGTGTTTGTGGTGTTATGCATGCCCGGAGTCCCGAAGTAAATATAAACCGTCTAAATCAAGAGGATACACGACTCTAGATCCCTCACTTAGGCGAATTATCATTTCAGAAGGTTCGTGTTGTACATGTTCTTTCTTCCATTTATGTTTATTTAGACCTTCCCTACAATATTTGGTCCCTTTGTTAGTTTATTCGGCTTCCAAACTAGTTTAGCGTTCTGCTAGATTATGAAATCTGGTCTATTGAGATTCCTTGCAACTTTTTGTGGCACCATAATCCTTAAGGAAATAAGATTAAACTGTCAGTAACAAGAGAGGTCTGTAAGCTCTTGACTGGATGAAAAATTGTTAATTGCAAATGGTAAAATGATTTTGAAATTCGAAGAGCTTTATAAAATCTGTTCGTCTTTGTATAGATCTGTCTACAGAGAGATTATTTAAAATTTTGATGGAATTTATTACCTCAGAAATCAAAATATATTCAAATCATTAACTTTAGCTAATCATAAACATCATTAACAATTTTACGATTCAACGTTCGGAGGTTTTGAATGTAAGAGGGTAGAAATTTCGAGAAGGCTGAATTCACAGAAAAATTAATCTCTTATTAATTACTTTTATGTCTTAATTAATCATGTTTTAATCATTGAGTTATCCTTAAGTACTTCGGCGGTTCGGTGTTCGGTAGTTTTGGATGTAAGAGATAGAAATCCTTTGAAGGCCGAATTCCGAGAATAATTTATTAATACTTAATCATGATTATTTAAAGTTATTTAATTGTTTTATTAACTCCATAAAACACTCTTTACTTTATTTCAATATCCAATACTACGGGACTTCGGATTTTGGGGGGGTTTGTTGTTTATATTTGTTGGAATACCCGAAGCGCAAAGCTCTGAAACGACCGTTAACAATTTTCTTTTAAAACTCAGACAACTTCTAAACTTCGAAGATCATTAGGACCGTTCAATCAACTTAGAGTAATTCAATGACGAATGATATTATAAATTCCTTATTGATAGATCACAACCAATGGATTTATTTTAAAACCAAAAGGAAACTCTCTAAGTTTTTCTCTTTTTTGGGTAAAACTTTATTTCTAAGAGGCAAAATCTAAAGTTCAAAAGAACAAAATTATTTGTGTTCCAACATAGGCTCCATATGGGGATTGTGTCTCCCTATGAGGCACGAAAGAACAGTAGACCAAATGCCTTTATTGGGTAAATGTAGTCATTATTGTTTATTGAAAAACATTTTCCAGTTTTATTTAAGAAATAATCGTATATAGAAAAATGAAATTATCCAAGTCCAAAAATCTTTAAAACATACTTAATGATTGATATCATGTTAGGCTATTTAAAATTTCCTTTTTCTAAAACTGATTTAAGAATTGTTTAAGATAATCAAGATAATTTTAACTTAAATATCAGCTTCGACCGACTTTGTTTTCTTCAAGGTTAAGAAGACGAAACATGTTTATTTAGGGAATCCCTAGCTGGTTAAGAATGTAAATATCATCGGAAAGAGAACTACATAACAAATTATGATATATAGATATGTATGATAGCCTTACAGATATCATAGATATTGTGTCACTTCCAACGAGCCTCTTCAATACCCCGGTGAAGTTATCTAATTCTCCCATTGAATTTCCTTTCACCACTTCAATTAACACTTTTGCATTTCCCTGAGATGAGGGAAATGAATATATGAATTTCCTTTCATCATCCATTTTGGACAAAATGGGGGCAATAAAATTATGAATTTCCTTTCATCGACTGTCTTATATTTTAATATTTTCAAATGGGAGCAATCAATCTGTGTGTAGCATACAAGGGATGAAATATGTTTAAAGTTTTTAGAGTGAAAAGAAGTTCTATCAATAGTTTTAAGAATACTCTAAAACTAACTTTATTCCAATTTTCAATACACCTTCACATATAGGAAAATATTTTGGGGAATTTTGATTTTTTAGGGGTCAACCTTGAGCGAATTAGTCAGTTTTAAAGTCTGATAGAAAAGATAAAATTTACAGGATTAGCCTAGACATGCTTTTTCAATTAAAATCAAAGGAACATAAATATTTTCACCTAATCTTGTTTTGAAAATATGTTTTTAAGTTTTCTGAGTCAATGTAAGTTTCTTTATTTCTATTAAGACTAAAAGGAGGAGAAAGGAAAAGAAAATATGAAATGGATAAAAAACTGGGGATAGGTAAAGATAACCAAATCAAGGATTCAATGGGCCTGAAACAAAATATCCCAATCCCACATGAGTTTCTTTCAAATTTATTTATTTATTTATTTCAGAGATGGATTTAGAATTTATCAGCATGACACTTTAATTTTTTATTTTGTACCTCTCTGATTTTTAGGTCGGGTGATAGCATTATCATGAGAAAAACTCCCTTCACATTCATTTCAAAAAGGATTTTCTTAAAATTTTATTTGAACTAGAAGAGTAGGAACTCATACCTTATTTTCCTTTTGAACTTTCAACAAGGTAGATTATTAATTCATCACCTATTTTTAGAGAAATCAAATGTTTGAAAAATGAGTGTCAAGTTTTTATTCAGTCTCATCTCATGTTCAAAAAGATTTATTATGCAAAAGGAATGAAATAAAAAAATTCACATAATCATTTAGAATAAAAATTATTATTTCATTCAGCCAACCCACTTCCCCGAGGATAATAATTTTTTGTTTATGTGATGTTCAATACAAATTATTATCCTTAGGTCATTCTACATATGTTCTTATTTTTTGTTTCAATGATATCAATAAATCATAAAGTTATTGAAAATATTTACAGCAGATGATCAAATGACTCGAGTAATTTACAAAAGGAAAATAACTATTGAAAATCAAAATGCCAATGTCAATCCAATCCGATATATACAATGGAAATCTAAAATGTAACTACTGCATGAAATGTTTTAAATAACGCCCATTGATAGGAGCGTTAAGAATTTATCCATCAAGATTTTCCAATGAGAATGTGTTTTCTCCCTCGGTAGCTGCAATTTTGAAGGGTACAAACAAGAGATGATCAAATTTTCCATTATTCCCTGCATCTTCCTTTCTAGCTTCCCACCTTAAAACTAAATCTCTGGGAAGAAACTCTCAGTCTTTGAATTTTTTGTCAAAAAGGACTTTCATATTATCTTGGTACTTTTGAAGCTTATCATCCACTTCTACAATGTTATGTTGAACTTCAATAATTTGATTCATTCTTTTCGTAACATCGTTTGGCACTTCATTTGCATCCTACCAGAGCTTCATCATAGCCATAGCAAGATGAATAAGAATGATAGCGTCAGTTCCATAAACTAATTGGAACTAAGACATACCTATAGATTTCTTGGTGCCAATTTGGTTTGCCCATAAGGCATACTTTAGGTGTATATGCCAAGATTTTTTTTTTCTCAAAACCTTTTTTATTATGGTCATCACACTCTTGTTAGATCATTCAGCCAACCCACTTCCCTGAGGATAATAATTTGTAGAATGACCTAAAATAATATTTTATTTCTGACATAAATTGATCATTGCCATAGATTTAAAAGCCTGAACATTATTAGTAACTATTTTCTTAGGACAACAAAATATTTCTTGGATGTCTTCTTCCAAAACATTCATCACTACTAAATCAGTATCATTTCGAGTTGGAATGGATTCAACCCACTTCGTAAAATAGTCAGTAGCGGTTAAAATCCATGTATGTTGAGCGCTCGATTGCAGATGAATTTCTCCATTGAATTCCAGGCCCCATTGTTGGAAAGGAGATTCAGATTTTACTGGAATTAAAGGTAAGGGAGGAAGATTTTGCTTACCAACAAACAATTGGCATGAATTTCAAGCTCTCACCCTTGCATTTACATCAGTAAATAAATTTGGCCAATAATATCTAGCCCTTAAAATTTTGTAAGTTGTTGCTCTCCAAGCATGATTTCCTCTGCATACTCCTTCATAAAATTCATCAATGACACCTTCTGTTTCAGATTCTCTTAGGCAACATAACAGGAAACCCAGAGGGTTTTTCAGTACAACTTTCCATCTATAATGGAATACTTAATTGCATGTAACTTCAAAGTTCTTTCTTTTGAAGGAGTCATGTCACTTGGACATTGAAGAGTAAGGATATATGTAAAAATATCACTGTACCAAGATGAGGAGGAAAAGTTTACTTCAATCTGAATAATGGGTGCTTGATAATCAATATCCTCTTTATATATAAGAGAATTATGTGATTCAAAGTTATTTATTCCAAGCACTCTGAAATTTTATTCGGCTAACAACCTTGCCAGACCTTGGCCTTTGACTAGTTTGGTTGGTTTTACTTCTAAATAAAACTCTTGAATTTTATCCAACCATCTACCTCTTCTTCCATCACATATGGCTGAACCAAGATATCTTTAATTGCATTTGTTGGTACATAAGAAATTATTTTTGAGTGCAATACATATGTTCAAAAAGCCTTCACCATCATAGAAGCTTGTTTCTCGAGAATTCATATCTTAGCTCTACGTCCTTGAGGCTTTTGCTAAAAACGTCTATTGTCTTTTCAAATCCTTCTTCATTCTTCGAAAGGAGCCTTGCTGCAACAGTATGTTCATAAGAAAGGGAGAATATTAGGAATTCAATTGTATAGTTAGGACTTACCAATACTGGTGCTTCTCCTATGGATTTCTTAACACGATCGAAATATGCTTTGGCTTCTGCAGTCCATTTTACTTTGTTATCCTTTTCTAGCATATCTATAATCAATTTGATTATTTCATCAAAGTTAGGAATAAATCTCCTCAAAAAATTGATCTTACCTAAAAAAGATTGAATCTCTTTTCTATTTCTAGGAATATTAATGAGGTCAATAGCCTCAATTCTTTTAGGATCAATCTTAATTCCACATTTTGAAACTATATGTTCTAAAAGTTTACCTTCTTGCATGGAAAAGTGTGATTTTTTTAGATTAAGAGACAAACAAAACTTTCTTCACTTTTCAAAAGTTTGTCTAAGGTACACCAAATGTTTTGTATTAGAGTTAGAAAAAACTATCCGATCATCTAGATAAAAAAACAACAAATTTATCTCTCTCACCAATGAATGCGATATCCATTGCTCTTAGGAAATTTTCTCATGCATTCATTAAACCAAAAGGAATTTAATCATACATGAAAGTTCCCCATGGCGTAGTAAATGCAGTTTTTTCTATACCATCTTCATGAACAACAATCTTATTATATCCTGAGAAACCATCAATCATAGAAATTTTGTTAGCCCCTACTACCTTCTTTAAGATATGGTCCATTTTTGGGAGAGGTTAGTTATATTTAAGAGAAGACTGATTTAAGTTCCTAAAATAATGGCAGAGTCTTATTTCACCGTTCTTCTTCCTAACAGGGACCAAATTGGCTACCCATTCAGAGTATCTGAGGGGATCAAGTAGTTTTTTAACTTCCCTTTATATTACTGACAGGAGAATTGGGTTTATATGTCTAAGATTTTGCTTGAAATGATTAATACCATTATTTAAGAGAATCTTGTTCTCAATAATAGAAGTTTCATAGGTTTTTAAATCCTCATAAGACCATGCAAAAACATCTTTATATTGTTTAAGTAACTCAACATATTTACTCTTTATTTGTGTCAGAAGATATTTTTATGTTTTGACCATTTAAGGGTTTTCATTAGTTCCTACATTATAGTCTTCAACTTCTTCGGGTTGAGGTTGCAAAGTAGATTTCAAAGGTATATCATCCTGGTCAAACATCCTTTCTAGAGGGATAAGACCTCTCGGAATTTGATTGTTTCTAAGTAAGAGCATGCAGTGATTTGCAATTTTATCTTGGAACTTCTCTGGGTTCTCTCCTTCCTGCATAATCCTAGTAGGATCATTTTGATTTTCTTGATCTATGTGGGTCTAAGAGAACTCATCTACCGTTTCCAGGAACTGCTTGATTTTTTCATCATCCTGAAAAACCTGCCAATGTTGAACATTGTTTGGAATCAAAGGTCTATGTCTCATCTCAATATGATATTTCAGCTTCGAAACCTTAGGTGGTATGAAAGTTGCAACAGATTTGGCAAAAGAATCAACTTGTTTATGTTGCATTCTAGGAATAGAGTGAATATTAAAGGATGAGAAGAAATTCTCTATAAGATCCCAGGCACAATATCTATATGATCTCAATCTTAGATGCTTATCTTGATATTGTTGTTTAATTTGTCTTACTATGAGCTCTGCATCACCATAAACTATCATATGTTCAATTTTTAATTTTTTTGCACCTTCTAATCCTAAAACTAAAGCTTCATATTCACAGACATTATTGGTATAATCGACCTCCCATTCTAATATGTAAGAGAAACGAATAATATACTCATTTCCTAGTGCCACAAATAAAACTCTATCTCTTGGTTCTTCGTAGGATGAAGCACCATCGAAGAACATTTTCCACATCCCTTCTCTAACATTTTCATTTTTCTTTGAAAATTCTATTTTTTATTTTCTTCTTCTATACATTCTTCAAAATCATCATCTATGGATAATATACAATTTCCTAAATCCTGATCAACAACATAGACTAGGTATTTATTGGGATTTTGAGGGTCACTTACAATATATGCTAGTCTATTTTCTCTGTACAGTTGAGTAAATTGTCCACTAAAAATTGGAACTGTAGCGTAGGTCATTCCTAGCCGAACTTATCCTCCTAGATTAACACCCTAAGATCTGGATAGAAGCATTCCATTCTTGGAAGGAAAGTCATAAACAACCACATCCATAAGAATACTCTTCACACAAACCTATGAAAGATTTACAAATAAATCTTTAATCATACCCAGACACTAAACCTTTCTAGAATCAAACGAGTATAAATCTTGATAAGGTCTGGTAATTTCAAGGATCATTTTTTCCATGATAATATTAGGAATTAAGTTATGTGAATATCTCAAGTCTAACATACAATTGTGAAGTAAATGATCGTGCACAGTTAGTGTAATATAGAAAGGAGAAAACGAATCATTACTATTTTCAATGTGTGGTCCATACATGATTGTAGGTTTATCATCCTGCAAATTGATAACATCAACTTGACATTCATCATCAAAAAAAATTATTTCTTTAGCGATCTGTTTCTTATAGATTGGGTTCCTAGCCAGTTCAACCAGAGGAATTGGAATTTTAATTATGTTAAGTTCATTCTCTAAATTGAAAGTCCCAATTGATTTTTCAATTTCCCTGGTCTGAAATTCAACTTTTGTATTTTTGGGCTTCTTAGTTTGTACTCCTTTCATTTCAACTTTATTTTCTCAAGTGGCTTGCGTTTCAATTGAGGGTTTTGTTACTGCTGCCTCATTTTCTTTATTTCTTGATAAAATATTTTTGGTGGAATATTTGTAGAATTGTTTTCTCTTGGCCTCAAATCATATTTATGTTGAAGCTCGGCCATTATCGAATCAGCGAGATCTTTGTATGTAGAGTTTCCCAAATAGTTGTTATTTTCATCATCATTAAATAGATATTCGATCTCCAAGGATTTTTCATAATCTCACTTGGTTAGGTGAGGCTCAAGATTGTCATCATTGAGGTTGTTTAGATCTTCCTCTAATTCCTCGTAGTCTTGCACCTCATCTCTCTGTATGAAATTCCCAGTTTTAGACAGAGCTTGAATCTTTTGATCCTCATTTTTTATTTGTCTTTGTTGCATATGAGGATTACTATTTATCCTGAATTGATTTCTGACATATGGATCAAGTTTGGCATTTTCTATTTCCATCCTGGCAATTTTGTTCGATAAGTCTTTAATAATTTTTGCCATCTCATCCATTTTATCCTCTACATATTTTCCAGATCTAGAGGGTCGTGCCTATTCTTTAAAATGTCTGGGTTATATTGTTCCCATCTCAACTTTATTTTTTAAATTCCCAGATGCCATTATATTGGATTCAATTTCTATATCATCATCTTGCAACCCTGCTAAAGTAGTCGATCTTCTTTCTCTCAAAAGTAGAAAGAAATGAGAATCAAAATCTCCTGCAAAAGTAACTTTTGCAGTTGGTTGGGAAGGTTTGAGATCGGCGGGGATTTTATGATAAAGTTTATTAAGTCTTTGAACAAACTCTAGGACTGATTCCGATGCTTCCTTTCTCAAAGATCTAAATTCGGTTAAGTAATAACAATGATATTTTTTCTCACCCCATTCCCTTATTAAGGAAGTTTCCATATCATTATAGGATGGTATAGAACCTACTGGAAGTCCTGTGAACCAAATTATTACCTTTCCTTCAAAATTTTGTACCATCAGTCTTGTGTAAAGATCCTTGTGCTCAATACCAAGAATATCATCAAATTGATCAAAAATGTTTATATGTTTTGTTGTTGTTAAATCCCATTCTCTCGTGAATTTAGGGAGGCTCCTCATGTAATTTTCTGATAAATCATGGAAGACAACAAGATGAACTAAGGGAGAATATCTAGCAGTGACCTTGGAAAATATCCTAGGGGGTAGAGCTTGTCCACAAGTCCTTCTACCTCCAACACCAACCATTGAAAGTCTAGGATATGGACTTCAAGGATTAAAAAGGAGATTATAAAAAAATTCAAAGGACTGATCTACTAATCTTTTGATTATTTCTAGATGAGAAAGAAACGAATGTGTACAAATGATAGTAGGGATGGAAAATGATTATTTATTTTCAAAGATAAAAGTATTTATCAATGAAATAGGGAAGATCTGGTCAATCTCAAATTTTATTTCATGAATAATTACTTCTGGAACTTCTAGTTTAACTTTAGACTTACTTGTTGATGTTTCTGCAGAATGAACTTGTTTGGATTTTTCTTTAATAATCAATTCTTCAGTGGGAATATTAACATTAACTTCTGTAATTCTAGGTTGGTGAATCTTACCTGTTGATGCATAATTTTTTGTAAGATATCCCTTTGGTTTCAACAATTTTTCGGGATGCAAAACTAGTGTAGTCTGCTTTTCGTCTGAGTTTTTTTTGGTATTCTTTCGATCGAAGGCCATCTTTTACTACAATGGAGTCACGAGGTGAAAAATGAACCTTTCCACATATTCAATCTTTATTCACCATCAAATACCAAAATTTAACTTTGTCGTTCTCCGAGGAAAAAATGATTTTGTTTCTCCATCCGTGGAAATGGCGCCAAAAAGATGTTCTTCCTCAGATTGATTCTAAGGCTCAAAGAATAATGTCAGGCATCAAAGATTTAAAATGAAGTTTTTTATGAGTGTTTTTTCTACCTTCATTTTTCTGAGAAATAATCTTTAAATGAAATTAATAATAAGACAGTACAGAGGTTGTATCTCGTTATCCGAGTCGTAATTATAATGTCAAATGATATAGAAATATTTACAAAATTGTTAAAACAAAGCTAGGTATCAATGACAGATAAGTCTCACCTTGTTTGCAATAGAAGAAAAGTAGAAGATGCACCCTTGAAAAGGAGATAAAAATGCAGCAATTCACAGAGATCAAAGTTCTTGTTTTACTCACAGGAAGAGCAGAGGAAAAGTTGTTATTGAATGAAATTATGATATAATATGATCACAATAGATGTACTACTAAATTTCAATCAATCACTCTTCAATAATTACAGAAAGAAATTCAGAGAAATGGAAACACAGAGGGAACACATAACTCAAACTGAATGAAACTTAGAATCTCTATTTGCACTTGTATTAATACTCAAAAAGAGTTTCTCTTTTAAATTTGGCAAGAAGCATCCCCTAATAGATCTAAAATCTATCTATTTATACAAAAAATTTCTCAACTAAAAAACGTTGGACTTCCCACAATATCTTCCTAAAAATAAACTACAATGAAATAAAAACATGCATAAGTTGTGTTGACGCTTCATTTGTCTCTGCATTTTATTGTAGATGCGCTCGTTTTCCTTTTTTCTTCAAACCGAGTACACTTGTCTATTGAGGTTGTCAAAATCATTCGGCTTATTGTCTTTTCCATTTGATTTCCTTTCCATCTTTCCCTTCAAATGCGTTCACTGGGAAAAATAATTGCATTTGAAGATATGGGGGGTGGTAAGTGGACATGTAGCTCAGTGTTGGCTTGTTCTGGGATATCTAATGGTTAGGGGAAGAGTAATTGTTTCATGAATATGATGATGTGGGAAAAAGTGTCAAATAAGTAGGATGGATAAGTGGATGCGAGGATGTAGGTGGTAGGGATATATTGGGTAAGTGATGTTTAGTGAGTGTGAAAGGTTGGAGGGTGAAAGGTAGAGTGGGTGAGGACAGGTGTCAGGTCCTTTTATACTTTCTTATTTTACAGGGGTGCGAGGCGGTGGTTTTGAGGTAACCCTCCTTTCACCCCACAATGCACCTGGTGATTCCACGTACCCCTGAGAGAAAACCACGGTTTAAATTGTAGGACCACCCTTCAAAATTAAAACATGTTCAACTTCGCCCCCCACAATCGTTCTCTACCGCTGATCTCCATGGTCCATTAAAACATGATTGTAAATCTTGCAAAGTGAGATAAGCACTCAAATGCTAAGATGAGGTCACAACTCTTTCTCATATGTAGAGAATAAAGAGAAAAATTCATGCAATTCTTGTCCATCGATCCAAGCAGGGGACACTTGTCAGTCGATCTCCGTATTCGGCGATTTCTTGCTCCAGGAGGAAGCAAGTAGTGATGAGTAAAGAAATCCTAAATTTATGAACCCTGGAGTTCATTTGTACCATTGATTGAAGTGGACACGTGGCGAGATATCTCTCACTTTGGGGACTTAGCACTCTGGAAGGTTTGTGAAGTTAAATCTACTAGAGCAAGAGCTCTCGAAGACCATAAGTAAATCTAAACCAGTAAGTAAATCAGAGGTTTTTTGATGTTGTGCATATGAGAATGCCCAAAGCCTGGAGTTCTGAAGTAAATATCAGTCATCCAAATAAAAAGGAAACGTGACACCATATCTCTTACTTCGAGGATTTATCACTTCGGGTGTTTGTGGTGTTATGCATGAACGCCCGAAGCTCAGAGTCCCAAAGTAAACCTCAATTGTCTAAATCAAGAGGACATGCGATGCCAGACCCCTCACTTTGGAGACTTATCACTTCAGAAGGTTCTTTATGTACACATTCTTGCTCCCATTTCTATTTATTTATCCATTCCCTTCCATATTTGGTCCCTTTCTTAGTTTATCCGGCTTCCAAACTGGTTTTAACGTTCTGCTAGATTCTGAAATTTGGTCTATCGAGCTTCCTCGCAAATTTTTTTGGCGCCATAATCCTTAAGGAAATAATATTATCCTACCTATAACAAGAGAGGTTTGTAAGCTCTTGAATAAATGAAATTTTTTTAATTACAAATGGTAAAATGATTTTGAAATTTGAAGATCTTTATAAAATATATCGGTCTTCGTATAGATCTATTTACACATAGATTATTAAAAATTCTGATGGAATTTGTTACCTCGCAAATCACAATTTATTCAAATCGTTAAGTTTAGCTAATGATGCAGGAGCATCTACGAAGTCATGACGCGAGCCAGCGTGGACGAAAGAGAAGAATAGATGGACAGCACCAACGCATATTTTTTTGAATTTCTTGAAAAGATTGTTGCGTCGTCGTTTGAACGAATGCATTTATATGAAGAGCACTTGTAATGTAATGTAGATAAGAAGGCATTTAACAGTTTTAAATGCTGGTAGATAGGGTTAGCTGTAGATTAGACAGTTCCATTTCCGGGAGGGAAAACGAATATAGGCACCCTCCTTGTATAATAAAAAAAATTATTATTCAGCATTAGCATAGAAGAGCAGGAGGAGAGCAACTCAGAGAACTGGTGAAGAATCCCCATGTATAGATATTGAATTAATAGTAGAGCTTTGATTCAAATTCCATGGCTGTGATTATTCTCTGTGTGTTGTTGATATTATGTTGTTGCATATTTGGTTCTTGTTTTGCCTATTGTCTATATGCTGCATATGTGATTGCATGGAAGGTTCGAAATCTGAGGGAATGAGTCTTAATTGTTTCTCTGTCTAAGCCAGGAGATTCCTGCATAGAGTTTTAGTGGAATTCCTCCGCATAGAGTGCGTTGAGGAGGTTGTACAGATTAACTCTCATTCTCAATTGCCCAGAAGTTGTATGGGTGTATTTAGACCGTGAAGGTGAGTGTAGGTCGAATTGAAGACTCAGAGGCAAGCCTGGGAGGAGGAGAACAGGGAAGCCCTGAGTCCATTCCATGGACATGTTTATTTTCGGCCTGTTGTTGGCATTGTGCCTTTGCATATTAGCTTCGTGTTACTTACTTCTTTCATATGCTGCTTACGTGATTCTATGGAAGAATTGAGTACAGAGGGGTCTGAGTAGGAAGTTGGTGAAAGATCAGGAGGGAGAGTTCCTTACAAGTATGGTGGAACAGACCCAAGTGGAGCCCGAATGGGAGAAGATTTGGAGCGAAGGACTCTTCTAGAGGAAGAGAATCGACGACTTGAACCCCTGGGAAAGAGTTAACCTTCAATCTCAAGTAGAACCCACTTGTCGTCGCATATCGTCATATCGGGGTTGGCGAGTGAAAGAGTGCATGCACGTCGAAATTTTGGTAGCGATTTCTAGTTTCTGTGGGAGTGTCGACTTACAGAGGAACACGTGGCACGTGACTTCGGAACGTCGGGTTTCTGGAGTTGAAGATCCAAGCAGCTGGTCTCATACGCCGCGAACTCACGAAGGGGACGAGCTAGCGATAATCGGGTATCAGCGACTCGGGCCTCGGAAGTCGGAGTGGTAACACTTCGGACTCGCGGGAAGCGAAGCACGAGAAGGCGAGATCGAGAGTCTCGGAATCTCGGTGCATCGAATATCGGGTGGTGAAATCCTGAGTGGTTGGGAGCACGAGAGGCGAAGTCCCGATTCCCCGAAGAAGAAGAAAGAAAAGAACCGTTAAAGTTCTTCGGGCCCGTGGAAAGCGAAGGTCCTGGTAGTGTGACCGCCCGCCGAGGGGTGGTTGCGTCAGAGTGGTATCAGAGCCTGAAGATCTCGTCTATATATTTCAAGCAGGAGGAGTGAAAGAGGAAAGGAAAGCACTCTGATACTCATGAATTGCGTCAGAGTGGTATCAGAGCGGGGAAGTGGAGCTCTCGTTGTTCAGGTAGCAGAGAGAAGCAGATTTTGCCATGCCGCCTAGAAGAGAGAGGCAATCTCCTGATCGTGAAGACAGGGATGCCCGAAGAAGGGGTAGGCCAGCAGGTAATGCTGAGATAGAGTGAGAGATGAGAGATCTCCGAGACAGACTTGAAGAAATGGAGACCACCCAGAGACGTGGTGTTGGTGCAGCAGAGTTCAGTGATCCCGAGATTGAAGAGGAAGCTGGACATGCTGAAGAAGAAATCACAACAGAGGATGCATCAACAGAAAGTCTGATTAGAGCCATTTCGAGGATGAGCTCAAAGATGAAGATGGACATTCCCGTCTATGAGGGAATTCTAAATGCAGAGGAATTGTTGGATTGGATCCGAGCATTGGATACCTACTTCGATTACGAAGATATCGAAGAAGACAAGAAAATAAGGCATGTCGTTACCAAGCTGAAGGGACATGTAGCCTTATGGTGGGACGAGCTGCAGACAGACAGGCGTTCCAAAGGAAAACAGAAGATAAAAAGCTGGGATCGGATGATCGCTAAAATGAACGCGAAGTTCATTCCGAGAGATTACCAGATCACACTATTCAGGTGCATGCAGAACCTGAGACAGAAGCTGATGACGGTGAGAGAGTACACCGAGGAGTTCTACAGGCTCAACATCATAGCGGGTCATCGAGAGAGTGATGACGAAAAGGTGGCGAGATACCTGAATGGGTTGAGGTATGACATTCAGGATGAATTGAGTATGGTTACCATCCGGACGGTTGAGGATGCGTACCAGATGGCTCTGAAGGCCGAAGAGAAGCTGAGCCGTAAGCAGGGACAGCAAGGGTGGGGCAGAAGCCAGCCCAAAGGCAGGACAGTTGCCCAAGAGAAAACAAAGAAGCCCAAGGAGGATTGGAGGGGACCTCAGGGAAAAGCCGAAAGAGGTGGTACCTCACAACAGAGGCAGCAACATGCTGAGCCGAGGAGGCAGCAAGATGATCAGCAAGGAGGATATGCTGACGCAAATACATTTCCTCATACTCGAGGTAGAGGTAGAGGACGTGGAGGAGTCATCACGTGTTTTACATGTGGGAAAGACGGACACAAGGCCGTTGACTGTCCAGAGAGGAAGATGGACAGAGGAAACGCTCATGTTGCTGAGGCGCAGAGGCGTGATGCTGAAGATGAAGACGCTGGAAGTGGGAAGTCACTGACAGTGCATAAAGTTCTCTTGAAACCTGAGAAAGAGGTGGAGGACACAACGCAAAGATGCAGACTGTTCCAGATGACTTGCAAGACCAAGGGCTGGAAATGCAAGGTCATAGTGGATAGTGGAAGCATCGATAATCTCATTTCAACCGAGATGGTGGAGAAGCTGGACCTGAAAACGAACAAACACTCGAGTCCATACAAAGTGTCATGGTTGCAGAAAGGACACCAGGTATGTGTCACGAGACAATGCTTGGTTGAATTTAAAATGGGTGAATATAAGGATGAGATCCTGTGTGATGTCATTCCCATGGATGTCTGTCATGTTTTATTGGGTAGACCATGGTAGTATGATAGGAATGTTGTTCATGATAGGAGGATGAACACCTATACCTTGGAGAAGGATGGGAGATCACATACATTACATCCAGTAAAAGATAAGGAAGTGAAGCCGGAAGTGAGCAGTACCATACTTCTCATGAGTGGGAAGGAACTTCTCACAGAGCTGGAGAAGGATGAGGATCCACAATTCTTCATTGTCAGGAAGCCGAGAATTGTTCTGACAAGCACAAGAGTGGACGACTTGCCGGAAGAGATTCAGGAACTACTGGAAGAGTTCGTTGATATCATCGTGGACGAACTACCTCATTCGTTGCCACCGATGAGGAGTGTGAGTCACCACATTGACCTCATACCTGGAGCAAGTTTGCCCAATAAGGCAGCGTACAGGTTGACACCTCAGGAAAACGAGGAGGTCAAGAGGCAGGTACATGACCTGCAGGATAAAGGACTAGTGAGGGAGAGTCTTAGTCCGTGTGTCGTTCCAACGGTACTGAGTCCAAAGAAGGATGGAGGCTAGAGGATGTGTACAGACTCCAGGGCGATTAATAAAATCACCAGCAGGTACAGGTTTCCACTACCGAGAATGGACGACTTGATGGATTGCCTGAGTGGGGCAAATTATTTTTCAAAGATAGATCTCAAGAGCGGATATCATCAGATCCGGATGCGAGAAGGAGATGAATGGAAGACGACATTCAAAACAAACGAAGGTTTGTACGAATGGCTGGTCATGTTGTTTGGGTTGACAAATGCGCCAAGCACATTTATGCGACTGATGAATGAAGTCCTATGGGAATTCATTGGCAAATTTGTTATTGTGTATCTAGACGACATATTGATTTTCAGTAAAACGAAGGCTGAACACTTGAGGCATTTGGCCATTGTGATGAGAAGACTGCAGCAGGAGAAGCTGCTGATCAATTTGAAGAAGTGTTCCTTCATGCAGACATAACTCATTTATTTGGGCTTTGTAATCTCTGCAAATGAATTAAAGATGGATCCTGAGAAGGTGAACGTAATCAGGAATTGGCCATCGCCAAGGAATGTTTTTGAGGTAAGGAGCTTTCACGGTTTGGCAAGCTTCTACAGAAAATTCATTCAGAATTTTAGTGGAATCAGTGCTGCAATGATGGACACTGTGAAGAAGCGGCATAAGGTTTTCCATTGGACAGCAGAGGCTAAAAGGAGCTTCAATTTGTTGAAGCGAAAGATAACTGAGCAACCAGTGTTAGTGTTGCCAGATTTTCAGAAAACCTTCCAAGTGAAGTGTGATGCCAGTGGGTATGTTGTTGGAGGAGTTTTAAGTCAGGATGACAGACCTGTTTCATACTATAGTGAGAAGCTGGATGATGCAAAACTGAATTACTCCACATATGATAAAGAGTTCTATGCCATTATCCAGGCATTGAAAAAGTGGAGGCATTATCTCGTACCCAAGGAATTTGTTCTGTACAGTGATAATCATGCGTTACAATTCATGAGTCAGCAAGAGAAGCTGAATCAGAAGCATGCAAAGTGGGTGGAATACATGCAGAATTTTATATTTGTGATAAAGCACATTGCAGGGACTGCCAACAAGGTAGCTGATGCCTTGAGTAGAAAATGTTTTTTTCTGCAGGAATTCAGGGTCAAGACTTTAGGTTTTGAGAATCTGAAAGATATGTATGCAGGTGACGCAGAATTTGGCGAGGCATACGAGGCAGCCGAGAACCCAGTTCTCAGGGATAGGAGTCCGTGGATTGACTACCTGATCCAGGATGGATTGTTGTTCAAAGGCAATCAACTGTGCATTCCGAATTGCTCTATGAGAGAGAATTTAATGAAGGATAAGCACAGCAGAGGCTTAGCGGGTCATTTCGGACATGAGAAAACATTAGCCAAGATGAGCGAATCATATTATTGGCCGGGGATGCGCACGGATGTCAAACAAATTGTTGACCGATGGAGGATTTGTCAACACGCGAAGGGCAGAAAGCAGAACACAGGGTTCTATCAGCCATTGCCCGTACCTGAGAGGCCATGAGAAGCCATTAGTATGGACTTTGTGTTGGTTTTACCGAGAACACAGCGAGGAGTTGATTCCATTTTTGTAGTGGTGGAAAGGTTCTCAAAGATGGCACATTTCATTCCGTGTCACAAAACCAACGATGCAACCCACATCACCAATTTATTTTTCAAAGAGATTGTGCGACTGCATGGATTGCCGAGAACCATAGTCTCAGATCGGGATACCAAATTCATAGGTCATTTTTGGAGGATGCTATGGAAGAAGCTAGGGACTGACTTGGCATTCAGTTCTGCTTACCATCCGCAGACAGATGGGCAGACCGAAGTAGTCAACAGAAGCTTGGGGGATCTGTTGAGGAGCCTGGTGACTGAGCATCACACCAGTTGGGATCAGATCCTACCACAGGTAGAGTTTGCGTACAACGATTCTATGAATCAGAGTACAGGTAAGAGCCCATTTCAAATTTTGTATGGGACATAGCCGCGAGGAGTATCTGAGCTCAGGGAGTTAGAACCGGCTGAAACGAGCAGCGCGAGAGCTGAGGAATTCACTGAAGCAATGCAGGAACTTCACACACAGGTGAAGCAAAGACTGATGAAGGCAAACCAAGAGTATAAGCACAGAGCCGATCAGAGGAAAAGACAACTTCAGTTCGAAGTTGGAGACATGGTTCTAGCGCACCTGAGGAAAGAAATGTTCCCAAGGGGGACGTATAACAAGCTCAAGATGAAGAAAATTGGGCCGTGCCAAATCCTGAAGAAATTCGGGGAAAATGCATATGAGCTTGAGTTGCCAGAGGGCATCGAGATATCTCCGATTTTCAACGTTTCGGATTTATACCCATACAGGGCCAAGGAAGTAGACACTGGAACTGAGGAACCACTTAATCAGTGGCAGAAGAAATTGCCAGTTGCACATAAGTCGCAGATGGAGTGCATACTGGATAAACGAACAGGCAAGAAGACCAGGAGGAAGCAGTATTTTGAGTACCTGGTGAAATGGACAAATCACCCAGTGGAGGATGCCAGCTGGGAAACAGAAGCAGTGATTCAGAAGCATGGTCAGACTGTGCAGGAGCTCATGGACAGGAGCCCATGAAATATTTCGAGCCGAGGAGTATGATGCAGGAGCATCTACGATGTCATGACGCGAGCCAACGTGGAGGAAAGAGAAGAATAGTTGGACAGCACCAACGCATATTTTTTTGAATTTCCTGAAAAGATTGTTGCGCCGTCGTTTGAACGAATGAATTTATATGAAGCGCACTTGTAATGTAATGTAGATAAGAAGGAATTTAACAGTTTTAAATGTTGGTAGATAGGGTTAGCTGTAGATTAGACAGTTCCATTTCCGGGAGGGAAAACAAATATAGGCACACTCCTTGTATAATAAAAAAAATTATTATTCAGCATTAGCATAGAAGAGCAGGAGGAGAGCAACTCAGAGAACTGGTGAAGAATCCCCATGTATAGATATTGAATTAATAGTAGAGATTTGATTCAAATTCCATGGCTGTGATTATTCTCTGTGTGTTGTTGATATTATGTTGTTGCATATTTGCTTCTTGTTTTTCCTATTGTCTATATGCTGCATATGTGATTGCATGGCAGGTTCGAAATCTGAGGGAATGAGTCTTAATTGTTTCTATGTCTAAGCCAGGAGATTCCTGCATAGCGTTTTAGTGGAATTCCTCCGCATAGAGTCTGTTGAGGAGGTTGGACAGATTAACTCTCATTCTCAATTGCCCAGAAGTTGTATGGGTGTATTCAGACCGTGCAGGTGAGTGCAGGTTGAATT
This sequence comes from Picea engelmannii, assembly GCA_009831015.1. Classification (NCBI taxonomy): domain Eukaryota; kingdom Viridiplantae; phylum Streptophyta; class Pinopsida; order Pinales; family Pinaceae; genus Picea; species Picea engelmannii. The sequence continues at coordinate 791,800 of ML777081.1, read as the reverse complement.
GAAGACTCAGAGGCAAGCCTGGGAGGAGGATAACAGGGAAGCCCTGATTCCATTCCATGGACATGTTTATTTTCTGCCTACTGTTGGCATTGTGCCTTTGCATATTAGCTTCCTGTTACTTACTTCTTTCATATGCTGCTTACGTGATTCTATGGAAGAATTGAGTACAGAGGGGTCTGAGTAGGAAGCTGGTGAAAGCTCAAGAGGGAGAGTTCCTTACAAGTATGGTGGAACAGACCCAGGTGGAGCCCGAACGGGAGAAGATTTGGAGCGAAGGAATCTTCTAGAGGAAGAGAATCGGCGACTTGAACCCCTGGGAAAGAGTTAACCTTCAATCTCAAGTAGAACCCGCTTGTCGTCGCATATCGGCATATCGGGGTTGGCGAATGCAAGAGTGCATGCACGTCGAAATCACGGTAGCGATTTCTGGTTTCTGTGGGAGTGTCGACTTACGGAGGAACACGTGGCACGTGACTTCAGAACGTCGGGTTTCGGGAGTTGAAGAGCCAAGCAGCTGGTCTCATACGCCGCGAACTCACGAAGGGGACGAGCTAGCGATAATCGGGTATCGACGACTCGGGCCTCGGAAGTCGGAGTGGTAACACTTTGGACTCGCGGGAAGCGAAGTGCGAGAAGGCGAGATCGAGAGTCTCGACATCTCGGTGCATCGGATATCGGGTGGTGAAATCCTGAGTGGTTTGGAGCGCGAGAGGCGAAGTCCCGATTCCCCGAAGAAGAAAAAAAAAAAGAACTGTTAAAGTTCTTCGGGCCCGTGGAAAGGGAAGGTCCTGGTAGTGTGACCGCCTGCCAAGGGGTGGTTGCATCAGCTAATCATAAAGGTCATTAACAATTTTATGGTTTGACATTTAGAGTTTTTGAATGTAGGAGGGCATAAATCTCCTGAAGGTCGAATTCATGGAAAAGTTAATATCTTGTTAATCACTTTTATGTTTTAATTAATCATGTTTTAATAATTGAGTTAGCATTAAGGACTTTGGTGGTTCTTCATTTGGGAGTTTTGGATGTATGATATAGAAATCCTTCGAAGGCCGAATTCCCGAAATAATTTATTAATACTTAATCATGATTAATTCAAGTTATTTAATTGTTTTATTAACTCCTTAAAACAGTCTTTTCTTTTTTGCAATATCCAATACAATGGGACTTCGAAGTTTCATAGTTTTTTTTGTTTAGATTTGTTGGAATACTTGAAGTGAGAAGCTCTGAAGCGCCCATTAACGATTTTGTTTTAAAACTCATGCATAGTCTAAACTTCAGAGACCATTATCATCGTTCAGTCAACTTAGATTAATTCAATGACGAAGGATATTATAAGCACCTTATTGATAGATAACAACCAATGGATTTATTTTAAAACCAAAAGGAAACTCTCGAAGTTTTTCTTTTTTTGGGGTAAAACTTTATTTCTAAGAGGAAAAATCTAAAGTTCAAAAGAAAAAAATTATTTGTGTTGCGAGAGCTCAAATACATGTATGTTGTCCTTTGCATCCTTCATCACGGAGGCATCCTATTGGATGAAAGTATGTTGTAAATCCAATGCTTTATAGTTTGAATCTGATAATAATTTTGCAAGGCATTTCCCCTTAATCAACTAGGTGGGATTGATGTGCAGGTCATATTATAACAATTTGACAATCCACTTGCCCCTCTTCCCATCATTGTCTGGGTTCACTAGAATTTCCTTCACATCGCTGCTAGGAACATAGGCGATTATGTTGCACTACAAAAATTACAACCTAAAGGCCTTCAAATATTTAACCAATGCATAGTCCTACTTCTCAAATACATGATATTTTAGTTCAACATCCTAGATAACTTTAATGAAGAAGGAAATAGTTTGTTCATTCCCTTCTTCATTCTTTTGCAACAATATTGCACCAATAGTTTCCTCAGAGGCAAAGGAGAAAATGAGGAATTCCTTGAAAGAGTCTGGACTAACCAACATAGGGGCTTCAACTAGAGACTTCTTGATCCTCTTAAAGGATTATTTGGACTCTTGTGACCATTTGATATCAACATCTTTCTCCATCATGTTGGTAATAGATTTTATGATTTCAACAAAATTTGGCACAAAGTGCCTCAATTTTTTTTTCTTTCCTATGAAAGATTGAATAGCCTTGTTATTCCTAGGGATGTCAATTTTATGGATAGCATCAACTCTCTATGGGTATTGTTTTATTCCCCCTACTAATATAATGTGTCTTACGAGTCTACCTTATAACATAAAAAAAATGGGACTTTTTGGGATTCAAAAAGATTCCATACCTTCTGCATTTTTGAAAAATCAGTTGCAGGTGTTGTAGATGTTCATCATCATATTTAGAGAAGATGGTGATGTCATCCAGGTATATTACCATGAAATTTTCCTTTTCACCCACGAATGAAATGTACATGGCCCTCTAGAAGGTGGCCCCTACATTAATCATACCGAAGGGAATTTTGTCATACATGAATGTGACCCATGGGGTGGTGAAGGTTGTTTTCACTTTGTCTTCTTCAATAATTGTTGTCTGGTTATAACCTAAATATCCATCCATCATAGATATCTTGTGGGAACCTAATACCTTTTGTAAAATATGGTCCATCTTGGGAAAATGATTGTTGTCTTTTAGAGAGCATTTGTTCAGGTTTCTGAAGTCAACACACAAGCATATCTCTCCACTTTTCTTCCTAACAGGAAATAGAATGGCCACCTAATCTGAATACCTCAAGGAAACAATGATTTTTGCATCAAGCATTTGTTTCAATTATTTCTCAATAATAGACATTAGTAGGGCATTGGATTGCCTAATTTTTTGTCTGAATGTATTTGAGCCTACCTTCAGAGGGATCCTATGTTGAATAATGTCAGTATCAAAGGTCTTCAAGTCCTCATAATACCATGTAAAAATATTAGAAAACTATTTCATGAGGCTCCCATACCTGCTTCTTTCTTCCTCGGGTAGTGTCTTGGATATTTTGATTACTTTAGGATTTGCACCTGTCCCAATGCTTCAGTCCACTAATTCTTTTTCTTGATTTTTCATGGTAGCTTTCCTTGATACATCATTGTTGTCAAACAACCTCTCTAGTGGCACTAAAATTCTTGGGATATGGTTTGTCTTTATTTATACAATGTTTTGGCCAACCACCATGTTCATAAAATGAGATGTTTGTTGATTTTTTGTTTCATCTCCCTCATTCTCCCGATCAATGGAGATATTGGATAACTCTCCAATGGTTTGGAGGAATCTTTTGAGCTCCAAGTTATCACTGAAGACATGCCAGTGCTTGACATTATCTGTTATGGTTTTCCTATGTATAACCTCCACTTCATACTTGACATTTGGAGCAATTGGAGGTTTAAAAGTGTTGGAATCCAAGGCTAAAGAATATTCCCTCTGATTAGCCTCTCTAGGAACAAAGGAAATATCAAATGCTAGAAATAAGTTGTCCACCAAGTCACATACCTCATTTTTGTACTATTTCATCCTTTGTTTATTTTCTTCATAAATGTCTTTGACTTTGTTCACAATCATCTCAGAATCATCAAAGACTTCTAGTATGTCAATATCCATGTCTTTAGCAGCCATCAATCCCAACACCAATGCCTCATTTTATGATATGTTGTTAGTTGCTTCAAATTCCATATTATATGAGAATGTAATCACCTTATTTGAAGGAGAAATGAGGACTATACCATCCCATGATCCCTCCTTTGAATATAATCCATCAAAATAAATCTTCCATACCTCGTTCCCTAGATTTCTCAGTGACTGATTTATGCATTTGTCGACTGATAGTTCTAGTGCATCATCATTTATATGAAAAATAGATGACCCGATTCCATCCTCAACAACATAAATCATATGGTTTCCTTGATTTTCATGATCACGAACAATATATTCCAATATGACCTACCTATATAATTTCTCGTGTTTCCCTCCAAAGACAAGAATGGTTGCATATGTGAGATCCATCTGAAGGGATCCTCCAACTTTCTTATCCCGTGTCCTGGAAAAAAACATACAAAACTTGGGGGGAATTTTAGCTACCATAATATCCATCACTACACTTTTCATGGGTAGTTGAGACAAAGAAGCCACCAGATATTTAATCAGTCCCAATCATTTTACCTTTTTAGAATCAAATGAGTAAAGCTCTTGGTAGGGCTTGGTGATATATATCCCTATATCCTCCATTACAACTTTAAGCATGACATTATGGGAGGCCCTTGAATCCATCAAACAATTGTGCAATATTTTGTCATGGTCATTCAAGGATATATAAAAGGATAGAGAATAATCGAACCCATATTTAGTGTGTGAGCCTACATTAATGGTAGGGTTTTAATCTTGTAGGTTGATTACATCAAATGTCATGGAAGCAACAAGGGGCTTCAATACCTTTATAATGGAGTTATTGAATGGCTCATTTTTCAACAATTTTTTTAAAGGGACATAGATATTTATTTTTCTCAACTCATGCTCAATGTTGAAAGGGATTGGTTGTCTGTCATATTATTTTACTTCAGGGGCAGAAATATTATATGGGAGGGTTTGATCATTTTTGTTTGACATGCCTTTGCTTGGGCCTTATTTTGGAGGAAGATATGATTTTTTTTTTTGAGCAGGGGAAGCTTATTTGAAAGCCCCTGGACTAGGCCTAAAATCATACTTTTTTTGGGGCTGACTTTGAAAAAATTCCTCATGTTTCACCTCATCCTCAAACTGACTTGACAACTATGATATTTCATAATCATGTTGTATTAGGTGACTGGGATAAATATTAGTTTCATTGAATAGTACAATAGCATAGTCTACAACATCACTCTCCACATCCATTTCTTCAACTTCATTGTTCTAGAAATGAGGTACAACCCGTTGATCCTTAGAATTTATCCTCTCTCTCTACATGACTTGGGGAACATTATTTGGCCTTCTAAATTAGCTTGTGTTTCTGTTTCCAACATCTTGATATGGCCTATTTGGCTATTTGGTTTCCCAGTTTATCTTGGCTATCTCTAATGTTAAATATTTCAAGGTTCTGTTCATCTCTTCCAACTTTTGATCAGATTTTGTTGGGTTGGAAGAGAAAGGAAGCTCTTCCCTTTGTTTCTTTTTATCCCTATCTAATTTATTCTTTTGTTTCTCAACTTCTAGGATATTTGATTCAACTTCAATAAATACCCCTTTCATGGAAAAAAAAGTGGCGTACCTTCTCTCCCTCAATAGAAGAGAGAATTATGCATGTTATAACCCTAAATTGCACCATACATGCATACCTGGAATCAGGCCATCTTACTTGCTATTTTTTCCAAGCCACCACTCAACAACTCTTCTTAAAAACCACATTTTTGAATATGTACGCACCCTGAACCATTACTTCCCACATACACACGCTTTTTGTACCAATACAACTTGCATATGTACTCTAGCTGCACCATTACAGCTCGTGTATACTCACAAAAGTTGTAAAAATTAAAAAGTTGCAAGGAATTCATTGAGATTACGAGTTATTGGGTAGTTTCCCAATTGTCCCACCGCCTATAGCCCACCACCCTACTGAATAACCATACTTTTGTCATAAAAAAGGAGGTGTTGGGATCTCATTCAAAATCTGATCATAAAAACAATGAAAATTTGTCCATTTCACTTTTTCCCCTTGCCCCAAGAATTTCCAGCCACATTGTGAGTTTTGAGACATAATTCCCTATTCTTTCCTTTTTCCTCATTCATAAGATTATTCCATTTCCATAAAGATAATTGTGAGAGGAGAAAGATAGGTGGAAACAGTTGGAGCTTGGTGAAGAGGATCCTAGACCAGGTTCGATGAGCAGTTTCCTATCTTATTTGTAAGTGACTTTGTGAGATTAATATAAAGAAGTACTTTTTTTGTCCCGCCATATGATGTGTTCAATATTTATGTTTGATTTATATTTGATTATGACATCTAACCCACTAATTCATATATAATATGCTTGTTAGTAGTTATTTGTTTGTCTATTTATGAATACAGGTGAGGCTTGGGAGGAGATTTGTAGTTGAGGAACAACTGGACACAACAAGATCGACATTGGACGCGAAGTTTAAGGTAGAGTTACTAGATCCTTATACTTTGTATTTTATGCATGATGTGGGGTATTGTAGGGGTAGTTGTTAAAAGTAGGAGACTTGATATGGTTAGCTCTGCCTACATGTTGAACCCTAATGTAGTCCATAGGGGGGTTTTCCCGCTATAGCAGAATTGGTGACCATACCAGGAAGGTGTCTAGGGTTTTTAGGGGATATTGTTTTGGGTGTTTTAATTGGTTTCGATTACCTTTTTGAGTTTTCTATAAGTTGTTGTGTGTTTAAGGGATTTTTTTGTGCGATACTAGTACTCCTTGCCTTGTCATCCTTGACTGTTAGTTTTGTTTTTGAGAATTTACAGAGGTGTACGCGGCCTACAGTGTGCCTACATGCATACATACGCGCCCTACCTTTGGACAACCCACATACATATGTAGCCTGCTTAAGTGTCAGTAGCGTGCCTGTGTCAAGAAAGTATTTCTTGAAGAAGAAGCAATTAACCTCTTCCCTGATTGAAGTCATACTTCTCAGGGGTTTTCTTGATCTAGTCCTGGTCTCTATTGTTACAGTCATTAGCCTAGGTTTGAAGTCAATTAGCTTATTTCTTTTTCAATATTTCTTGTGTTTTTTCTAGTAAGGGTTTGAGACGAGTTAGTGAGTCTTTTTTGATTAGTCTATTTTGTATTGTCAGTGACTCGCTGCGATCCACAGTAGACCTGAAGTCAGTTTTTAGTCTTGTCTTGTCTTCACTTTTTCTCTTTCACTTTCTTTACAAGAAAAGAAAAAGAAGTTATTTCAAGTTTCTTATTTTGAAGAATAAAAAAAATAAAAATTTATTTCTTTGTTTGGTAAGTAGTTAGGTTAGTTGTATTTTCTTATCAGGAGAAAGAGTGTTTTCTTAAGTTATTTACTGAATTCTTAGTACACTTAAGGAGTTCGTAGTTGAGTGAAATCTTTTTTAGGTTTTTATTTTAAAAGATATTCGAAAAAGTAGTTATGAAAAGTTAGTTAAAGAGTGTAAATTTGAAAATATTTATTTGTCAAAAAGTAGTTTGATTTCAGTTTCATTTAATTCTCTTCTCTTTCATCTCTTAAAATACACCACTAGTTTCATTTTTGCTTCCTTGACTTTAAGACAAAGCACTTGAAATTAATGCTTAATTACTATTTATTAGACTTTATGTTTGTAGGGTCCATCAACTATTCTAGGCTAGAGCCTTGATTTAGGTTGGAGAGGAAATACTTCAAGGCTATAAAAAAAACATACGAGTCTATGCTAGGGAGTGTAAAAATTCTAGTAAATGTGGAAGTTATATGGGACCCCCCTCTAACATAAGGGCCAAACACAAGGTTGGATGTAGAAAGGTAGCAGAGACAACACATCCAAAGTCAGACCAAGCCTAGTGGAGAACACATGTAAAGGACTTGTCTTGGGATTCTGTTGATTTAATTTTACACGGAGTTTTGTGGATCTCGAATCTATTAGAGGTCCTTAGTCGTCTTCCAGAACACTTGATTTCAATACCCTCGATAGGTTTCAGGTTTTATACCCTTCTCATTGCAGTCCACCCAACTGTCGACTATACCCGCTTGGTGACTGTTCGTGCACCGACAACCTAGTTGCCTTTATTTTAGTGACTTATACAGGTGATTGCGGTGGTATACCATGGTACCTAGGACAAACATTGGGCAACTCTTTGCAGATTATACCTGAAGGATGATTCTGTATTCGAGTTACACTTGCACTAATAAGTTTCTCTAGTGTTGGCTGGTGTAACTGTTCTTCCAACTAGCTAGTGGTTTGATTTCTTTATCTCATAGGAAATATTTCTAGTGTGTGATGGTTTTCAATGTTAATAAAATCTTTTGTGTGTCATTGATATTATCACAAAGTGGAATATCAAGAGCTCCGCTGGTCATGAAGGGTTTAGGGCTTGTCATCGGTTGAATTGGATCCACCCCTTCCACTACAAAGGCGAATACATGACCAGCAAAGGTCATTTGAGGTGACTGAGTTGCAGGAAAATGTACCCAAGCCATCCTCGAGAGAATAACTCTTGCATCTAAAAGAGCCTACCATTTATGACCTTGGAGTGGAAGCTCTCGGACATTATAGCCCTCCGATCACTGACTTGTCGATGCCATTTTTTATACAAGTTGTGGCCCCAAGGATAAATCATCACGAGCACCAGATAGTTTTACAAGAAGAGATAAAAGAAAACATTGCTACTCCATCAGGGATTCGTCACACTCCCTCTACAATTTCCAGTACATGGGGGCGCTCCACCTCCTAACCCACCTTCGTCGATCTGGACCACCATGTTCTCTCCCGTATCTACTTTGGGCAATGGTCTGATTCCTTTTATGGAAATGATCACTTCTCCATTCACCCATAGGGTGACATGACCTCCGTTCACATACAGGATGCCTAGCTTTGATACAAACTCTATCATGTACTACTCAAACTCTATCACGTACTACTCCACCCTACAAACCTTGGGTTTGGGGTAGGGAGCTCTAACACTCCTCTGCAAGGGTCCATGGGGGGCACCTTAGCCCTCTATAACGTTTTCCCTTATGGTGGGGTTCATATACCTCCGTTATCTCCCTCACTAAGCGGTTCTCCCCAGTAGCCCGCCTTGCTAAGCATGAACTATATCTTGTTCGGAGCAAGTAGTCAATAAATTTGTTTCAACACCACGCCGGTGGGTTATTTTATGTTTTCATTGTTCTACCCATTTGGTAACAATGCATTATCATCATATTATGTCTCGTCCAGGGTCAACCCTATTTTTGGATCACAAAATCTTGTGTAGGGTACTATTATTTCACATGGGAAAATACCTCTGAAGGACCCTGGAATCTGTGGTAGGGATCGATCTCCTCATTAGGGATGTCGACTGAGGGAAACCTCTTCCATGGCCAATGGAACCCCGGGAAAGGATCAGTACCTATGCCTCTCGGATCGACAGTGGGAAACCCGTTCCAGAACCTTTGGAACACAACGTCGAGAGAAATCCTTTCTCAGCCCTGAATGTCCAATTACGAGAGTCAGTCGATGACATCTCAATAAGCGCAATATCCGTACACTGGCCACAACCATGGTTTTTACTAGAACCCTATTTAGTAGCCTAACTTTTCCTGGCAACCTGGTGCCAGCCAAATTCCAAGCTCCTTTCCTCCTATACATACTCAACAGCCCAAGTTACATTTTCTGGCAACGTTGCATTTGCCATACTTGTCAAGATTGTTGAATGATCCAATCTTTCGTGATCCACGTTGGCCTCCTATGCCAACTAAGTTTTTCTTAGAAATTCCAAAGTCTAAAGGTAATCCTAACGAAGATCCAGTCGATCATATGACCACCTTTAACCTATGGTGCTCATCCAACTCATTGAGAGATGACTCCATCCAGTGGCATCTATTTCAATGCACTCTTATAGGGAGTGTTGTGAAATGGTACATCGAGCTCGACCTCTTAAGATACTCTACTTTTGGTGAATTGAAAATGGTTTTTCTAAACCATTTTCAATTACCCGTGAGATATGATGTCGGCATTGAGTTTCTAGCCAAATTTGAGCAGACAAAGGCTAACCATATCTCTGATCACATATGAGAATGGCGACATCAGAAGAGTTTGATAAAAGTACCAATTCCACCAGCATTCCTGCTAGAGTGGTTCCTTAAGTCTTTGGTACCCCAGTGATATAAAGACGTTGCAATGTCATGAGTATTTTCTGAGGAAGAAGCAATAATGAGAGCTCAATAGCTAGAACTAATATACTCTTAGTCTAGTTTACTTTATGAAGTTTTTCCAGATGTACCGTTGTCCATTCTTGACAAGACCAGACAGAAGTCTAGACCACATGTCTATGGTATTGTTGGTTCAGTGAAAACGAAGCTCGTTGATTAGTTGTCGAATCAATTGCAACAATTGTTGATACAGCAGACAACGACCAACTAAACCACTGGTTCGGCTGCTCCCACTACTCAAACATCATATGTACACAATGTGAAATAGACAAAACTGAAGGCCAACTAGCAGGTTGACGGAAAGAAGAAACAATGAAAGAAGGGTAAGGGGGATAAGAAACCCACCAATAATGCTGGTGGGGGAAGCAAAGAAAAAATAAAGTCGAAGTATCCATGTAACCTTTGCACGGAAGACCATAAGACTCACCTGTGCCCTCGTCTTACAGAGGCCCAAAACTTACTAGTGCAACAACAACCTGTTGTGTTAACAAACCCATTTCCACATGGGAAAAATTTAACTCAAGCCTCTGCGGATGTGGATGGGGGAAGTTAGGGACCACCTTCATCGTCTAGTAATCTCTTGACCTCAAATGTTTATATGTTAAAATGTTATGCCCATATAGCGACTAGGACACATGATTACATAATTCCAAACACTTCTGAGAAGGGTAAAGAAGCATAAAACCCATCTGTTCCTCTCCAGATCGAGAAGGCATTGGGTGAAAAAATGACACACATCCCGAAAGGGGCATTCAAGAAATCTTCCCACAATCCAAACATGAGGGCCACCCAGAACTATTCTGTGGCAGAGGATTTGTCACAAACCCCTTGTGCAATGTCTCCTTTGGAGGTCTTCTATTGGAGATCTTCTAGAGATGCCCTTTGCGGGGAAAGGCTATGTTAGTTTCCTTAGGATATACTCATACTTGTAATATGGGAACGATCATGCTTGATACGATGGACTTGAAACCTCGTCTCCCATACCATTTCATGTTTCAGATAGTAGTGGCTTATGTTAGCGCCACCATTTTTCTTTCCATTTAAAGTCAGTTTTGAGTCACATAATGATCCATGTGCCTGAACACGTGAATTCAAGTACATAACACCGTGCGGCTGAAGTCAACAAATGGTCGGTTGGACCTTGGAAATGGGAAAGGGTTTCAGAGTCACAAACTATATACGTGGTACATGCATGTCTTTTCCCAAAAGGTCGAATCTCGTTAAGAAGCCAGTTTCTACGTACCTAGGTCGAGTCAAGTGGTTAATAAAGGTCATGTTGACAAGTGACACAGTTACTATCAATTCACCATGAAAGCCCTGGGAATGAAAAATTGCAGTGCTCGTATCATACATGTGCAACAAACCGTATCACCTGCATTCCACATGTGGGGACTTGCCATGAACAACCTGAAATGCAACTTGAAACATCTCGTCACCATAAATTCATTGGTTTCCAACATGTTTTCCTCACTTGGTCGATTCGTTATAAATCTCAGATGCTCGGCGTGTCCTCCATTCATAGAACCAGGCCTAAGCTATTTTCACAATTTCCCTTCGCCAATTTAGATGGTTGAGAATCACCCCTTTGTGCATTCATTCAAAATGTTGTGTGTAGAGTATACCTTGGTCACACCATAGAGTCTTCTTAGGGCATAGGGAAGGGCATGCAGAGTGACATAACTATGAGGTCCAAACCTCAAAGAGATTGGAATTCGTTTACACCCACGGCGACCATTCCCAAAGACATGGAAGAAACCATTTTTTCACCTACAGAAAAGACCAAATCAAGTCACGGAATAGCCGAAACAGAGGGATTCATACAAGAGATGGATATGAAAAGAGCCTCCTCCTCCAAATAGCAGTTGCCTCGGAGGAGGGGCAGGCCAAGAAAGAACGAGGAGGTCATGAAGGCTATAATTCCAGAAGGACTGCGCGTCGGATTGGTAGCTGGAGGACTACTCAGAAACGTCACTCAGACAGAACCTGTTGGGAATGCAGGATAAGATAAAGGAAATATGACGCCATGGGAACAAATGAGGAAGCACCATCTCATCATCTAAAGTAAGAAAAGCTATCTATTGCCGAGCTTTATCAGGAGAACAGGCAATTAAAGCGACAGCTAGTGACAAAGACTATGGAAGCATCTGTTGCACAAAGTCACAGAGGGAACGTGGAGTGGCTAAAAGGGAAGATTAGAGAGGTGTAGAATGTTATTTTCCAACTATGAGAGGTGCAAAGGTTGGTAAAAGAAAAGAACACAGAGCGTCCCAGAGAATGTCGAGTGGCCGAATAGGAAATCTGCGTGGCTCTTGTGAGTGCACAAAAAGAGAAAGTTTAATGGGAGACATTTTTCTTCATGATCGTTTTGAGTGATACACGTCCTCTGAAGCATCTTACCATTTTGATAACGGTTGCGAGAATCGAACAGTTATTTGTTGCACGTATCTCCCCAACAAATAGGCATGTAACAAAAGATGAAACCAACACTGCAGACAACAAGTTTTGACAGACACCTGTTCGCCAGGATACCCGATCAAGAGATGCAGTGACACATTGTTTCCCTACGTCGGATTTTGACCGACGATCAGGCCCTGTGGTGAACCTAAAGGTATTCATTAATAGATAGGTGTGATTATTTCCTACTTTTGGATAGTGCCATGCGAAGAGTCTCTGACACATGTGGTGCGGTTTTTCCTAGTTTAAGGTTAGTAGTTAGAAAGCAGGGTAGCCCAAGCAATGCCCTCCCTTCTATATTTCATCTTTTCAATGTAATCGAGGTTGGTTGGAAATTTTGAGAAAATGACTGCTATTGTATGTAATCTGATTTTTTGACCGAAATTTAATGCAAAGGTCCTGTGATTTGATGAAAAGATTCTAGTTGTGATAGTTAGATGTATTGTGTCTCTTTCTTTGTGTATGTTTTTCCTGTTAGATTTTATTTCATATATCATACTGTCTATTTCAGAATGAATATTCAAACCTGTGAATTCATTTTACAACGCCCCTTGTTCGCGCCACTTAGAAAAAACATTTTCCTCTCAAGCTAACACTGATTTCATCCACAGTGGTGCTCTCGAGTTACTTCCTTTGTTTTTTCTCCCACCACACTTTATAATTTACACTGAAGGTTGTTTCTCACCTAGCCTTCTCCTCTTGAATCCAGTCACCGAGTCATTTGTTCCGTGTCTTCCTTAGATCGACCCCATAGCCCAAGTTTTACTTTTCTATGCCATTATAACCAGAAACCTTTTTACCATCAGTGTTGAATCTAGACACTGTTTTCAGAGTCATATTCTGAGTGGAGACCGTGCCATTTCTGAGAGAGCCCTCTCTAGATCTGAAAGGCTAGTTTTAGGTTTCAAAGTTGGTTGAAAAAGTTACCTTCATCGTCTTTTTATCATCCAAATATATTTACAGAGTGCTAACATTCTGGCGCCACTGCGGGGGATGAATTTGAAAATATTTTCCCCGAAAGAACGACAAACGTTGCAATTTTACCCTTGAGGGTAACAGAGGGACAAACACCCATACCGGTTGAAACCTTCACCCTGGCGACTCCAGTTTGAACAAACCAGTAGCCCCAAGTAGCACTACTCATGAAACCTGGCTCCAAAGACTTTTCACACTAGAGCAAATCCTGACCGAAACCCCTCTGAGCCTGTGTACGACCCCGAGAAGATTTTGCGCAAGGCTAGAAAGAAGGCGTCGGAACCGTTTTATTTCCTTGACATAATTTTTTCCTTGCCAAAAGATGGCACGCAGAGCATTAACGACCTAGAGTTTGATGCACTTTTTGAGAAAACTCTTGTTAGGTCTAAGCCAGAAACCTATTTGGATAAGATTGTTTTCGACCCGAAAAATTTCCAAGCCCTAGTGACAAATAATATCCCCCAAAACTCGAATCCCTCTAGGGCTATGGCTGCCTAATTTTCTCCCCTCATCTTGCCGACTCAGTTACACGACTTCCCTCAAAATTATAACAAAAGAATCAATCTCTATAACGTTGAGGGAATTGTTTCTGCTAAGAAACACCTGGACTAGTTTAATGACTTCATTGACCTAGAGGAGGTAGATTACGCAGATGCGAAAAATGATCCTTTTTTCACAAATCATTTTGGAAGATGTAAGAAAGTGGTTTAAGGCCCTCCCACCCATGAGCATTCAGGACTTCGTAGCATTCAAAAGGTATTTCCTAAATAAATGGGGGGATAAGAAAAGCCCATTGCAATTGTTAACACAATACAATAACATTTAGAAAGCATCAGAAGAAAATTGTACAAGAATTCTCGACTCGTTTTTTGAAGGCATACAATTCCATCCCTACTGAAGTAAAGCCCCCTCCCGGTGTTGCACAGTTGCGATACACAGATTCCTTCGAAAATTTCTTTGCTCTACTGCTGAGAGAAAGGAGATTGGTGAGTCTGGATGCCATAATGAGTAACATTGTCGAGGTTGAAGTAAACATGATGGCGTCGGGAAAAATCAAAACAAAGTTCAATCGAGGCGAAAAAATACCCTAGGGGGATGCACATTCGTCGCTATCGCGGTCCTCAAACGACAAATTCGACATGATGATGAAGACCATGGAAACATTGATGGAAACAATCTTCATGGGAAACATGCATGTTGCGCGAGAACAAAACGACCCACAACTCAGAAATCAGAATCTCCAGAGGGGTCAGATTCCTCAAATCAAGCAACGAGACCCAGCTAACCAGTAGATGAGACCTCCTTTCCAGAAAAACTACATAGATGAGGATTTTGGCCAGTCTTTCGATGATCAGATGCATTGTTGTGATGACAAAAATTCCCGCGTGTTCTTGAAAAAGAGCGAACACGATCGATATATGAGCCAAAACAAAGACTTTTCACTGGAAACCAATGATGGTATGATACTCAAAACAGATGATGCATCGTCTTGGGAGATGGAGGAATTCAAGAAAGGTTGATAGAATGCTATCATATAGTTCCAAAAGAAGTACAACCTCTGGAGTAAATATGTACCTATCGAGCTGAAACAAGCAGACTCCGCAAAGAAGCCTACAATAGACACACATTCCACGATTCGATCGAGATCAAACATCACATCCAAGGATGCAGCTGAGAAGGTGAAGTTGAAGGAGGACGTCCCCAAAAAATATCTGGAGACAAGCCGGGAGACGAGCATAAAAGAGGTAGAAAAAACATGTTCCCCTTTCAATTTTGAACACGAAATGGTCAAAATCAAAATCTCCATCACATTCGATGAGATTATTAGAACAGGTGAGTATCGGGAACAAATAATTAAAATGATGAAAGCGGGAGGGAACCCTGATACTCTGAACATTCAAGACGACCACCCCGCCATCTTGTTTGGCCTGAATGTCGAAGAGACGAGTGATGATGAAGATGTCCCACCTTTCTATGTTAGTCTGAAGATCCATGATCTGAACTTGCATAATGCCATGCTTGATTCTGGCGCATCACATAATCTCATGTCAAAGGTGGCCATGGACTAGCTAGGCTTAGAATTCACTAGACCATATAAGGACCTTTTCTCCTTCGATTCGAAGAAATTTAAATGTTTTGGCCTTAACAAAGATCTGGTTGTATCATTGGCTCAAATCCCCACCAAGAACATGGTCATGGACATAGTCGTCGCAGACATACCCCTGAAGTTCGATATGTTTCTCTCGAGATCATGGGATGCGAAGTTTAAGGGCATGTTTCATATGGATATTAATTATGCCACTATCCCTATTTTTGGCCATGACAGAAGGATGTACAAAGAAGTGTTGTTTAAATACATGGTAAGAAGCAAGACGCAGCCCCACAATCATCCTATATACATTGTTGACAATGAAGTAGCTTCATCTATATTCCACAATGATTTTAGCTTCGGAGAGGAGGAATAAATGAACATGATGACAACTGACGAGGAAACCCTGTAGGAAACAATAGAGGGCGTCGAACTAGAAGATCACATGGAAAATGGGGTTAGGAACATGAGTTTTGACACCAAAGTCAGTCGAGAAGGAGTTGGGCTAGTATATGGGTGAGCCCCCCTAAATCAAGCACAAAGTTTCATTCATAAAAGATCGTGTTTGAATGCACTAACAACATGGCCATGTATGAAGCACTAATCTTGGGCTTACAAGTTTTCAAAGAACTAGGCATGCAAAGGATAACAGTGCATGGATATTCTGAGTTGATCATAAATCAAGTGAAGGGTGTGTATCAGACCAAACACCCTAGACTGCGTGCATACAAAAATATGGCTTTGGACATTCTCGAAGTATTTTCAGAGTATGACCTGACTTATATTCCCAGAGAAAAAAATCACATTGCTGACGCGTTGGCAACCTCAGCCTCGGTTTTCAAGATTCCAATTCTTCCAGATAAAAGATATGAGATAGAGGTCAAGAACAAGTCAACAGTACTCAACAACATCAAACACTGGCAGATGTTTGACGATGAAAAATAGGTGAAAAGGTTCCTCCTCATGAGCGACAAGTTTGCTAACACAAACATTTATGGGGAATACTGTCGCAACAAATATGAGGGCACAAATGCGCACAGTGAAGATGACCCTTTCCAAAACTAGATCACGCGAAGGGATATAATACAAATGAAGAACAATATTATTCCAATGGGTTTGGTTCTTCTAGAAAATAT
This sequence comes from Picea engelmannii, assembly GCA_009831015.1. Taxonomy (NCBI): domain Eukaryota; kingdom Viridiplantae; phylum Streptophyta; class Pinopsida; order Pinales; family Pinaceae; genus Picea; species Picea engelmannii. The sequence continues at coordinate 775,322 of ML777081.1, read as the reverse complement.
GTTTGAAGAACATGATGTGGTTAAGAACCCCAACATCACCGCAAGCACAGAAGACGTGGAAGATTGCAACATCGGGAACGAGGCAGATTCGAAGATGGTAAAATTATCAAAAACACTCAGTCTGGAGGTTAAGCATGATTACATAAAACTCATGAAATATTTCCCGGACATTTTTTTGTGGAGCTACGATGATCTGAAAGTGTATGACACAAAGGTGATCCAACACGTTATCCCTCTCAAGGAAGATCAAAATCCTTTCAAACAAAATATGAGATGGATAAACTCCCTATTGTTTTCGTTGATCGAGAAAGAGGTAAAGAATATTTTTGATGCCAAATTCATTGTCTCCTTAATATTCTCGAAGTGGGTAGCTAACTTAGTACCTGTGAGAAATAAAAGCGACGAAATTAGACTGTGCGTAGACTTCCAAAATTTTAATAAGGTGTCTCTCAAAGACCACTAGACCCTTCCCAAAATGGACTACATCTTCCAAAAGGTAGTGGGATCTCAGAAGATTTCCATGCTGGACAATTTCTTAGGATATAACCAAATCATGGTCAACCCAGATGATAGAGAGAAGACAACCTTCACCACTCCGTGGGGAAGGTTCATGTACACCAAAATGTCCTTCGTCCTGATGAACATTGGTGCCACTTTTTAGAGGGAAATGGATATCGTGTTCACTGATGAGAAGGACAAATTCATCGTAATTTACCTTGACAACATCACAGTGTATTCTTCCTCTAACAAACAACACCTCGATCACCTGAAGAGGGCTTTCCAAAAGTGTAGAAAGTTCATCATATCGCTGAATCCAAAGAAATCTGATTTCGCGGTGGAAGAAGGCAAGCTACTGGGGCACATCAATTCCAAAAAAGGTATTAAAATAGACCCCAACAGGGTTGAAGGGATCTTGAATATTAGCACCCCACGTAGTAAAATTGAGGTACAATCTTTCCTGAGTATGGTGAACTTTTTGAGGAGATTTATCCCAAGCTTGGCGGAAATCATAAAACATATAAATTGTATGCTCAAGAAGGGAAACAAGATTAAATGGAACCTATAAGCCATTAGTTCCTTCAAATATATCGAAGTGGCTCTGAATGAAGCGTCGGTGTTACCCAACCTAGACTTTATGAAGGATTTCCTCCTTTTTTCGTTCACCTCAGAACACACTATCGTCGGAGTACTGTTGCAGAAGGACGAATAGGATTTTGAGAAATCCATAGCCTACTTCATTCGGACATTGCGCAACACCCCCCTATAGTATGACATTATGGAAAAGAAGGCGTATGCCTTAGTAAAATATTTGAAGGAATTTAGGACATACATATTGCACTCCCATGTCATCGCTTGTGTACCCAACAGTTCAATAAAGGACATCCTAACTCAGCCTAATCTGGAAGGAAGGAGAGGAAAGTGGATAGTAGCTATGTTAGAATATGACCTTGAGATCAAGCTAAAAAAGATGATCAAGGTTCAGGGCCTCATGAAGTTGATGGTGAAGTCAGACTCCGACATTGTAGGTATGAACTTCATTGTCGATCTATCAGAGTTTCCTCAAGAAGAAAAAGATGCGCAGATACCTCAGCACTTCATTGATTCTCCGTGGTATGAAGACATCATATATCTTTTAGAAAATCTCTAGGCCCCTCCAGGCGTGACAAAGAATAAGGAAATACTTCTCAATATTAAGGCGATTAAGTTCTGTGTTTTGGACAATTCACTGTATTGGAAAGACCCCAAAGGAATACTATTAAGATGTTTTCTAGAAGACGAGGCAAAACAGGCCATACAGGAGTTTCACAGAGGCGATTGTGGGGGGAACCACTATTGGAATACAACCGTGCAAAATATCCTGAGGGTTTCATATTACCAACCGATGATTTTCTTTAACATATAAAAAGAGGTCTCCAACTGCCATGAGTGCCAGATTTTTGATGGGAGAAGAAAGCTACAACCCCTACCATTAAATCCAGTTTCAGTCGAAGTGCCTTTCATGCAGTGGAGCCTAGATTTTGTAGGAGAGATAAACCCACCATCCTCCATGAAGCATAAATGGATTATCACAAGCACCGATTATTTTACGAAGTGTATTGAGGCATTCCCCACAAATAAATCCACCGACACGGTCATCATATAGTTCATGGAGACAAACATTTTGTCAAGGTTCGGGTGTCCTATTAAGATTATAATAGATAATGCATCTGAGTTCAAGTCTAAAAGGATGGAGAAGCCTTTTTAGGATTATAACATAACCTTGGGGAATTCCATGGCATATTATCCGCAGGGAAATGACTTAGAGGAATCCTTGAATAAGAGCCTGACCAACATCATCAAAAGGCTCTTGCAAGACAATAAGAGATCCTGGCATAAGAATCTTATCTACGAGTTGTGGGTAGATCGAATTACCACCAAAAATTCCATATCAACGTCACCTTTTCATATCGTTTACGGTGCAGACGTGATCTTCCCTACTGCATTGGGACCACCCATCAAGAAATTGTTGCAAGAGAAGAAGGTCGAGCCAAATGATGCACATAGTAGGATAAACTAGCTGATTCACACGCAACAAGTGAGGGATCAAGTGTATAACTGGTCTCAACTCCATCAGGAGAGGATAAAGAATGATTTTGAAAAACATTCCAAGAAGGAGGATCTTCAGGTGGAAGATCTGGTGCTGAGATGGGACGTGAGAAATGAAGATAAATGAAAACACAAAAAGTTTGATCACCTTTGGACGAGACCGTACAAAATCGATGCGTACTGCGCAGACAATGATTATTTCCTAAAAGGACTGGATGGAGAGTGTCTTGGTTGGGGGTATATAAATGACAAGTTCCTCAAATGTTAACTGATGAAATAAAGTTCATTTAAGTTATTTTTCATTGTAAATAGTCGTTTAAATTGTGTCGAGTCAGTAGGTCAGCAGTGAATTGAAGCGCAAAGTGAAGGCCCTAAGTTTATGCTGAAGTCTTAGAAACTGTGTCATTGAGTCTAGTTTTTTTTTTCCGTCCGTCGTTTATATTTCTTAGTGTCTAGATGTCAAATAAATCCCAATGGTCAGGCACTTGGTCTACTATTCTTTTTTACCTCACAGGGAGGATAGCATCCGCATTGGAGCTAACTGTTAGCGCCACAATTTTTCTTTTGATATAAAGTCAGTTTTGAGTCACGTAATGATCCATGTGCCCAAACATGTGAAGTCAGGTACGTAACACCTTGAGGCTAAAGTCAGAAAATGGTTGGTTGGCCCTTGGAAACGGGAAAGGGTGCCAGAGTCAGAAACTGTATATATGGTATAGGCATGTCTTTTCCCAAAAGGTTGAATCTCGTTAAGAAGCCAATTTCTACGTACCCCGGTCGAGTCAAGTGGCTAATAAAGGTTGCATCATCAAGTTCCACAGTTATTATTAGTTCACGATGAAGGCAGAGGGAATGAAAAATCGCAACGTTTGTATCATACATGCACAACAAACCATGTCACATGCATTCCACACATGGGGATTTGCAATGAACATCCTAAAATTCAACTTGAGACATCTCATCGCGATAAATTAATTAGTTTCCAACATGTTTTCATCTCTTGGTCGATTCATTATAAATATCAGATGCTCGAAGTGTCCTCCAATCATAGAACCAAGCCTAATCTATTTTCGTAG
>ML777081.1:742790-771652 GCA_009831015.1 Picea engelmannii | reverse complement strand
CCCCCCCCCCGGTGCATTCATTCAAGACATTGCACACAGAGTATACCTTGGTAGTGCCATGGTGGCTTCTCAGGGAACAGGGAAGGGCGCATGGAGCAGAAGAACTACGAGGTCCAAACCTCAAAGAGATTGGAATTCCTTTACACCCTCAACGACCGTTCCCAAAGACATGGAAGAAACCATTCTTTCACCTACAAAAGAGACTAGATCAAGCTGCGGAATATATGAAACATAGGGATTCATACATGAGAGGGAGATGACAAGAGACTTCTCCTCAAAATAGAAGATTCCTCGGAGGAGGGGAGGGGCGAGAAAGAACAAGGAGGTCATGAAGGCTAGAACTCCAGAAGGACCGCGTGTCAGATTGAAAGTTGGAGGACTACTTAGATGTGTCACCCAGCCAAAACCTACCAAGAACTCGAGTTGGAAGTGCAAGATAAAAACAAGGAAAGATGATGTTGCGGGAACGAATGAGGAATCACCATATCAATAGTTGAAGCAATCAAAGCTGGCTATTGTCGAGATTTATCAGGAGAACAGGGAATTAAAGAAACAACTTGCGATAAAGATTGCAGAAGCATCTACTGCACAGAGTCATGGAGCGAACGTGGTGTGGATGAAAGGGAAGCTTATAGAGGTTCCAAACGTTATTTTCCAGCTGCAAAAGGTGCAAAGGTTGGCAGAGGAAAAGCACACAGAGCGTCCCAGAGAATGCAAAGCGATCGAACAGGAAATCTGCATGGCTCTTGCCAGCGTACAAAAAGAGAAATTTTAACGGGCGACATTTTTCTTCACGACAATTTTGAGTGATACACGTCCTCTAAAGCATCTTACCATTTTGATAACGGTCACGAGAATCGAATAGTTGTTTGTTGCACGCAACGCTCTTGCAAATAAGCACGTAGCAGAATATGAAACCAACACTGTAGACAACAAGTTTTGAGAGACACTTGTTTTCTAGGATACCCAATCAAGATATGCAACGACAAATGTTTTCCCTACGTTGGATTCTAATCGACGATCAAGCCCCATGGTGAACTTGAAGGAATTTTTTAGTAGACAGGTGTGATTATTGCCTTCTTTTGGATAGTTCCATGTGAAGAGTCTCTGACGCATGTGGTGCAGTTTTTCCTAGTTTAGGGTTAGCAGTTAGAAAGCAGGGCAACCCAAGTGAATCCCTCGCTTATATATTTTATCTTTTCGATGTAAGCGAGGTTGGTTGGCAATTTTGAGAAAATGACTACTATTGTATGTAATCTGAGTTTTTTACCGAAATTTAATGAAAAGGTCATGTGATTTGATGAAAATATTCTAGTTGTGATAGTCGTATGTATTGTGTCTCTTTCTTTGTGTATGTTTTTCCTATTACCTTTTATTTCATATCTCATACTATTTATTTCATAATGAATTTTCAAACCTGTGGATTTTATGTACAACGTCCCTTGTTCGCGCCACTAAGACAAAACGTTTTCCTCTTAAGCTAACTCTAAATTTGTCCACAATGATTCTCTTGAGTTACTTTCTCTGTCTTTTCTCCCACCACACTTTACGATTTACACTGAAGGTTGTTTCTCACCTAGCCTTCTCCTCTCAAATCTAGTCATTGAGTCATTTGTTCCGTCTCATCCTGAGTTCGACGCCATAGCCTAAGTTTTAATTTTCTATGCCAATATAACTAGAAACCTTTTTACCATTGGTGTTAAATCTAGCCATTGTTTTTAAATTCATATTCTGCACGGAGACCACACCATTTTTGAGAGATCCCTCTCCAAATCTGAAAGGCTAGTTTCAGGTCTCAAAGTTGGTTGAAAATTTTACCTTCATTGTCTATTTATCAGCCAAATAGATTTATTGAGTGCTAACAACTTACACCATGAAATATTTTACCCAGAACATTTTTCGCACGGTGGTTGATGAGGGTGCCTCGACATGCATGATTTTGTTGGCATGTTGGAAGGCCATTGGACAACCCATTTTGTCTTTGTCACCTACACTTCTTGCCACTTTCAATGGTCGTTCATTTAGACCACATGGAATCATTCCTTCTTTCATCCTACAGCTAGGAGGAAAGACCATGTGCGTCGAAGTTGAAGTGGTCAATGTGCCTCTTGACTACAATCTCTTGTTAGGAAGGAGTTGGACTTATGTTGTGCATGCAGTGGTCACCACAATTTTTCGGGTCTTGTTGTTTCCACACGAGGGTCAGATTGTGTCCATTGATCAGTTGTATTTCTCCCATCTTGACCCTTCATCGAGGGCATCCACGGTCCCGATGATTGATAATACATAGCCCGACGTCGTCAATATAGGGGTTGGTTTGTGCCCTCCTTTGATGGGTACTTTCTATTACCTACCTCCGCCTGGCGATGTCAAGTTCATATCGGCTGTCCCCGACGAGCCTAAGGATGAAATATTTCAAGTGTTATCATTTTGTACGACTTACTTTAACCATATATGGACTCTTCCTCCCCCATCGGCCATGATGGAAGGGACAGGGAATCATGGCATGGCCATGCCCTTTTCCGTGGTAGAGGTTGCATACTCTATAGTCCAGCAAGCTTCCACCGACCCCAATCTGACTCCCGCATAGAAGTTAGATATAGTTTTTGATCCTACCTGGGCTCAAGGCTCGCTTGCCACTATCGATTCCTTAGACTTGGTCTTGCCCTCTGAAGGGGTGATTATAGAGGCATTGACTAGTCTAGACAATCCCTATGATGATCTCCACCACATATATTATTTTCTCTTGGATTTAGGAAGAATTGAGGTCGGCTAATTCATGTTGACTATGACTCGAGATAGGTCTTTTCCTATCAAACCTTTGGCTACAAAGATAGTTTACGCCAAAGGTAATATGGAAACCATTGCTAAAACAATAATTATCGATATCTCCAGAACCCTTGGTGTCATGGAGAATGTCTTCATCGAAGAATAACACTCCCTCAAGGAGATTCGAATCTACATTGATTTATTTAAATAATTTTGCGACGTTTTTACCTGGTCTTACGAGGAAATGCAGGGATTGATCCAAGAATAATCGAACATGAAATAATGACTTACCCTAATGCCAAGCCGATCCAGTAGAATGTTCGTCCTGTTAATCCTCGGAAAGCAACAACTATTAAGGATAAAGTAGAGAAACTACTCAATGTTGGTTTCATCTACCCCGTCCAGTTCACTCAATGGGTTTCAAATCTCATTCCGGTCAAGAAAAAGTAGGGAAAGATTCATGTATGTACGGACTTCCATGATTTGAATAAGGCCTGTCCAAATGATAATTTCCCCACCCCATTCATTGACCAGATCATCGATGAATGTGCAGGTTGTGAGGTCTTTTCTTCCATGGATGGTTTTTCGGGATACAATCGGATTCAGATTAAGCCTGAATATCAACAAAAAAACAACTTTTATCTATCTATGGGGTACATTTGCTTATCGGATGCCTTTTGGCATGAAGAATGTTGGAGCCACTTTTTAGCAGGCCATGTCTTTGTATTTCCACGATATAAAACACATAGTCAAGGCCTATCTCGATGTTTTAGCATCACAGTCTTGTAAGAGAGTTGATCATCCCATGCACCTCCGATTTATTTTTGAGAGATGTCGCTACTATCAGATTCGCTTGAATCTAAACAAATGAAGTTTTTGCATGACTTCAGGTTTTCTTTTAGATTTTATAGTTTCGACAACAGGGATCATGGTCGATCCTCTAAAGGTTGAGGTAATAGTTCAATTGTCTCCCCGGTGCACAGTCCCTTAGCTTTAGAGTTTATAGGGAAAATCCAATTTTCTTTGGCATTTTATCACAAACTGTGCCAAGATCACTAAAGGGTTTATGCGTTTACTTAATAAGGGAATCCCTTTCCATTGGGATTAAGCTTCTCAACGCTCATTTGAAGCATTGAAACATGTCTTCACATCTGCCCCTCTACTTCGTCCACCCAATTATAATAAATATTTCTTATTGTATTTGGTCGCGGTAGAGTCGACCATCAGTATGGTATTGGTTCAAGAGGATGATCTACTTGAAGAACATGTGATTTATTACTTGAGTCGAGGCCTAGATGGACCAGAATGCAACTACTCCCACATTGAAAAGCTTGTGTTGGAAGCAGTAAATGTTGTCCAACGGTTCCATCATTATATCCTGTTTCGCACGACCACTGTCGTTGTCGTTGTGAATTCATTCCAAAACATGTTGACACAAAGTGTAATTGGAAGAAATATCAGTAGATGGATTGTTATCCTCCAGGAATTTGTCTTGGATTTAGTTTCTGTGAAATCTAAGAAGTCATTTGTCTTTGTGGAACTTATCTCAAAACTTCCAGTCGAGTCAAGTGATGTTACGCCCGAAGAATCACCGATTAAAGGAGATATTTTTCTGATTTCATGTTCGGACCCTTGGTATGGAGATATACTAGTCTATCTCCAGACTTTGAAGTTCCCCTTCTCTGCTTCTCGTGATGAGCGTCGACCTATATTGCATCAGGAAAAAACTATCTCATACATGGGGACACTTTGTATTGTCGAGGTATAGATTGCATCCTTCACCATTGTCTCACTCATGAAGAAGAGAAGCTCGTTCTTAATGACTGCCACACTGTAGCATGTTGTGGTAATTTGTTTGGGTTGAAAACAACCCAAAATATTCTACAATCTGGTTACTTTTGGCTAACGTTAATCAAGGATTGCGTTGAATTGCTCAAGAAGTGTCACCCATGTCAAATCTTCTCTCGAAAGATGAGGGCACACCTTTCTCCTATGTTTCCTGTCATTACAACTAGCCCCTTCACTAATTGGGTGATTTACTATACTACATGCCATCCCCCTTCAACCAGGGGGCACCATTATATCATCGTAGCAGTAGACTAATTTACAAAGTGGGTCGAAGATATGCCAATGTTCAAAGATGATGGCGAGACAACAACACTCTTTTTCTTCAATCAGATAATAACAAAGTTCGACATCCCAAGGGAGATTGTCATTGACCATGGCAGTCACTTTTAGAACAAAATGATGTCTGATTTAACATCAAAGCTTGGGTTGAGCCAATATCATTCATCAACCTACTACCCACAAGCGAATGGTCAGGTGAAAGATGTGAATAAGTCCCTCAAGAATATTCTACAGCAAATGATCAATTCAGCGAAATCAAATTGGCATTTGATGTTGTACTCAACATTGTGGGCCTACCAAATGTCTGTAAAGACTACAACTGGTTTCTCACCTTTTCATCTCATTTAAGGGTTGGAATTAATCTTGCCAATAGAGTGCCAAATCCCATCTCTAAATTTGGCAGTACAGTTATTGCCAGACACTTCACTTCTTGAGGAACACTTATTAAATCTCGAGCATCTTGATGAGAAACGCCGTGAAATAGCCTTGGCTCACGAGGCTCACAAGAAAAAAGTAAAGTGTCAATATGATCAGTCTGTTCGTCATCGAATTTTCTCCGAAGGTGACCTTGTCCTAGTCTATGACCAAGATAAGGATCCCCTGGGGGCAGGCAAGTTCAAACCCATGTGGTTCGGACCTTTCATCGAGAACTAAGTATTAAATAAGGGCACTTATCATTTGGTTGACTTTGAAGGGAAATCTTTAGTGAAGATTAGAAATGGGCTCTACCTCAAGAAGTATTACTCGTAGGTGGATCACCTTGGGTGACTTCTTGTACACATGTATAATTCTTATGCGGTTTAGTTTTTGTGTTTTTGTTTTATGGACGTGTAGTTTTTGATATCATCTTTTTCACTGTGGTAGATTCCAAGTGAATCAAAGGTGGTCATCGGGTTCGTGGACTGCGCTAGCCAGCACACTTGGAGGCTTTCTTCCGCGCCTTGGGTGATCTTCACACCTCAAGGTGAGTTTCTATATTATGGAGGTATTTGTTTAGGTGACACCACAAACAATGTTGTCGAATACAACGCAGTAATAGAGTTTCTTCGTGATACTTTGTCGCATGGTATCTCTCATCTCCGGGTCTACTTAGATGCACAACTGGTTGTCCCAATTAAATGGTTTTTATCGCATTTATGATCCTACTCTACACCGAAGATTCCTTAGGGTACATCTCTTAGAACGATGCTTTGATTACATTACGTATATCCATGTTCCTAGGAGATTGAATCAAATCATAGATAATCTAGCCAATCATGTATTACATTGGCGTATTGCACATATGTAAGAAAAATCACACACATACACATGTAATTACATTTGTAAATAAATGTAACCCATAAGACATAAAAGATGTAAATATGCATATATATATATATATATATATCAAAAGTCTCAGAATACATAGGTGGGTGCAAGCGCCTAAAACATATAACTAGTATACATCGTGGGGCTTGTGCCCTAAAAAATATACAAAATTTCTCTCGGAGCATAAGTGGTCCATCCTAAGCTAAGGGTCGGGCCTGTTGGCCCTGCCATAGTGAACCACGATGTTTTCCAAATGCCAAGAGAGTTGGACCCAGGTCCGAGGCACCCCAACTACTTGAGGTTGCATCGATGGTGGGAGATCCTTGATCTTTTCCATAAGGACTGCGCGAGTGAGTGTGGTGAGGTTCCACTCCACTCGTCTCAAAACTCTCTCAACCTCTCTATCTGCAGGTCTGGCAGCTGTGGCTAGTATTTCCTTCGGTCCTCGAGAAGTCTATTGGACGCACTGGTCCCACATATGTACATAAATGGATACATAGTTGTCAGATAGTCTGATTCCCATAAAAATGATATATATAAAAAGAAACAAAAAAATTAAATAACATTAAAAAGAAATGTAGCTATCTCTCCTCGCTCTGCTCCAGGAGGTATGGGCATGTCTGGGTCCCTAGAAAAGTTGATCCCGACACAGCGGTAGTCCTCTATAGTCAGAATTTGTCGTGTCAACCAGCCAAAAAAGGTATCGTCAAAGGCCTCTATGGTCCTTCTTCCCCCCTGTCATGGAAGCAATGCCGCCCATCTACACACTGCTGGGAGTGAGGCCTCATGCTCTCGCATTGTCTCTCGTGGAAGAAGAATGAGCATAGAACGGTCCCAAATCCAAAGTTCTTGTTGTTCCACCCACGACACTAGGTGAGTTGTCTCTTCATCCAGTCTAGCATGGTCATTCTCCAATCGAATATCCATGCATTCAAGCACTGCACTGCACAATGCATATGCACCCGAGAGGCCTGATGTAAGGTTGTGGATCCATTGATCTTCCCAATAAGTAGAAATATCAATTTCAATGATATTTTGGTGATCTTGTTTATTGGAACCTGAGAACCTACTTTCTTAGTGTCGACCTCGTAATTTAATCCGATCAACTCGGCAATCTTATGAGGCCCCAGGGGGAAATCCCACAAGTTGAGTGGTTCACCTCTCCTTGAGAGGCCAATGAGGAAGTAAATGTCTTCAGTAATTGGATTCAACGATTACCCCTCAAGCATAAATCCCTCAGTGTCAGGGTGCCAATAATCCACCTAAGCATTCAACAGCCTCGGTTGTGCCCTCATGAATGGACACTGGTAGACCTTCCATAAACGACATTGCCTAAATGTGGCTATAGATGTAGGGGCCTCATCGAATAACATATCAATGTCTTCATTCTCTCTCTCTCTCTCTCTCTAATGGACATACATCCTACCAAATGACAAGTTCAAAGGGGATTTAACTCCTGTATTTTCAATATTTTCAAAGTTCTTGAGGGTGTACGCAGGTTGTATTGGGAATAGTCATGAATGCACGTGGGAAAATTGTTTTCTGCCCATGGGCATACGTGGGTTGTCTTTGGATAGCCGACATACATGCAGGGTCACCCCTTTTTAGGAGTGTGCACCCCCCAAAAAACTAATATAAAACAAAAAAGGAAGTATTGAAATGCAAGGGGGGTTGATTTTTACTTACTTGGTCTGAGCGGAAGTTTGTTTCGTCCTCTGAGGCTTTCGGAATCAACTCTTTTAGAAAAAGGGTTGTTTTGGATTTTTTGTCAATTCCCAATTTGCAATGGCGATAATGAGCTTCTGGCTTCTATTTATAGATTGTTTTGGCCCCTTTTTTCATTTTTGGACCCTTTTGTCATTTTTTCTGGCTTGAACATCATTTAACGTGGTTCTTGAGTTTCTCATTGGATGTTACGATACACTTCACTTTTGGTTTGGAAAATGTTTTGGGAGGTGGGTCACCTTTTTAAAATTCTTTGGTAAAAGTTATTTTTCCAACTTTTTGCATTTAAGTTAGGATTCCACCTCCACTTTTTGCATCTCTATTACACATCAAAATTACTCATTACAATGATGGCCCAGTGTCGTCATTACCAATGTCGCAAGTGTCACATTTGGCTGCAAGTGTCTCAAACATCATATTGCCATCTTGCCTATGTTGTTTCTCTAACGACATCACAAGGACACTTAAGACACCTTCAAATATTGGTTTAAGAAGGAGAAAACATTTGATTAAGAGTACAAAACCTTTACCATGGAATAGACCACTCAAAAATGGATTTTGGAGGGCAACGCTCCCCATCCCACTATCAGGGAGTGATAGCACTCCCTGGACTTCTTTGGGGGAGTGTTGCATTGCTCTGTGCATCCTTTTGGGGGAGCGTTGGCTTGTTTCAACAATTTTTGGGTTTTTGAGGAAAATCAGGGATAAATCCCCCTCATCTATGGAGTTGGTTGGATTTGAATCTGAGGTCAAGGCTTGATATTCGGGAAGATCCACAATTGAAGGAGAAGGATCCTGAACCTATCCAAAAAATCTCTTAAGTGGTTAGGCCTCTCAAGCCTATATAAGGAGGCATCTTCATGGTGAAAGAGGGAGACATTGAAGGCATCAAACTTATGATCTCATAAGGGAGATTTATCATTGAAGCATCATCATTTTGTGTGGATTATTTGAAAAAAGGGTTGGAGAAGGAGAGATGGGAGAGGATTTTGCACCTTCATGAAAGGTCTGTAAGTATTCGCTATTATTCTCATTAACATACATATGTTCTTGGTATTTTTCTTTCAAGGTTGTGTTTATTCTACATAAACTTGTCTCTATTAGATAGATCTGGTTTCAAGCTAATATTAGTAGAATAGGAAGCTTGTTTTGTCTTTTTTTGTTTTCCAGGACTTATCAAGGAGCTTGGGGATCAAAGTTCAACTCAGACTGTGAGAGGATGGAAAACATTAAAAAGGTACTCCTTTCTTCCTCTTCTCTATACATTATTTTAGCTATATTTAAAAGGATGTCAGTGACCAACGTTAGCACCCTTTCATTCTTGGTCTTAGGATTCTAGAGCCCAAGAGGGAATCCACTTGTCTGCAGGGGGATTCTCCTGTAAAAGAAATTGGAAACTCCACTGAGGAAGGAACTCCTATTTTTATTTCCTTGGTTTTTTCCTACCTTTTTACCACCTTTCATATCACTTTTACTAGTTTTTCATCATCCATTTGCCTTCTCCTACCTTCACTAGAAATTTCACCATTTTTTGTGCATTCTGGGTGAGTTTTTCTTCTTTTTTTTGACTATTTTTTGAATTTTTGGGTGGCTCAATGCCCCTAGGTAGGCCATACTAGTGAAGATCTCCTTCCCTCAGGCTGACATCCATGAAGGATCTTTTCTACAACTCGAAAAGGGTTAATTCAACTCCTTTCCTAAGCCCGCAAAGAATTTCAGGTCTTTTGAGTTGGGGTGCTTCGAATACTATGCCTTGGCCCCTGGAAATAGCTGAAACATGAAATGAAATGGGATAAGGTGTAATCCCCTCTCTTCAGCTCCTTTTCCTATAGGACCACAACCAAGCCTTATGCAATCTCCTTTCACAACTCGTGACTTCGCAAGTTGGAGCACCAACTTCTCATGCCCTCCCCTTGCGAATCCCCGAAACGCGATCCGTCAACGAAGGTTGACTTTACCCAAAGCGGCAGTCATGCACCACTTGTCACTTCTACTTTACTCTGCTTACGGGGTGAGTTCTTGCCACCTTTCCACACGGAGTTTCTAGCTTTCGTGACTAAAGTAGGCAACCAACAACTGTTCCTCTTCCTCTATGGATCCCCAACTTTGAAATCATACCTTCGGCAAGATCAATGGATGTGTGCCTCTCTTTATCCAATGGTCCTGGCTATATCAGGATTTCTCCAATTGAAAATCTACAGAACTTGACCCAAACCACTGGTCACTGGATTCCCTGAATTCTGATATGCGAATTCATATATGAGATAAATGGTCCTTGTTGATCCAGATCTGATGGTCACTACTCCTCCTAATCTTATGGGTGTTGAAAATCCACTCAGTCCTAATCTCTTCGTTGTTCTAAGGGATCCAACGTTTCACGAGATTTTGGCACTTCCTCCTGAATCGATTCAACCGTTCGATTCAACTTCTCAAGGACTTCTAGCCAAATGAATTGGTGTCCTTCCTCCAGAACTTGACTCATGTGAACCAATTCAATCTCTGTCTCCCTTTGGAACAATTGAGAGGTTCTAACCCTCCTGAGCTTCCTCTTTCAAACTCAAGGCCTCCAAAAGGGTCCCTGCACACACTCCTTGCGGAAAATTTCAAATAACCTCTAGTTATTTAGGGTCTTTGACTCTGTGTACTCCTTGCAACAACAGTCTCTCAATTTCTCTCTTCGATTTTTAAAATCCAAGACTCCACCCGACCTGCACACACCTTGCACGGATCCGTGCTTTGCTAGCACTCTTTTATCTATAAAGACACAATTTGAATCTTCTATGAGGGTCCTGACATGAAACACAGAACCTGGTCGATGGACTTCTTGCAGGCCTTCCACTTCACACTTTGTAGGATTTCTTATAAAGAGAAACAACTGAAACTCATTCACCCCTTATCTAGAATTCAAACATTCAACATAGAATTCTAGAGCATACACACAAACATTGGCATTGAAATAGAATGCACACACAAAATGAAAACAAGCCTGCAACATACCATTTAACAGGTGGTTCCAACAACCATAACAAACACATAGATTGGAATCAAAACTTTCTTCTATTGAATCTAGTGCTCCTATACATGGCCAATAGCAACTAAAATGCATAAATTTCCCTATGCTCCTATATTCCTCTCTGGAGCTCTACAGCTTGTGAAATCTGAATTATGTTACCATCATACAAGGGTTGAGGGTGTCTATCATCTATTTTCCCTCCTACCTCCTACGATCCTAAAATTGTCTAATCTATTAAATTAAATATACCTACTTGCATTCATTACGCAAAATGCCTCTACATTCGACAGATGAGAGCAATGCTCGAGATCTGTTTACAATCTCCAAAACACAAAATTAAGTATGCTTCCCTAGCTATTACATTAATGCCCATTCATTAATTCTTCAAAACACTTCAAAATGTGCGCTGGTGCTTTTCCCACTGTCTCCTTTGGTTAGGCACATGCCTTTGGCTTTATACGATGCTCCTGCATCATACTCCCTTGCTTGAAATTTTTCATGAACTCCTGCTCATCAGTTCCTTCATTGTTCGTCCATTCTTTTGAATTGTTGTTTCAGCTTCCCAACTGGAATATTCAACTGGATGTCCTTTCCATTTGAGCAAGTATTCAAAATACTCTTTTCACCTGGTCTTTTTGCTAATCCTCTTGTCAATTATGATTTCCATCTGTGTCTTTTCAGCTACACACATTTTTTTTGTCCATTGAATCTTTTCTTGTTTATCTTCTTCTCCTTCTTCTTCATCTCTATAAGGGTACAAATCTGCGATATTGAATATCAGTGAGATTCCAACCCCATCGGGTAATTCAATCTCATATGCGTTTGCCCCAAATTTCCTTATGACCTTGCACGATCCATATTTTTTAACTTCAACTTGTTGTGTGCTCCCCTTGGGAACCTCTCCTTCCTCAAATGTGAAAGAATCAAATCACCAACTTTGTATTGAAGTTCTCGCCTATGTTGATCTACTCTACGCTTGTACTCTTGACTTGAACTCTGCAATCGCTCCTTAATTCTACTGTGAATCTCCTTCATTCCTTCTACAAATTCCTCTACACTAGCACTCCTGAATTCATCTTGTTCTGAATCTTTCAATTCATAAACCCCCCTTGGCTGCATTCCATATACAATCTGGAATGGACTATGCCCTGTGCTTCTATTGAGTGAATCATTGTAAGCAAATTCCGCCTATGGAAGAATGTGATCCCATTGACTAAGGTGTTCAGTCACTAAGCTCCTTAACAAGTCTCCCAAGATCCTATTCACGAACTCTATCTGTCCATTCGTCTAAAGATGATATGCTCAGCTAAAAGATAAATTTGTCCCCAACTTCTTCCATAAGGTCCTCCAAAAATGTCCTATGAACTTGGTATCTCGATCATAAACGATACTCCTTGGGAAGCCATGAAGTCTAACGACTTCCTTGAAAAATAGGTTGGCAATATGAGTTGCGTCACTAGTTTTCTAACATGGTATGAAATGTGCCATCTTTGAAAATTTGTCTACCACTACAAATATTGAATCATATCCCCTTTGTTTCCTCAGCAGTCCCAATATGAAATCCATTCTCATGGCATCCCACGGCCTTTCCGGTATGGGTAATGGTTGGTATAACCCTATCTTCTGCCTTTTTCCTTTCGTGTGCTGACAAATTCTGCACCTGTCCACAAATTTCTTCACATCTGTCCTCATCCCTCACCAGAAATATGATCCATTCAAATTTGAGAACATTTTTTCATGACCGAAGTGTCTGACCAATCCTTTGTTGTGCTTTTCCTTCAGCAAATTCTCCCTCATGGAGCATTTCAGAATACATAGTTGATTTCCCCTGAACAATAATACATCCTGGATCATGTATTCAGTCCATTGGCTTCTATCCCTAAGAATTGGATTCTCAGACACCTCATATTCCTCTTTGAAGTCTGGATCATCCCTATGCATTTCCTTGAGATTATCAAAACCCAAATTCTTGACTCTGAATTCCTGCATAAGGAAACATTTCTTGCTCAAAGCATCAACAACTTAGTTAGCAGTTCCAAAAATATGCTTAGTCAAAAAAGTAAAATTTTGCATGTATTCAACCCATTTAGCATGTTTTTGGTTCAACTTCTCTTGTCGAGTCATGAATTGCAAAGAGTGATTATCATTGTACAAAACAAACTCCTTGGGAACCAAATAGTGTCTCCATTTCTTCAGCACTTGTATGAATGCATAGAATTCTTTGTCATACATGGAGTACTTGATCTTTGCTTCACTTAGTTTTTCACTGAAATGCACGATCATCCTGTTTTCTTGGCTCAATACCGCTCCAATGGCAAATCCACTCGCGTCACACCTAAACTGGAATGTCTTGTTGAAATCTGGCAAAACCAGAATTAGTTGCTTAGTGATCTTCTTCTTCATCATGTTGAAGCTCTTCTCCACTTCCTCTATCCAATGAAAAGATTTATGTCTTTTATTAACCATATCCATCATCAGTGCGCTAATTCCACTGAAGTTTCAGATGAATTTCCTATAGAATCTAGCTAAACCATGGAAGCTTCAAGCTTCAAACACGCTCTTCGGCGATGGCCAATCCTTAATTGCATTTATCTTTTCCGGATCCATTTTCAATTCATTTGTAGAGATAACAAAACCCAAAGAAATGAGTTTTGTCCTGATAAATGATGATTTCTTCATATTGATCAACAATTTATCTTGTTGTAACCTCCTTATCACTGCAGCTAAATGTTTTAAATGTTCGGCTTTAATTTTGCTAAAAATTAATATATCATCAAGATATACAATGACGAATTTCCCAATGAAATCCTTTAGGACTTCGTTCATCAACCTCATGAAAGTACTGGGCACATTTTTTAATCCAAATGGCATGACAAGCCATTCATACAACCCTTCATTTTTCTTGAATATTGTCTTCCATTCATCACCTTCTCTCATTCTAATCTGATGATATCCACTTTTCAAATCAATCTTTGAAAACAAATTTGCTCCACTCAAGCAATCCATCAAGTCATCAATCCTTAGCAATGGGAACCTATAACTAATGGAAATTTTGTTGATTTCCCTTTTGTCTGTACACCTTCTCCAACCATCATCCTTTCTTGGGCTGAGCATTGTCCTAACAATGCATGGACTCAAGCTCTCCCGAATCAATCCTTTGTCCATTAAGTCTTAGACCTGTCTCTTAACTTCTTCATTCTTTTGTGGTGTCAACTTGTACACTGCTTTGTTCAGTAAAATGGATCCATGTATAAGATCGATATGATGGCTTATACTCCTAATAGGTGGCAACGAACAAGGTAGTTCGTCCACTACTATGTCAACAAATTCTTCCAACAACTCCTGGATTTCTTTCGGTAAATCATCTATCCTAGTGTTGTTCAAAACAATTTTGGGCTTCCTAACCACAATGAATTGCATGTCTTCCTTCTTCTTGACTTCCTTAAGAATTTATTTCCCACTTATGAGAATTACAATGTTGCTCATCTATGTTTTCACCTCTTTGTTCTTAATCAGCAACAACATGTGCATCCTACCGCTTTTCTCTAGAGTGTACATGTTCTTTCTCCCATCATGCACCACATTTATTTCATATTGCCATGGTCTACCCAGCAATAGATGACAAACATCCATGGGAATGACATCACATAATACCTCATCTTTGTATCCTCATATTTTAAATTCAACTAAACATTGTTCAGTGACATTTACCTCATTTCCTTTTTGTAGCCACGAAACTTTGTATGGGAATGGATGCACAATAGTCTCCAGCTCTAGTTTTTCTACCATTTCCATAGATACAAGATTATCTATGTTACTGTTGTCTACTATGACCTTGCATACCCTGTCTTTGGTTTTGCAAGTAGTCTGAATCATACTATCTCTTTGGGCTAGGTTCTCTAGCTCCTTTTCTGGTTTCAAGAGAACTTTCCTCATCATGAAAGATCTTCCACCCTCAATGTCCTCTGCCTCAATATTCCATCCTCGTGCCTCGAAAATGTTAGTTTCACAACCATCTTTCTTCCTATCTGGACACATAGGATTTATGTCCAATTTTTCCATAGACAAAGCATTTCACTTCACCTCCTCTACCTCTTCCTCTTCTACTGACTCGAGGAAAAGTATTTCTATCACCATGTTGCCTCCCTTGAAAGCTTCCTCCTTTCTCAAGTTGAGTTTGAGGTTTCTTCCCCTCTTCTTTAGGTCTCTGAGTTCTATCTTGGGAAATCATCTTGCCTCTTCTTTGACTTTTGCCTTGGCCTCTTTGACCTTGCTTTCATCTCAACTTCTCTTCATCTTTTAGAGCCATCTGATAAGCATATTCTATGGTTTAGATGGTCATCATGCTCATCTCACCCTAAATGTCATACCGTAGACCATTCATATACCTAGTAAATTTCTCATCATTTATTTCCCAATGACTTGCTCTAATGTTTATCCTATAGAACTCTTCAGTTTATTCTTTCACTGACATCATCTTCTGTCTCAAATTCTTCATCCTCTGAAACAAGTTTATTTGATAATCTCTAGGTATAAACTTGTCTTTCATTTTTGCAACCATTCTGTCCCATCTTTTGATTTTTTTCTTTCCCTTGCAACGTCTATCAGCCTGCAGTTCATCCCACCATAGTGTTGCATGCCCTTTAAGTCTAGTAATGACATGTTTGACTTTCTTTTCTTCCTCGACATCGTCATAGTCGAAGTATTTGTCTAGATATATAATCCAGTCTAGAATCTCTTCAACATCCAAGTTGCCTTCATACATTGGAATGTCCATTTTTTCCCTAGCACCTATCCTAGCAACAACCTTGAATAAGCATTCTTCTGCAGCATCTTTGACTGCAACTTCTTCATTTTCAGCTTCATTTTCACTCTCATCTTTGCTGATATCCCCAACATTAACTATGCACCTATGTGTTGTCTCGATAGCATCAAGCCTGACACATAATTCATGCATTTCTCTTTCCACTGCAGGATCAGGAATTGCACTTTCTCTTCTTCTCGGTGGCATGGCTGTAAAATTCCTCTTTTCTCTCTGCTAGAGAAAGCAAAGAACTTGTTCTGGGCTGTGATACCACAACTGGTGCAGACCTCCTGCCCTCAACCTGAGATCTGCAGAGGATCTTTTCTAAACCTCGACAAGGGTTAATTAAACTCCTTGCCTAAGCCTGCAAATAATTTCAGGTCTTGCGAGTTGGGGTGCTTCGACTACTATGCCCTAGCCCCTAGAAATAACTGAAATGTGAAATGCAATGGGCTAAGGTGTAAGCCCCTCTCTTTAGCCCCTTTTCCTATAGGACCACAACCAAGACTTATGCAAGAACCTTTCGCAGCTCGCGACTTTGCGAGTTGGAGCACCAAATTATCGTGCCCTCCCCTTGCGAATCCCCGAAATGTGATCCATCAACGAAGTTTGACTTTAACCAAAGTGACAGGCATGCGCCACCTGTCACTTCTTCTTTACTCTGCTTACGGGGTGAGTTCTTGCCACCTGTCCACACAGATTTTCCGGCTTTCGTGACTCAAGTGGGAAACCAACAAATGTTCCTCTTCCTCTATGTATCCCCAACTCTGAAATAGTACCTTTGGCGAGGTCAATGACTATGTGCCTCCCTTGATCCAATGGTCCTGGCTGTATCAGGATTTTTCTAATCAAAAATATAAAACACTTGACCCAAACCATTGGTCACTCGATTCCCTGAATTCCGATATGCAAATTCAAATATGAGATCAATGGTCCTTGTTGATCCAGATCTAACGGTTAATACTCCTCCTGAGCTTATGGTTATTGAAAAGGCACTCAATCCTAATCTCTTCGTTTTTCTAAGAGATCCAACGTTTCACAGGATTTCGACACTTCCTCCTGAAGGGATTCAACCATTCGATTCAACTTCTCAAGGACTTCTGGCCAAATGACTTGGCGTCCTTCCTCCAGAACTTGACTCCTGTGAACCAATTCATCCTTTGTCTCCCTTTGGAACAATTGAGAGGTTATAACCCTCCTGAGATTCCTCTTGCAAACTCAAGGCCTCCAAAAGGTTCCCTGAACGCACTCCTTGCAGCAACTTTCAAATAACCTCTGGTTATTTAGGGTCTTTTCCTCCTAGCACTCCTTGCAACAACAATCTCTGAATTTCTCTCTTGGATTTGTAAAATCCAAGACTCCACCCAGACTGTCCACACCTTACACAACTCCATGCTCTACTAGCACTCTTTTACCTATAAATACACAATTTGAATCTCCTATGAGGGTCATGAGATGAAACACAGAACCTGGTCGACACACTCCTTGTGGGCCCTCCACTGGACTCTTTGCAGAATTTCTCAGAAAGAGAAAGGACTGAAACTCATTCACCCCTTATCTAGAATTCAAACATTCAATATAGAATTCTAGAGAATACACACACACATTGGCATTGAAATAGAATGCACACATAGAATACAAACAATCCTGCAACATACCATTTAACAGGTGGTTCCAACAACCATAACAAACACATAGATTGGAATCAAAACTTTCTTCTATTGAATCTAGTGCTCTTGTACATGGCCAATAGCAACTAAAATGCATAAAATTCCCTGTCCTCCTATATTCCTCTCTGCAGCTCTACAACTTGTGAAATCTGAATTATGTTACCATCATACAAGGGTTGAGGGTGTCTATCATCCATTTTCCCTCCTACCTCCTACGTTCCTAAAACTGTCTAATATATTAAATTAAATCTACCTACTTGCATTCATTATACATAAATGCCTCTACATTCGACATATGAGAGCAACACTCAAGATATGTTTACAATCTCCAAAACACAAAAGTAAGTACGCTTCCCTAGCTATTACATTAATGTCCATTCATTAATTCTTCAAAACACTTCAAAATGTGCGCTGGTACTTTTCTACCTGTCTCCTTTGGTTAGGCGCATGCCTTTGGATTTATACGATTCTCATGTATAACATACAAGAATTTCATAACTCCCCTACAATTTTTTAGGGAGAGTTGCAACACTTTGAACCCTTGTGTTAGGGAGGAATAATCTATTTTTTGATAGTTTTTCCCTTCTTCTCCTCGGTCTTTTACAGCCTGTTTTGCAAAGATCTTTACCCAGAGTATGTGGTTGGTTTGTGAAGTAATTTGGATTGGTTTTTGATGGTTTTTGATGCTTATCACTCCCTATTTTCCTGATTGGAGCTTGAAATGTTTTTCAGAAATGTGAAATTGCCCTTTCTAGTTGCTTGTTTTGATAGGACAATTTTGAGTGATTTCTCTTTCTCCCTATCATTTCTTGGATTCTTCTCTGCATTTTATTGCATTCCTTGAATTCTTGATTGGTTGTAGAATCCTTAATGTGTTCTTTATTATTAGAACACGTTTCTACTTTTTTTCTTTTATACCTCATTGCCTTCAGTGCATGCTTTGTTTGTAGCCCTTTGGCTTCATGTCTTTGGCATCTGCATAGGACTCTTTCTCTTGATTGAAAGTAGTAGAGCATTGAATTTTTTCTATTTAATTTTTGTATACATCATAATCAAACAAAGAAGATAAATGAATTCTTGATTTTGGGTAGTGAAACTAGCTTGCATTTGAAGTAGCAGAATTTCATGGGTTTTGGCTGTTTTGGGACATTGTGCATCTGTAATGATGAATGTTTTCTCCTTCTCGTAGAATATATTTCATCAAAATGAAAAATTGCATATTCATCTCTTTTCATAACTTTCGATTCGGTCAAAAAACCATATTGTCCAGGCCATTTTCCTTTTGAGTAACAACAACCTTAAAAGTCAAGCGCTAAACTAAAAATTGATTAAACATTTTTATATTTTTTGGTGAAAACCTACATAATATTAGTTGTAGGGCTTTGGAAGAGCTGTGAAAGTTAACTTTCCAAAGATGCAAACAAACATAGAATCCTTTGTTAGGGAGTAGTGAAATCTAGTTTCTACATTTTGTCCTGGGAAGCCCTTCTCACACAAGAGTCAAACCTGAGGTTGCATTAAGACTGACATAGTTACTCACCCAACTTTGTTGGTATTGGTGTAGATATTGTGCATATTATGGAGGTCACTTGAAGGTATACACAAAATGATGAGTGTAAGCCTTTCAAGTTGATTTCAGGCCAGATACCCTGCCCTTGCACGTGGATCAGACTATTGACTGTTTCCCCAGAAATTACTATTGTAGTTGGTAACCTTAGCGGCCTATATATTTAGGGTTTTTACACAAGGTGAATGTGGAGGGGAAAGTATTCACGGTACCTAGAATCGACATTGGCCAGACTCACTTAGGCTCCTTGGAGGGTATAACCATGATTATGTGTGGGAGCTTGCACCAAGTTGTAAGCCCGTTAAGCAGGTCGTCAACGTAACTTTTCCGCCCACTCTATATAAACCCCTTCTTACTTTGTTCCCATGACATTGGATTTCATCACCAACTAGTGTGCTCATTGTGAGAAGGGTTTGTTTGTTTTCTTGCTTACTAGATTTTTAGTGTGTGATGTTTGTTCTTCCTAGTAGAATCTAGGTTGGATCTTTATTTTTATGGCGTCAATTCTTGGAATGACCAAAGAAGGAACCCCTTTGCCAGGGGAAAACTTTGTTTTTCCTTCTTACGGAAACATTGTTCCTCTTTACATCGCTACTTTGAGCCTTCCAGATCACATAATTGGGTTACCGGTATGGTTGTTTTCGACTTCGGTGATCTCGAATGCAGGTGCTTCAGATGTAAGCACACTACCCACACATCAACCTCATGTCGACCTTTCTCCTTCTTCACTCGTCATGTCTCCTTCCATTTATCCTTCTTTTCCTAGTGAAATCTCTAAAGCGAGTAGCCAGGTTGATAAGAAGAAGAGGAAACGAAAAGTGAATAAGAAGAAGAATTAGAAATGGACCAATCCTCCAACTATATCAGATGTTGGATCCAAGCAATCAAATATTGTTAATCATACTAGGAGTGTTGGTGAGGTCAATAAGACTACAACGAAGAATCCAAAAACCAAATTCCCTTGCAGTCTTTGTAAGGTTGACCACTTTCTGAGGGATTTCCCTGGTATTCCCAAGGTCTTGGAAGTGTTGTCCTCCATCAGGGATGATTTTAAGGATGGAAATTTATTTTAAAATGTAGAAACCTTGGCGAATCTTTCTAATCCTTCATATGTCAACTATAAATGTTTGGCGATATTTTTTAAAAAATATTAAAATTTATAAGTATTTTATATAGTTTTTGTAAAATTTTGGAGATTTTTAAGGTAAAATAATTTTATTCTATAGAATTTGGGCGAATCATTTTTGAAATAGTGAATCTCATTTTTGGAAAAAACATGGAAAATTAGCTAATGAGCGAAATTTATCCCCTAAAATAATCCATGTCGACCTCCACGTCATCGACCCCTGCTAGACATGTTGGTGACGTCCTGTCCACTAGTGACGTTAAGGTTGGTAAGAAGAAGACAAGTGTCAAATTTCCTTGTATGTTATGCGAAGGTGATCATTATTCTCACCTTTGTCCTCGTATGGATGAGGCTTCTTCTCTTTTGGAAAAGATTCAACTTCCAACTGGTTATCATAAGATTTCACCCATCCCATCGTTAGTTGATGGAATGGTCAATCTGGTTCCATCCCCAGTTAGTCTGGTTGATCAGGTGGTCAATCTAGTTTCATCCTCGATTGAACCACTAACCAAAGTAGTTGATCCTGTTTCATCATCGATCAACCCCACTTTTAATATGAAAAGTGAAACCCAAGTAATTTATTCAGTCTCATCATTGGTCAGTCCCACTCTTCATTTGAAGAGTGCCAACGCAGTCAATCCCACTCCTCCTTTGAGGAGTGCCAAACTGGATGCTTTGGTCCCTTCATCAGTCAGTCAAGTTGATCATGTCATCAATTTGGTCAAATCCTTAGTTGAACCAATTGACAAAGTGGTTGATCTGATCCCATCTTCGGTCAGTCCATCTCTCCCGTTAGAGAGTGCAACCTAAGCGGTCGATCTGTTTCCACTTCTCGACCCCATTATCCTCTTAGAGAATAAAACCCAAGTAGTCGATTTTATGTCATTATCAATCGATCCTACTCTCTCGCTAGAGATTAAACCCAATTATGCCCATGTTTTTCTCATTGACACATAATCTATCGTGTTGGGGGGAAATCCTCCTTCTCCCATGAAACCCCCTCCAATTAATGAGGCCATCCTTTTTGATTGGGGTGTTCTAAATGGATCTCGTCTTCCCTCTCACATTCCTTTCAATATTACAGTACATGATTGTGGTTGGGACGTTCCTCATGTGCTGATAGATGAAGGTTCGTTCGTTAGTATTTTGTCCTCTATTGCTTGGAAATATTTGGGTTATCCTTAGCTTGTGTCAGCTACCCAGACTCTGTTCTATTTTAACAAAAGAACGAGTCACCCTTTAGGGATCCTTCCCCATGTTCCCGTAACTTTGGGAGGGAAAATTTTCTTTATTGATGTTATGGTAGTCTAGGACCCCTTGGATTTCAATTTACTCCTTGGGCGAGATTATGTCTATGCCATGAAAGCTATTGTGTCCACTCTCTTTCATGTCATATATTTCCCTCAATATGGAATAATGGTGACTACTGATGAACTTTAGTTTGTTGGCCCTGACTTGACCATAAACCCAATGACCTCTCTAAATGGGTCTTATATGCAGTCGGTATCACCCCTGCCATAGGCCAATTACATGGTGTTGTCTCCCATGACTTCAACTTCTGATGAATTAGATTCGGTAGTTGAAATGGTGATATATTCGATAGAGCTATTGGAGCCTAATCTCCCTACCCATGAAGTGACCCTCGACATGTGTTCCTTTCAGAGCATTCTTCTTCCATCTAGTGAATATCTCTTGGAAGCCATGACTGAGTTTTGTCCCTTGATATGTTGTCCTTCTAGAGAATTATCCTCTTAGAAGCCATGATCAATAAAATTTCATGAGAATAGATTTATTCTCTGTGGAAAGATCATTAAAAATAAAACATAATCTATGAGCATAGTTTTTTCCTCTCTATAGCAAGATCATTAAAAAATGAAACAAAGGTTTTGAGCATAGTTTTATTTTCTGTGGAAATCTTGTTAAAAAATAAAACAGAAATCTGGGGGTTGAACCCGGAGCCATGAGCATAGTGCTTTTCTTGTGTCAAGCTCTTTAAAAAATGAAACAATCACCTCTCCTAACAAGTCGAGTCTTTTGTTAGGTCTCATATTAGAACCTTCATTTCATCCACCTGTATCTTTTTTCTCCATCTCAGACAAAAATTGTTGACAACCTCAACGTCGGTGAATGAATTGAATCTTGGGGGACATGTATCTAGCCTTTGATCATCATTCTGAAGTTATGATACTAGCATTTTAAGCTGGGGGTAGAGTACCAACCATCCATGGCTATCATAACCTTTGGAATTTAAGTTGAGAATTTACAAGCATACTTTAATTTTGTTTCAAGCTTGTCTAAAAATGAAACCAATAACGAGCATGGTCTTATTTCCTTCTCACGCTCTAAAAAACATGAGAATGAAATCAAGTAAACCTTTATCTCTTTTTAACTTGCATGAACACACGAAAAAGGAACCTCCTGGAGTCATCTTTAGGATCTTTTCAGACTATCTAAATATGAAAATATTGTCGAGTGATCTTGCTTCCTTTCCCACTCGTTAAAAGGTTTGAAAGGATGTCTTTCGAGTGATAATTTATCTCTTTTTCAACCTCATGAGACTAACATTATGAAAAAGGAAAACCCTAGAGTCATGTTTAAGTTCTTTTTAGACTCTCTAAACATGGAAAATCATTGAGTTTACCTTCTCTGGACTTGTTAAAAAAAATCATACATTGAAGGGCCCATATGGGACCGAACCCTTACTTCTTCCAGTTCGTTAAAAAAAGGAAGAGGAACTTACCGAAGGTGAGTTATATAGAGCATGTGTTACCCTCCTCGAGCTCGTTAAATTAAAAAGAGGTACTCGTCTATCTGGATGGGGAAAAAAATTGAAGGAAGCAAGCTAAGTAGTTTTTGGGAACATTACAAGTAACTCTTATAGTCGCCCTTGAAAATGACACTTTGTCTTTGCATGCATTTTAACCCATTGAAACTCTGCAATGAATCAATCCTATGAGTTTTCTTACTTATTTGGGTCACCCGACGAAAGTCACAGTATCCATTGCATCATCATGTTTTGGTCCATGTCATGTTTTTTTTGTTGTGCCTTAGTGTTCAAGGGAAGTATCTGCCTCGAGAGTCAACCATCACAAATTTCCTGTTTGAATACTTGTGTCAGTCCATGTTATTTTGATCCACCAATTACATATTTGTGTCAATT
Source organism: Picea engelmannii (assembly GCA_009831015.1). NCBI lineage: Eukaryota > Viridiplantae > Streptophyta > Pinopsida > Pinales > Pinaceae > Picea > Picea engelmannii. The sequence continues at coordinate 748,383 of ML777081.1, read as the reverse complement.
TCATGTCATTGATGGGTGATACATCAAGGCCCTCCTTCGATGAGTCTGTTCCTGTCGACTTCAACACATTATCCGGGAACTAGACTTAGAAATCAATTAGGACCTTGGGACCTACATGCCTCAATGGCAAGCCGCCTTGCATCCGATAATGGGTTTACATCATTGACCTCTAATCTAATGATTCCACATATGTTCGACTTTAGCTCATCCATTCACATTCGTTGAAATGTACTAGAGTACCTTGGGAATCAATGACATCAATGGTGATTTCCCTCGCGCTTGTTAACGGTTTACCTCATTGACCAGTAATCAAGTGGTTTCTGCCATGTTCGACATCAATACATCTATTCACATGGTCATATTCATACTACATCAAGATCGGTAAGAAGACCCTGGGTTGAGTCATCACTCTTATATGTACTTTTCCCAGGTTGCAACAAAGTTTCTTTTGAACATTGACACATATACTGTCACATAGATCCACTTTATATTGGTCGTGGCTATGTCTTATCGTCTCGTATATCCACTATGTATTCTTCATGGCTACGATCAGTGCAGGTCATAGGAGTATATACCCACATTGTATTTTCAGTGGCTATACCTTTTTGTCAATATAATTATGCATTTGTAGTGTATTTTATGGCAGCCATACCTTGAAAGTCTTTATCACTCAAGCATAGGTATGTGTGACTTGGGTTTGAAACATGTCATAATATTTGTTTGATGGTTGTGTGCAGCTTATTCCAGGTTCTCTAAGCCCATACCCTTGCTCGAAAAAGTCTACAAAGTACTTCAGTCATCAGTTCTCATCTTCTAACTTTGCACTTTGGGGGGAAATCTGTTACACATCAAAATTACTCATTATGATGATGGCCTAGTGTTGTCATTACCCATGTCACAAGTGTCGCATTTTGGTTGCAAGTGTTGCAAACATCATACTTCCATATTGCCTATGTCATTTCTCTAAGGACATCATAGGGACACTTAAGACACCTTAAACGACTTGTTTAAGAAGGATAAAACATTTGATTAAGAGTACAAAACCTTTACCATGGAATAGACCACTCAAAAATGGATTTTGGAGGGAAGTTCTCCCCTACCCACTGTCAGGGAGTTCCAGTGCTCCTTGGAATTCTTTGGGGGAGCATTTCAACACTCTCTACACAATTTTGGGGGAGCACTCGCCTGTTGCAACAAATTTTGGGTTGTTGAGGAAAATCAGGGATAAATCCCCCTCATCTCTGGAGTTGGTTGGATTTGAATCTGAGGTCAAGGCTCGATCTTAGGAAATATCCACAAATGAAGGAGAAGGATCCTCAACCTATCCCAAAAATATCTTAAGTTGTTAGGCCTCTCCAAGCCTATATAAGGAGGCCTCTTCATGGTGAAAGAGGGAGACATTGAAGGCATCAAACTTATGATCTCATAAGAAAGATTTATCATTGAAGAAACATCATTTTGTGTGGATTATTTGAGCAAAGGGTTGGACAAGGAGAGCTAGGAGAGGTTGTTGCACCTTCATAAAAGGTTTGTAACTATTCTCTATTGTTGTCATTAATACACATATGTGATTGGCCTGTTTCTTTCAAGGTTGTGTTTTTTCTACATGAACTTATTTCTATTGTATAGATCTGGTTTCAAGCTAATCTTAGTAGAATAGGAAGCTTGTTCTATCTTGGTTTGTTTTGCAGGACTTATCGAGGAGCTTGGGGATCAAAGCTCAACTCGGACTGTGCGAGGATGAACATCGTTAAAATTGTACTCCTTTCTTCCTCTTCTATATACATTAGTTTAGCTAGATTTAAAAGGATGTCAGTGACCAACGTTAACACCCTTTATGTCTTGGTCTTAGGAGTCTACAACCCAAGAGGGAATCCACTTGTCCATAGGGGGATTCTCTTGTAACAATCTCATTATATTTTCTTCTTTTCCATAGGATCGATCCCACCGAATTGCGACACGAAACCATCATTTCTTCTTTAGAAGTGTCATAATTTAGTGGTAGATCCTACCTCTACATGGATTCCCTAGGTAGATCCTAGTTTCATTTTGGTGTCCATGTCGTCATTAATGAATTTAGGATTGGGATTCCTTGTTAGTATTGTCCTGATTATGAGTTTGAGCCTCATATGTCTGATATGTCATCACTCTTGACCTCACCCTCGAGACTCCTAGAAAACGAGTCTTCTTTTAAGCCCTTTTCAAACTCTTTAAACATGAAAATATTGTCGAGGGATCTTGTTGTCCTTCACTCTCACCAAACTAAAATTTGAAGGAACATCTGTATGGCAGTAGCTTACCCCTTTTTTGGTCTGGATGGTCAATTTATGAACAAAGGTATTCTTTAGGAACTTCATTTCACTAGAAGAGTATTCTCAGTTATAAGTTTAACCCTTTTTCAGGCCCAAGGGACTAAATTTACAAAAAAGGAAACCCCATGGAGTCCATAATTAAGCTCTTTTCAGACTCCCTAAAATTGAAAATATAGCCGAGTGACCTTGTTCCTTCACACTCATTAAACTGGTCCAGAAGAACGTCCCCTATGGAATCCATAGTTAATCTCTTTTCATACTCCTTAAAATTGAAAAGAATGTCGAGTGACCTTGTTCTTTCACACTCGTTAATTGGTTCAGAAAAACATCTACTGGCATAAGTTCACGCCTTTTTATGTCTTGTAGATTAAGGAGGAAAAAAGTACACCTCGGGAGATTTGTATCGTCAGGAAAGTTCTCCTTAGTAAACTTCACTTTTTCGGGCTAGGGAGACTAAATCTAGAAAAAGGCAGCGAGTCCATAGTTAATCTATTTTCAAACTCCTTAAAATTGAAAAGATTGCCCAGTGATATTGTATTTGTCACACTCGTTAAAATGATTTTGAGTATACATATTTCTGGTTCTGTTTTACCCCTTTTTTGAACCGACTATACTACCTGTGAAAAAGGTACCCAGTGGAGTCTTCTTTTGCGCTTTTTTCAGACTCTCTAAAATTGAAAAACCACCAAGATTACCTTCTCTAGGATCGTTTAAGATTACATTGAAGGGCATTATCATTGTGTCCTATTAATCACATTTGAATTTATGTGTATTTGGCCTAATTCCAACTTCATGTTGCTCTCAATTGAACCTTTGAAGCATGCCTTATATGCAAGACTTGTAGCACTTTGCCTTTGCGTCTTGACACCTTAACCCATGAAGGAATTTTCCCAAGTCTCCTTTCCCTACACATGTCTCCTTTCACTTGGAACTAGTATGCGTGTGACACTCCTTACTCCTTTGTAATGTAGCATTCTTTTATTCTTTTTCAAGATTTCTAAAATTATTGAAAAATACAAAAAAAAACAAATATACCCCAAAAAGAGGACAGGATAAGTATTTTCTTTTTATGGAAGCACAATGAGTTTCCCTTGGAAAAAGAACATCCTTTAATTTGCCGTCAAGAATTGGGATTTAATATGACCTTAGGAAGTTGTTCTTGCTACATAGATTTGTGTCCTCCTCCATTTGGTTATTCTTCCAAACACATGGAGAGTTTATGTTGCTCCCTACATCGTGAACTTATGTCAATGTCATGTTGCCTGAGTCTAATCATTTGTTGTGCTATTTTCCAAGTGTATTTTTAACCAACTTGAGTCGACCTCTCTACAATTTTTCCCTTTCCCTCATGCTCACCCATCCCGAAAGTCCAATCAAGTCTTTTTTTGAAATCACTAAAGTTCTCTTCCTGAACATCGAGATCCTCTTGTTTGTTCCCCAACGAGTCATTGAAGACCTCTGGGTAGTGAATTCGTACACTCACATTACACTCCTACCTAAGTTTTGAATATCTTTAATTTGTTTCTCGAGCTCTGAAGGCCTCATTTCCAGCCATCAGGCGTCATTTGCTTCTTGAACATGGATGTTATACATGTATATCTTTGATTTTGACATGTAGATCCACTATTTATTTCTAGCGGCTACCCTTTATATATTTATATGAAATGGATATGAAATATATTTGATTGGAAACCATGATTTATTTCATCCCAAGAATGGGTATGCCTTCCTCGGTGAGACAATTATTATTTTTGCAGATGGCACCTCCCGAACTCTGGTCTCAGGATCACTCGCTTTGTATGTTGGTGAATATTTGTAATGTATTTCAGCCATCATATTCTCTTATGAACTCACACATTAGAGGGAATATTTTATAACCCTAAATCATACCATACATGCATACCTGGCATCATGCCATATTACTTGTTATTTTTTCCAAGCCATCACTGAGAAACTCTTCTTAAAAACTACATTTTTGAAGATGTACGTGACTGAAACATTACTTCCTGCATACACATGCTTGTTTCACCACTACATATCACATACATATGACGAATACACAATTATAGCCCATGTATACTCACAAAATTTGTAAAAATTAAAAAGTTGCAAGGAATTCATTGAGATTACAGGCTATTGGGTAGTTTCCCAACTGTCCCACCGCCTATAGCCTGTCACCCAACCAAATAACCATACTTTTGTCATATAAAAGGATGTGTTGGGATATCATTTAAAATCTAAGCATAAGAGCAGTGAAACTCTGCCCATTTCACTTTCCCCCTTGCCCCAAGAATTTGCAGCCACATTGTGAGTTTTGAGCCAGAATTCCCTATTCTTTCCTTTTTCCTCATTCATAAGATTATGCCATTTCCCTAGAGAGAATTGTGAGAGGAGAAAGATACGTGGAATGATTTGGAGCTTGGTGAAGAGGAGCCTGGACTAGGTTCAAGGAGCAGTCGTCGATCTCATTTGTAAGTGACTTTGTGAGATTAATATAAAGAAGTACTTTTTCTGTCCCTCCATATGATGTGTTCAATCTTTATGTTTTATTTATATTTGATTATGACATCTAACCCACTAATTCATATATAAAATGCATGTTCATAGTTATTTGTTTGTCTTTTTATGAATATAGGTCGTCCTTGGGAGGAGATTTGTAGTCAAGGAACAACCAAACGCAAAAGGATCGACACTGGACGTAGAGTTTAAGGTAGAGTTATCATATCCTTATACTTTGTATTTTATGCATGAATGTGGGGTATTTTCAAGGTAGTTGTTAAAAGTAGGAGACTTTAGACGATTAGCTCTACCTGGACATTTAACCCTAGTGTATTCCATAGGGGGGTTTTCCCGCTATAGCACTGCATCAAAGCATTTTCCAAATGTGATCTTGGCTAAGAATCCAATTTGCTTGATCTCATCAGGGATCTTGTTATACATTTTCTTGAACCTATTTCTTAAATATGATATAGACTCCCCACTCTCCCTTCTTAAATCCTCAAACTTAGTTATGTAATAAAAATAGTCTCTCATATCCCTCCATTGTTTCAGAAAATGTTTCATCCAATGTCTCAATTCTTATGATAGGAGAAGGGTTCAAGGCATGGAACCACTTCCTTACCTCCCTGATGCAGGAGAATCCGCACCTTGTCATGCGAAGCTGTACTTAGAGAAAGGAAAAGACCGCAGGGTGACGCCAGCATCACGGTTTTGACCATTTTGATGAGCGCCGCCGTTTACATAAAAGCCTCCATATTTAGGCGTACTTGTATACTGAAATA
>ML777081.1:664847-736599 GCA_009831015.1 Picea engelmannii | reverse complement strand
GAGAGCTGGTGGAAAATCCCCATGTATAGATATTGAGTTAATAGAGGGAATTGATTCAAATTTCATGGCTGTGATTATTCTCTGTATACTGTTAACTCTATGTTGTTGTATGCTTGCTTCTTGTTATGCTTTCATTATTTATGTTGCATATGTGATCTCATGGCAGATTAGGAATCTGGGAGAAAGGAGAGAATGAGTTTCGTTCACTCCACTGATTGAACCAGGAGATTCCTGCATAGAGTGCAGTCGAATTCCTCCGCATAAGAGTGTGTAGAGAAGGTTCAATAGGAGAGTTCTCGTTCTCGTCCGCCAGGAGTGACTAAGTTGAATCCCACCCCATGGATGTGATTATCCTCTGTGTGTTGTTGGGGTTATGCCTTAGCATCTTTGTTTCCGGTTATATTCTTCTTTCGTATGCTGTATATGTCATTATGTGGAAGAATTAGAGGTTGGGTGTCTGCGAGAAGAAGTTAAATTGTTCTCCGTTTAAGCCAAGAGACTTCTGCATCAAGTGCAGTTAGATACCTCTGCATAGAGTGCGTTGAGGAGGCTACGCAGTTAAACTTTGGTTCTCCTTGGTTCAGAGCCGTTTGGAGTTATTCGAGCCGTGCAGGTGAGTGCAGGTCGGATTGGAACCTCCGAAGCAAGTCCGAGTTAATAAAAACCCTGGAGGGATAGCACCTTAGTTTCCACTTGCACTGAGAAAGGTGGGGAACAGAGGAACTCTTTAAGAGGAAGAGAATCGACGACTTGAAATTCTCATGGAGAATCACTAAAGACGTGATCCGACTTATAGGTCAGATGGATCGGGAGTTCGCGATGAAGGTTTCTCGTTTCTCATAGGGTGAGATTACGAGGATGCGAAACGCGACGTCTCGGAACATTTGGATGGTGCACGTTGGTATTTGATGACGTGACAAGTGGTCGCGGGATATCGGACCTCGGGGTTTGGAGGCCTCAAAGTCTAGCCCCAGAAGCGACGAGTGAGCGAGATTGCGAGATTCCGAGTCGTAGGCATATCGGGACTTCGGATCTCGGAGGTTGAGCGTTCGGTGGCATAGAATCGCGAGTCGCGATGGTGCGAGTTCCTGACAAATAGAGATAGGGTCAACGCTGACTGGGAGTACCGAGCCTCGGAACCCGAGAGTCAACTTCCCGGTCGCGGGTTTCGCGAAGCCGCGAGAACCGATCCTTCGTTAGATTAATAACGAGGATCGACGGAGAAAATTGTGGGTAAAGACCTCCCGAGGGAGTTGGAAGGGCATCGACTTTCTGGGTCAAGGGAAAAAGAAGGTCCTGGTGGAGCGATTGTGCCGTCGAGGGCGGAGGTTGCGCCACTCCCCATACAAACTCTGCACAAACAACCTCATCCACACAACAACATGTTCAATGTTGAATCTCTCTGAAAAACTATAAAATGCCACCACATTTTCCTGAGCAACTACTTCCCCCTCACCATTGTACCTTGGAAAATACTTCATGTAATCACCTATGGGGAAGGAATTCAAGTTCTAGGGTAGCACCAAATATGCATACCTAGTTGTAATGATGGCCTCAATCCCATTGACAACCATGTTTGGGATAACTGGATTACGAGGTTAAGGAGGCATTGTGGGTGTGGTTGATGGAGGAAATAACGAAGCATAATCTGAGACAACAAATGTCTGAGGACTAATGAAAAGGGGATTTTGAAAATTAATAACCTCAGGTTTCTTATTCTTATGAACATAGGAAAAAATTTCAACAGGGGACTTGCCTTTGGATAACAAGGGATATCTCTGAGAAATGGTAGTCTTCCTTAATTGTCTCTCTAAATTATGGTTAGTTGTGTTAACATTATGATCAAGGTTGACTTTGGGAGTTTTAGTAGGCTCGAGATTTGATTTCCTGGCTCCTTTCCCGGGAGCCATACTTTCTTAATATGTTTGCATTTAGTGGAGTCGCCAGGTGAAAAATGGAAGTCACCTTTGTCCCTGATCTTTGTTCACCATCAAAGATCATATTTGATCATTGTTGTTCTACCAAGGAAATATATTTCTCTACTCCCATCCCTGGAAATGACACCAGAAAATGTTGGTTCTAAAGTTTACACCTGACTACTAAAGGGAAGAGTTAGGCCACCTCAGATTTTGAATGGTTGGTTTTTTGATAATTTAGTTTTGTTGGTCAGCTAAAGGATATGTTTTCAAAGATGGTAATCTGGTTGTACAGGCCACAAATTAAAAAATGTAGGTTCTCCTTAGATAATGGTATGCATATTGATGGGAAGTTTGGAAAATGAAAAGACAAACACATGAAACAACAACAAGAAATGAAATTAATTACTTTCTATTTGAGAATTAAGAATTAAAATGTTATATTAAGACCTAGACAAATATCTAGCTACAAATCATCCAACATGTTGCCAAACAACTAATATTTTTACTAAAAGAATGGTTGTATAACAAGTTTCATAATCAACAAAAATATGAATTAGGACAATAGCTAAAAGAAAAATGAAATGTAGATTGCACACATCATAAACTTGCATCCAGGATAAGATTAAAACACATATAGATTTGAGTAAGAAAACACAACTATCATCAACATATATTCATCAAGTATATAAATTTACAATCATATGAGCATTTCCATCCCTTATGAATCTTCTATTTTTTCACCAAAAACTAAACCTCCAAACAATACAAAAACCACTTATTTATCATTGTTGAAGAGGTTTTTGACCCTTCTCAAAACTAAAGCTTAACTATGCATAACACCTAAAATATTGGGTTAACATTCCTTCACTACTACATAGATAAACCTCTTTAACTTGAGTGCATTTAATGGAAATATCAGGAACGACACTCTTTAACTTAAATCTCAATAGAAATGTGGCTCATATCACACAAAACTCACCACTTATTGTGCTTTGACACTAATGTATCAAACTTAATAAAACTAGACATCTACAAGTGAAAAGTACTTCTATTGTCTAAACTAGAGTGAAAAACCATTAACAAAATGACTATGATAGATGAGAATGACTCGAAGTGTGCATTGGTACCCACGTGTGTTATAGATAGAGACTAAATGGGAGATAAGTTTGCTTAGCTAACACCTTCCTCAGATTCCTCCTTCTTAACAACAACAATCCACTTTAGGTGATCTTCTTTAAGAAGAAGTGGGTCTTATGATGTTTTCTTTGCAATTTCTGATACTTTTTCTACATCTTGGAATGTCTCTTTTCCAATTCTTTATTTTTGTGTTGCAGCATTTGAACTTGTAGCTTTAATTCTTGCACATGGTGGCTCTCCTTTGTAGCTTCATCAAATTCTTCTTTTGGTTTGACCAAGACCTATTTCTTTCCTTTATCTTTCAACCTTTGCTCTTCATCTATGATCATTTTTTTGTGATCAGCCAACATTCTTCTTTTCTTGGACCTCTCTTCATACCTATGTGTTATTTCAAGTCATTTTATATGGGCTTCCTTCATTTTCCCCTACGCTTCTGATATGATGGACCTAATTTCTGGTTTAATTTCCTCTGCATATTTCTTGGAGGGCACCCCTTGATTTTGGGATATGCCATTATAATCCTACTCTGGAATTGGGCCAAATTTCCCTGCATCTTGTTGTAAGCTTGAATTTGCAGTGTACTCTATTTTGACAGCTACAAGCTGCACTCCTGAAGATTCACCCTTACAAAATTCCAACTTTCCTTTATACCATATCATCTTATTCAGCGTATGTATAGCCATTTATTCCATTCTAGAAAATCCATGGATGTCATCATCTTCAATCAAAATTGGCAAGGGGTATTTAGATGATGGTTTAAAAAGAGCCTTGGAATTGAGTCTCAGTTGATTTGTAGTTCTGGTTTTCCTATTGGGCTTACTAGGCATTCCATGAATTTGATTCCCTTTCCTTTTCATCCTTTTCTTAGCCTCATGGAACTCTTGGAGTAAGATTTCCAAAGGGATAAATTATGCATTAAATACTTTAGGACTATGCTTCTTTTCTTTCATTTTCCCTCTCATTTTGGGCAATTTACCCTGGTTTTTAGTGGGAGTTTCCTATGTATCTTCAACATTTATGGGTGATAAATGACTCTATGGAATATCATGTTCTTTTTTTTGCATACCATAACACATGTTACCTTCATTTTCCCTTCATTTTTGAGTGGAGGACCTCACCTCCATTCGAGGGGTTTCATGTTTCATTATGGTTGTTGACCTGTCTGCAATTGATGGGGTACCGTTGGTTTTGGGAGCCCTGTTATTTCTTTATGGTTGTTGTGATTCCTTCAATGAGATACCATATTCAAGGGAAAACTATATTTTGTATCATATTTATCTCCTTTATCATCAATCTATGTATCAAGATACTTTTCTTGCTCTTGTAAACCCACAGATTGTAGAAAGTAATCCTAGGACATTTCAACTTCATCCAACGCAAAGAGCACAAGGATTTTGATCAAACCCTAATGACACATGATTCTGTTGGAAGAATTGAGATGGTCCTGAACCCTTCAATCCATTTTAGTGAGTCTTTTGATAAAATAAAAGGACAAATTTAACTCTTTATCCCCTCTCATGTGCATGAGAAAAAGAAGGCGGTAACAATGTATGCTCGTGAATCGGCCCTCACCTGTAAGGCATCATTGGACAGCTATGAGAGGACCTTTCCATTCTTATTTTATCCATGTGACATTAATCCCTTAGCTCCATTCAAGGTTTTTGTGCTCTTTCACCAAACAATTGTTACATAGCTCAGGGTTTATCTTGCCATTTTTAAATAACTTTTCCCCATAGACTGGGAGAGCGCATGCTACCCTGATAACATTTTTTGTAACAAGAATACATGTTTCTCGAATATGGTTTTGAAACCTATCAAATGTCTATGCAAATTTCATGGCCACTCCTGTGTGGTATCACTCAAATGAGAAAATTAAGTCATACTAGTGTGCCTTGAAAAACATGTCTCTAAGTTCTGGGACAACTTTGAATAGCTCAAGCCCCTGTGGCTCGACTGTGTTCATATCCCATCGATTTGAGGAGGATACCATGTTTCACTAATAACCTAAGAGACAAACTGATAATGAACTTTAATTCGTTGATACCGCGGATGATGAGCTGACCATGACCTTAATTTTGATGAAGTTGCACCTGAAACTATAATTTCGCGCAACCTCTCTTATGATGAAAACTGCAAGTGAATCTCACATGATTATAAAATTAAATTAAAATGAGCTGCATGATCATGAACTCAGAAATAGATTTCGTTTACCAGAGTGGTCATGATCATGCATGCACATGAAGGCACTAACACTGCAATTTTTAAATATTTAAATTTATGTTTGAACGTTAAAATAATTAAAACATCACGTTTAACCCTATTTGCAAGAACATTCATGTTCTTGCAATCAACATTTTTTGAACCCAAAAAGGCCTTGGAAACTTACTGTAAGCTTGATAAAGTAGTCCAAGATGAAAACATGTTGTTAACCCAAATCAAAACGTGCATCAATCTTTCAGGAAAGAAATAAAATGGTGCAAAAATAATAGAAGGGAAAAACAACTCAAGATGACTCATAAACCATGGAGGATCATTAAAACAAAAAATTAGGCTTAAGAGGATGTATAGGTGAATTAAGGGGAAGGGCATGGATGCAAGCCTAATTTCCAATAGTACTTACGAATTCCTTTTCCCTCAAAGGTCATATCGTTTCACCTATTTTAATATTACTATATGTTTGTATTTTACTTATCCTATTTTACAATAGCATGGGTTACAAAAAACATGGGATCATATGGACAAGGGTAAAAAATTAATTAATAACCATTCCAACATATTTTTACCATTTTATTATTGCTATTTATTTTATTTCTTTCCACCATTCAAATAAAATGGGCGGATACCATGGTTTATAAAAACTATGGGATCAAAAATGTTGACTCGGTGGAAGAGGTTGATGGCCATCAATTTCCACCTGTATTATTCCTTCCCCCTTAGGAAAAAATCATCTCCATTGCATCAATTTATTGTAGGATATTGGGAAAAATTTGCTAAATTTTAGTCCTGGTGAGCCACTTTCCTTGCTAAATAAGTTTTTCTTCTTTGACAAATTTATAGATTTGTATGATCTATTGTCACCAGCCTAAAACTTGTGTGGAACCTAATGCTAGCCATGTGATTGCCTGAATTTGGGATTATCCTTTTGAAGGATGTCATTAACCTATTTTTGGAGGTTTTGGATCCATTCAAAACATTTGGCTACACTATATTCCTTGGTATGAGTGTGGGAGGATTCTATTGGTGAAGATGGAACATGAAGGGATAACTTAATGGGGATATTGGTTGGAACCTCAAGCACACCTGGAAAGGGTTTTGACCAATAGAGCTATGAAGGGATATGCTATTTGAATGACTTGGCAGTGTAGAGGCACCCCCATAGGTGAAGAAACAATATATTTTTTCTCTTCTTATCACTCCAATGAATCGCTCCCTCACTGTAGAAGGGAGTAATCTTGGTAACTTAAAATATCAATAATATGGAAGGAAAAAGGATCAAATCAGATGACATTATAAATCCACCTCCATTTAGAAATACATAATTCACTCGAAAGACCAAGGCTTTCAACTAAGCTGCTAAGAAGATTTAAATCAAACTGTGGAAAGATGTAGAGAACCCATTATACCAGTAGACATGATTATACAACATCACATGTGAATGGCCAGTAATTATATGTAATATACTCTTCACACCAGCAGAAACATATATAAGATTACATAAAGTATATGATCGGATATAAGAAATAAATACTTGCAAATTAAGTTTATTAATGCACCAATAGGATGACAACTATCTGGCATTGAGACAAACATCAGAAGCAATGTATGAAGTCAGATATACCAACGAAGATATGGATTGACAATCTTCTTTCATTGAGTATACATAGACTTGGAAAGAAAGAAAATGAAAGCTGTACATACAAAGTGAAACAAGCTTGATGTCAAGATATACTCATGATTATTTCCAAAGGATAAAAATACAAGTGTTCAAGGAAATGAACCACAGTCCTCAGAATGTTTCTCCCTCCCCTTGACTCTTACATATATGAACTTAAATAATCTTTAAAAATTATTTTCAAGATCCTCAAAAGATGGATTTGATAACCTCTTTTCTTATCTCAAGTTCGAAATTGTGAGGTGGCTGGAAAAGATAGAAATTTCTGGAAAAATGTTGCTCCAATATTCACCTATGTCCTCCAAATCACAATAGATCTTTGGAAACTAAGAGAGTTTATTGAAGAGAAGTCCTTTCTTATGAAATACCTCATTCAATTTCTAAAAATAGTATTCCAACTCATCAAAATCTGTCCTTAAAGATAGTGACTAAAATAGGAAAAACATAGTATTTAATTTCTGGAAATATGGTGCTCAAAGATTGACCTATATTTCACAAATCACAATGGATATTGGAAAACTGAGAGAGTTTATTGAAGAGCCACCCGTTCTTATGAAAAAATTCCTTTGGTTTCAAAAAATACTCTTCTAGATGATCAAAATGTGTCTCCCAAGAAGGTGACTAAAACAGGAAAATCCAGATTTCCAAATCTAGTCATATTCCTACATTTTAGGATTTGATCTCTAGAATATTTATATTGATCAAATGAAGTGCCACCTGAACTCATGGATGATATTTCATAATATATATTATTATTCATAATCATCTTCTCCTTAATAAACTCAACCAAGTCGAATTTGACCTTTTGACCAAAATAATACATTTTGGAAAATTTCTGAAAATGATGCCTCATCTTGTGGGGAACTTTTGACTGCCTTCCTGAGCTATAAATGAAGATCTGAAAGTACCATTGGAAATATTAGGATGTATGGTTGTCAATCAACTATTTGAGTGTGTAAAAAGGACTCTCCTACTGTCAATAATGAAATGTAGTGGGGTTCCCTTCACCCACATATGTGAATGGCAGAGGTGTTACCCCTCTTCAAACTCATATGATTCCTTTGTTTGGATATTTATGGTGTGATGGTAGAACTAGTTTTTACATCGATGAGACGATTTACCTTATATTTCTTAGAATCGGAGTATGATTTTGGGTTTGAATCTTTTTCTTTAATCTTGAACAAGAATGACTATTTTGAGAGGAATTTATTAGTACTAACTTAGGGGATTTTTTGGAACTCACATGACTTTCTGGTGTCCTTCTTCGTCTTCCTGTTACCCTTTTTTCCCTACAACTTGGAATGGATCTTTTAAGGTTGGCCTTCCTTTCTCTGTCCCTTTTTCTAAATTTTGTGAGTTAGGAGCACCTTTTCGATGTTTCTCTTGTTGTATATTTTCAAACTTGAAATCTCGCTTATTTCGCTGCTTAAATGTTTGTGCAATTTTGACTACATATTGATAAGCAATTCTCAATGAGGTGATTTCCAAGAAATCCATATATGTTTGGATGTATCTATGTATGACACTATGGTACTTTAGAACCATGTTTTTCTTGGAGTATCTGATATCAAAATTTGAGTGAAAGGTATGGAAGGTGTTATTTTACTCCAACATTGTCTGATCTCTTTGTTTATGCAATGTTGTCCATCTCATGTACTAGTCATCATAGTTTTTGATGGGGTAGAAATTATCCTTTAGGGAATATATAAAGGATTCTCAAGTGGGATATATCTTGAATGGAACATATTCATTCATAGTGTGCCTCTACCAACAACCTTCCCACCAATTTTTGACACGGGAAGGGATTTAAGGAGAATGAAGTTGATATTTTCAAAATTGAAAGACTTTTGGAGAGAGTAATACAATTCTAGCAGATTAAACCATTTATATAGAGCATATGCATATATTTGGCCTTCAAATAAGCGAATATCAAAATTAACTTGTAACTTGAAGGGTGTCACCCCTCCAAAATGGCTTCTTGTCGAAGGTACCTCTCTTATCGTCGAAGGATCTGACAAAAGTTGTCCATTATCTTATACCTATGTTGTGGAAGGGATTTATCAAGAAACATCTTGAAAAAATATCCTACTCGGACATCTCTCTTTTATTTTTCCATGGGAGCTCTCTTGGATGGAGAGACCTGTTGTCCCCAAGAAAAACTAGCTTGAGACCCAACTCTTTATACCCTGACCTTGTTAGGGACATGCACTGAGAAATGACAAGGAGAAAACTACTCTAATACCATTGATCTATATTATATTGATAAAATAATGAGATACAAACAGAATTATAGCAAATAACACATAAGTACAGTGAAACCCAACTTTTATTAATGAATAAAATAACAGAGTATTGTAGAATACAAATTGGCTAGAATGGTGGTAGCTTATCTTTGAAGAGAAAGATATGTTGACTACACTCATTCATGAAAATATATTACAAGAGGTCCAAAGAATGACCTTGTTGGATACAACATGAAGGAATAATAATACATGTACTTTTACAGGGGGCTCATATAGATAGTACTTATGGATGTGCTTTCCCAAAAAAGTCATATCATTTCACTTATTTTAAAATTACTATATATTTTTATTTTCTTTATCCTTTTTCACAATATCGTGGGTTACAAAAATCATGGGATCATACCACCAATGGTAAAAAATTAATTAATAACCATGAAAACATATTTTTACCATTTTATGATTGTTATTTATTCTATTTCTTTCCACCCTTCAAATACGATGGGTGGAGCTCAAAAGTTTTAATTCAATGGAAGAGGTGGATGGCCACCAATTTCCAACTAGATTAGACAAGCGTTTTAAATAAAAGTGTTATGATCACCAAATTATTTACTATGTAAATGTTGTGTCTAAATCGTTGTGTTTTATTCAATGTTAGGATGTGTCTAATTTAATAGTTTCATTCATAATATTAAAAATAATGATAGCTTCATGAGCTTGTATGTCATGCCACTATGTATATTTCCACTTTATATTGGTATCGAATTTATGTGTTAATTTTTTTTGTAGTAGTGTATCCATATGTTACATCATGATATCAAAGCATAAATTTGTAGTATTGTGCCCAACATAGGAGTCAGTTACATTAAATAGATAGGTAATAAATTGTTGTCTCTTCCTAACATTCAAACACAAATTGAAAGCCTTGCACGTGGAACCTCAATTTATTATATTTATGTTGTAAGGCATTTCTCCACAATAATCCATGTCTTTATGTGCCATGTTAGCATGACACGACCATTGATATTGTTAGAAAACCATTGCGGTGATCTGAATCATAAATTTTTGACAGATAACCTCTTATAGAAACAACTTTCTGGATTTGACGTCTAGAACCCTCTTAGTCATTTGTTGGGCACAAGCCTATTTTGAGGAAATACTATTTTTGGTGGATAAAACCCAGAATTGGAAAAAGGAAGTAGAAAGGAAAAGAAGCACATGTGAGGAAATCATGCAAGGCGTGCATGCAAGAAAACCTAACCACATTAGGGTTAGGATTTTTGTAGGAAATTGTAAACACCGATGAGCTAAAAACTAATATAAATAAGTACCTAGGAGGTCTACGTTGGGGTTGCTAAGTTTTGGTCTGTTCAGTCAAGGAAAATATTGTAAGATCAAATACCATTTTTGTAAGATGTTGATTTGTAGGGGAGAAAGGTAGCTAGACCTTGAGGGTTGGATCATAGGCTAACGATCCCGGTGTGATCTAGTCAGCCTCACAAAGGTCGTGGAGTCTTTTTTGTGATTGTATGAACAATGTTGTAGTGCACGCGATGCGATATGTTGCAAAACCATAATAAAAGAGTCTGAGAAGACAAATATTTGTGGACATAGACCAAGAGGGGGTAAACCATAGTAACACCTGTGTTATGTGATGTGATTATTGCATAATTACTTTATGTAAGTAGTTATTTGATGAATGAATAATTAT
The DNA here is from genome assembly GCA_009831015.1 of Picea engelmannii. Taxonomy (NCBI): domain Eukaryota; kingdom Viridiplantae; phylum Streptophyta; class Pinopsida; order Pinales; family Pinaceae; genus Picea; species Picea engelmannii. The sequence goes on along the minus strand of ML777081.1, from coordinate 725,700 downwards.
GTGAGATATTTCATATGTTAGATTTTTTATAATGCATGCATACACTTAATATATGAATGGATCTTAAGAATAATAGAGAGAGCCACGAGATCAAGGCTTAAGAAGACGAATTGCAATCCCAAACCCCCACTTTTTCCTATACTACAAGCATCGGATCATTGTAGTCACCCATAGAACTATCTCAGGTGAGACTGCATAGTACACTTGTGTGTTGTGCTTCCTTATGGATTACCAGGATGACCGATAGTTTTAAAGGGATTTTTTTGAAGCTTTTTTAGTTATGAAACTGGGTCATCCAAAGAGTAGGAAGAGAGATTAATAAACAAAAAATGGTTTTGTTTCCGCCTGGAATTGCATGGGATTGAGTGAGTGGGATCCATGAAATCATCATGCAGAAAATGAAAGTATAGAAGGGGATGTTCATATTGTGGAATCCAACAGAGGAGGATATCAAAAGATGATTGAAAACAAAGGAGCTTGAGTTTGCGCATAAGGATAACAAGAAACCTAAAATAACACCATATAAATATATGGACAAGTACATGTTTAGCGACCTGCATGAGTTGTTTTTCTGTGATTTCTCGCATGTGTTGCAGGAGTGGATATTGAGGTTGAAACAAAACCACCCTAAAAATCGAATTAGACAGATCGAGTGGAATCATGTGGATATCACACAATTAAAACAAGCTAACAACAAATTCAGGCGCACAATAGCTATACAATATTGTTGCATGGTTTATCACAGAATTTGTAGTATATATCATGAAATCTTACAATGCAGTAGAGAAGGAGTTCCTGAGAGGACCTTGAGGTAAGTATATCATATCATTGTACACTTCAATCAATATATTATTATATAAAAAATGTGTAATGACAATGGCATCAGACAACTAAACTCCCCTGTGTGCATGGGGGAAGGGGGGAAGCACTGACAAGAGATGGAAGGATGGAGGGAGAGATCGATAATGGAAAAAAGGAGGCCATGGAACTAATCACGATGGACAAGGATTAGATCAAGCAAATAATGGAAACAACTCGAAAGATGTGCAATGGAGTACCCTACCAATACAAGATAAATAATAAGAAAAGAGCCATAGTTGATAGAGAGGGCTTGGCCAGTGATGAAGAAGAGGTAGAGAATATTTTTTCTATGGAGAAAATTGACGAAATCCTACACGCAACATATGAAAGGAAGACAAGAGGTCCAAGGGAAGGAATAGGAGGCAAAAATCCTATTCATGTTAGTTTTTGTGTGGAACCCATAATCCCATGTGCGACTAATACACCATAAATAACACCACCTTTTAGACAACCGATTTTTAGTGGAAGGAAGACCGTATCAAGTACACCCAATCAAGGAGAAGTGACTGCAGGATCCAGTTCAGGAAGTAGTATTCAAGTATCTACATTTCGCAGAGGTCGTAGTTCATCAACGTTGAAAATGGCAGGACATGATCCCATCATTAGGTTACTCGAATTCAATGTAGAGGCATTAGAGGATCTTGAAAAACACTTGTTTATCTGTGAGAAGATTTGGGAAGAAAAGAAGATCACAGATGAGGATACAAAAATTGCATAGTTAGCTATCATACTAAGATACCGCGCACTAGATTGGTACATGAACTTAGCTATAAATAGTCCACTAGGAACAATGAGGACAATTGCAGATGTCAAGAAGCTACTAATAAATGAATTTCAGAAGCCTAGCTCAGAGGATCAATACATGAATGAGATTATTGAAATGACACAGAAACCAGGTGAGTCTATTTGGGAGATTGATCAGATTTTTAAATGTCTTAAAGGTAAGATGAATTATGTCATGAATGATATGCAACATAGACATATTTTTGTGAACTCACTATTACCACATCTGAAATACCCTTTGAAGCAAAAGAAGTTTCAAAATGAGGTAGAGGATATACATGAAGTCGTACAACTAGAAGAGAACGAGTATCATAACAAAGATCCACCAATAGAGGAGCTTAAGGAAGATCTGAAGAACCTCACATTTCAACTAAACCAAAATAGGAGAAAAGAAAAAAGATAAGTCATTTAGTGTACCACATGTAGGACAAAAGGATATCACAAGAATGAGTTCCCAACTTTTGTGTAGTACATGGAAAAAAGGCTACCAAACCCTTTTAAAATAGGAGGAACATGGTGAGAGATATGTAAAACACATCAAAATTATCCATATCATTGTCCAATGATGTAGAAGTATCAAAAAGTACCCAAGTGTTCATATTGAAATTTTTGCAAATCAGTAGGTCATGATGATTAAGATTGTCGGAAAATGGACCTAATGAGGGAAAGAAATTTAGATACATAGGGTGTAGGAAAAAATGCTGACAGGGTAATATGCACCTCAGTTCAACTAGGGACCACCTCCATACAACAATGTGTATCCACAATACAATAACGCGCAACCACAATATAACCCCACACAGTATAATCAGGTGCTTTAGTACAATGCACCGCAAGGAGAACGAACTGGATACAAAGGTGGATGTCGAGGTAGAGGATGATTTGTAGGAGGTAGAGGACCATTAGTGTGCCATAAATTCCAACATCCAAGACACTATGCAAAGGAATTTCCACTTCCACCTATGACATGCATGTATTTTCTCGCAAGAGATCATGATTCAAAGGACTGCCCAACATTATTGGGAAAGATTCAAGAAAAGAGAAATAAAAACAATTAGACTGTACAATGGATCTCTACAGAGGCCAGGGATGATGGAAGAAATATCAACATAGTCACATGAGGAGGTGCTAAGATAGTTACTGACGCAGTAAGACTAGATCCAACAAAACACTAATGGGTGAAGAAGAATATTGAACCACATAAACAATTTTATGAAGGGAAATAAACATACATATTCAAGGAGGCAAGAAAAGAATTCCTCAATCAACATATTGCATCTACATCAACCTATCATCACACTCAGAATGTACCAATATTTTAAATTCCCTCATCAATGGACCACACCAATGAAACATGAGTTGTAGAGAAAGTAAGTACCATAAATACTTTTCTGAAGTCCTGTGCTAAGATACTGAATAATTCATCATCTGTTAAAGTGTTGAAAAATATGTTAGAAGTATGTAACACAGAGGTAGAGGGGTAGTTACAGATGAAGGAAGTCAATCACCTCCACTCAAGAAGGAGGACAAGCAGGGAATTCAGATTGAATGCCAACATTGGAGATTTCAATATGGGATATATTATATTGGACTTAGGTTATGAGGTCAACCTCTTACCTAAGAAGACATGGTCATGTATGGGAGATCCCACATTAGGATACTCACCTATCCATCCCAATGTATGAAATGCCCTCATCAATGGACCACACCAATGAAACATGAGTTGTAGAGAAAGTAAGTACCATAAATACTTTTTTGCAGTCCTGTGCTAAGATACTAAATAATTCATCATTTGCTAAAGTGTTGCAAAATATGTTAGAAATATGTAACACAAAAATAGAGGGGAAGTTAGAGAAGAAGGCAATCAATCACCTCCACTCAAGAAGGAGGACAAGCAGGGAATTCATATTGAATTCCAACATTGGAGATTTCAATATGGGAGATATTATATTGGACTTAGGTTATGAGGTCAAACTCTCATCTAATAAGAAATGGAAATGTATGGGAGAACCCACATTAGGCTACTCACCTATCCATATTAAACTAGAAAATGAACACAGATTTCTGCCAATTGGAAGGCTAAAAGGTGTGACAGTAGATTTGGATGGAGTTGGCACTAAGGAAAACTTTTAAGTGGGAAATAGTAGATGGTACAACACCTTATCCAACATTTCTTGGAATGGATTGGGAATTTGATAACCAATGAATAATCAACTTGAAGAGAAGGGAGATGATATTCAAATCAAGAGAATACAGATTCATTGCGCCACTAGATCCATCTGAAGGGGAAAGGTTTGTACATCCCACTTGCTTAGATTTGGAGGAAATCAACCAGTTATACATAACCACTGTGCGTGAAGATGATTGTGTCGACCTAAATGTCGATGGGGTACTTATCTGGAGAAGCATCACATCATGTGCTTCTGACTCAGATACAGGTTTGGAGAATTGGCAGTAGAGATTACATGAAGTGTCTACAAGAAGGTGCGCAAGAATAGACCGCGTAGTAAGATGGGTGGGTATAAAACTCAAAGAACGTCCCAGTTTTCATGGAATAAATGATTTAGATGAATTTTTAACATGATATGAAGAACAATTAATGGAAAATAAAAATCTCTTAGCCCAGGACATTGCACTTAAGGCCACACCTGCAAGATGGTGGGGTAGGAACAATTCAAGACTAGTACCAATGTAAGTGACTATTGTGCATTAGATTCGACGTAGAGTAGGGAATCAATGAGATGAAGAGAAATGATGGATAGGGGACACAAAAAAAACATTTGTAGAGATACATAACAATATGGAGGATGACACCACTAGAGGAACAACCTCGTCACTTCATCCATACATTAGAAGGAAATCCATAAAACTGGTATGTAGACTAGGAACTGTACAGAGGCACTGCAAAATGAAAACGTTAGAAAATAATTGTATAGTAACCTTCTCATTCGAACATGAGAACCCCAAAATTGATTCAAAACTCAAAATAATGATAGGGGAGATTTGTATTGATGAAACACAGGTTGAACTCATGATCAAGTATAAAAAAAAAACAAAGATAGACAATCAAGGAACTACTGTCATGTTATCATGTGGAAGAAGAAGCACGAGATGGAGATGACTTGCACAATATTCAAATTATAGAAATTGAGGGAGAATGAGAGGTGGAAGTTCGATATTTGGAATAAGAAGCATTTGCTGCACATATCAAAGTGAAGAAAGTTAATATTGGGACAACAAATAAACCTAAAATGGAAAGTATTGGAGACTATTGGGATGAACAAACAGTGGAAACAATAATAGAGTTATTGCATGAATATAGTGACCTATTCCCAACAACATTTACAGAGATGAAAGGCATAGCAAGATATATATAAGAGATGATAATACCTCTCAATCCTGAGGCTAGATCTCTCAAATAGAGACCTTATAGATTGAATCCAATATATAAGAAGAAAGTAAAATCAGAAATTGATAGAAAGTTAGAATATGGAATTATAGAACTAGTAGAAGAACCTGAATGGATAAGCCCTATGGTAGTGCAAGAAAATAAGAAAGGAGGGATAAGGATTTTTTTCGACCTGAGGAAACTAAATGATGCTTTCCTACATGACCCTTTTCCCACCCCTTTCACATATGAGGTATTAGAGAATATGGGAGGCCAAGATGCATACTCATTTACAAACGGATTCTCAAGTTACCATCAGATCAAGATAGCTCCAGAAGACAGGTACAAGACTACTTTTTCCATAGAATGGGGATCCTATGACTACAAAGTCATGTCTTTTGGGCTAAAGAATGAACAAACTATATTTTCAAGGGTAGTAATAGCTTCTTTTAAGAAGTTCATACATCATTTTTTAGAAGTATATTTGGACGATTGAACTGTATACAACCTATTAAAATATCATGTGGAAGTGTTAAGGTTGATGTTGGAAATATGCAGGCAGTGTCAGATATCATTGAATATCAAGAAGTTCATATTTGGGACACCTTTTGGAATACTTTTGGGACACATAGTGTGAAAACAAGTCTTGCTAGTAGATCTTTCCAAGATTGCAATGCTTGTCAATTTACCACCACCAAAATTAGTGTGCCAATTGAGAGAAACATTGGGACATACAGGCTACTACATAAAATTTATAAAAGGGTATGCGCAGATCACTGTGATAGTAGAGAAACTATTAAAGAAGGATACTACATTCCAGTGGAATGAGGATTTTCAACAAGGTTTGGACACCCTAAAAGAAAATATGGTAACAACACCTATTCTAGTATTCCCAAATTGGGAAAAGACATTCCATGTGCATGTAGATGCATCAACTATAACACTTGGAGCAATTTTGGCGCATCTAGGAACATTGTATTTGGATAATCCTATAGCATTTGAAAGCATAAAAATGTTTGAATCATAGCATAACTACAACACTACATAAAGAGAAGGCCTAGCTATGGTCTATGCACTTCATAACTTTAGACCTTACTTATTGGGAAAACACTTTAATATATTCAAAGATCATTCATCCCTCAAATACCTTGTCAAAAATCCAGTGTTGGGGGGGAGGATCTTTCGATGGATACTATTATTTCAAGAATTTGATTTCGAAGTGATACTCAAACTAGGAAATTTGAATCAAGGACTTGATCACCTATCAAGAGTAATAAATTGAGAAGAACCTACCAACTTAAAAGACAACTTCCTTGATGCGCAATTATTTTCAGTCCAAATAGCCAATGAATACTTTGTTGATATTATTGAATTCTTGAGTACAAGGATTTCTCCACAAGAGTTTAACAGTGTGCAAAGGAAGAATCTAGTAGTCATAGCTGATAACTATCAATTAATTGCAGGAAAATTATACAAAATGGGCGCAGACAACATTTTGAGAAGATGCGTACTAGAACATGAAAGGCCTAGGATTTTGGTAGAAGCTCAGGAGATAATAGTTGGAGGAAATTATGTAGGAAAAGATATTGTGCAAAATGTATTGTGAATAGGACTATGGTGGAAAATAATTCGCATAGATGCTAAGGAATATTGCCAAATATGTGATGTTTGTCAGAGGGTTGATAAACCTAATAGAAGCGATGAGATGCCCCTAAGACCACAAGAAAATTTGCATGTATTTGAAAAATGGAAATTAGAATATGTGGGACCAATTATTCCACTAGCAAAAAGTTCAGTACAAAGATTTATCATTACTTCAACAAAATACTTAACAACATGGGTAGAAGAATCACCAGTAAAAGACTACAGCACAAAGACAACAACACATTTATTGTTTGAGAAACTGATCACTAGATTTGGTTGTTTCATGATTTTGATGAGTGACCAAGGTACTGACTTTATCGACAACACTACCAAGGCTATGAATGAGGAATTTGAATTTTATCATCAAAAGAGTACACCATACCATCCTCAAGAAAATGAAATTGTAGAATCCTTCAATACGGTCCTAGAGAATGCTCTGACAAACATCTACAATGTCAATATGGATGATTGGGACTTGAAAATACCAGCATTACTATGTACATACAAGACTACATGTAAGAAGCTGACAGGAAAAACACCATTTAGGTTAGTGTATGGGTAAGAAGCAGTGGTACCACTGGAATACCTAGTACCTAGTCTGCATGTAGCTACAATTACCAACATGACAGAAAGAGGCACAATGAAGGAGAGGTTGAATCAACTAATGGAGATGGAGAAGGATAGGATTCTACCTAGATTTCATCAAGAAGTATAGAAAGCAACAAACAAATCTTGGCATGACAAACATATCAAGAGGAAGAGTTTCAAGGAGGGAGATCTAGTCTTTCTCTATGAAAGTAAATTTCTTCAGCATCCAAGGAAATTCAGAATGCATTGGCTGGGGACATATGAAGTGAAGATTGTCATATATGGGGGATATGTATGCTGAAAGATTTGGGAGGCACAGAACTGAGAGGAATGATCAATGGAAGTGGACTGAAACTGTATAGGGAAATTCAACCTCCTAACACTTAAAACTTATAGAACAATAAGAAAACATGTACATAGTGTATTATAGTAAAATTTGATATAGAGAAAATGAGAAAAAGAAACAAAAAGGAGAAAAAAAAGGAAAAATAAATACAAAAATACAAAATATAGAAAATAAAAAAAATACTTGAAAATACAATGCGCAATAGAAAGTGGACTCAACGTGATGAAAGGAAAAATGTATGCATGTAACATACAAAATAAACACTTCGAACTAAGGAAAGGGTACAACAAAAATACACCAGGAACTTGGAACACTCAACGCACTGGAAAAGGGATTAATGGTTAGAAAAAGTGAACGAAAAAATGAAAATGACGGTTACAAAAAAAGGCACTAACCAGTGACATTTATGAAATTGGATGGAACGTACTCATAACGCGTCATTGCATTAATCACATCGAGGGAACCTTCTTTGAGAAGTTTTAAGATATTTTCTATATAAAGGGGAGACACGGAGAATATAAGACTTATTGTGAAAACGTGAACTTGCAGTGATAGAGAGCATGCAGAGTAGAAGCGAACTGACGAAGAACAAAGTGAGAACTAGTTGGAACCCATTCAAAAAAAAACTGACCAGTACCCATGATGGAACCATCAAAGATGGGCGCACTGAGCCAACCAGGGAGGAAAACTAGAAGAAACATTAGGGTACCATATGAAACCATGGATTTTGAACATAAAACCACTAAAACCAAGGAATTTGTCGATGTGGATGTGATTCCTTCACCACATGAAGAAACAACAAGCCCTACACCAATGATGGAAGAAACACAACATCCAACAACAATGACCATGGAAATCAACCCATACAATGGTGCACAGGGTCACACTACAAACGACGCAGGAAAAATACAACAACCTACGAGGGCCAAAGAAGCCCAACAAGAAAATGGCAAATCCACCGCACACATGGAGGCTATAGTGCCAAGACTACCCAGAGTAGGGTCTGCATAGCAACATGAGGGTCTGGTGGAAGACATTATCGACCAACCATACTCAGATGTGGAAAAGAGACAGATGGATGGTTGGACCTCAAGTTAGCTTCCAATAAGAAAGGGAAAACAACCCATGACTTATCCCCTACATAGACATTTTGATGCAACCATCGTACTACCACACATTCAAGAGGGAGTGCAAACCATGCCAACACTTATGGGATGCGTGGAGAAGTTGAAATATTCAGACCACGACGTGGAAAATGTTGGAAAGTTCCCTGATTTTACACATAAGGTATACTTGGATAGCATAGGGACAAGCCCCTTTGGATACCCAATTCTACAACCGAAAGCATGGGAAACTAGCCTATCCAACACAAGAATTATGAATCTTCTCAAAATTCCCCATTTTGGAAGGGGGAAAGAAATAAACAAATGCATCAAGCAGTTGATGGAAGTCATCGATGGAGGATTCTTATGGTTGGAACAACCTATATCAATAGAATTGGATCTTGTTTCACTCATCACACAGATGCCATCAATGGGTGAGAACCCCGCGTAGTACGTGGATGACAAGAAAAAGGAGAAATCCTTCGTCGAGGAGATGAAGAAAACTTACGGTAGAGAGGGGCTCATGTGGGATCATAATCAAGAGGATACGAGATGTAGAACGAGGATGGACACCAAGCTCATGGCCTAAAAAATCCTCAGGAAATGAATCAAGGAGGAATTCCTTGTTGGGGTCGTCGTAGCTCTAGTGTAGTGCACTAATGGCACCACACTCAACTAGGCCACATATCTATTAAAATTGTTCCTCAAAGATTGGAAAGACGCGCAGGACTTGGGAACATAGTTCCACTACTCATGGTTACTCATTTTAATTGTGTTGATGGGTTGGAGGGAGCCCCCGTACTCTCATTTTTGTGATCGGATAGGTCATTTCCGCACAAATTGGTACACATCATTGGGGATTAATTTGGACCCCAAGCATACAATTTATAACACAGTTACCTTTGATAGGTACTTCAACGAGATACTGGGAATCATTATGAACACTTCGAGGATTACTCCAGATGTGATCACAGAATGTAGGGACATAGCCAGCTTCAGAGCGACAAGGCATAACATGTCGATCCAACCGTGTATGGATTCGGGGAAGGAATAGCTATAACTGAGATACTATGTCATTGATTATGACATAGAAATGAAAATGAGGGATTGGCATGATGATTGGAGGATTCCAGTCCTGAGTCAAGAAGTACATAAGGGTACATAGGTAGACACTATTTCACTCAAAAAGTCGACGAAGATGGGGAAACTCGGTGCTATAGAAGAAGGGGAATGCACCGAAGAATAATACGTAGGAGAAAAAAAGGATACTTCCCTAGGATAGAAAGAACAAGGATTGGGGGACACTACAATGCAAAAAAAACCCTCGGCATCCACCCCACAAGAGACATGCTCCCCTAAGAGGCCAATAATACATATAGGATGGTTGCGCAAGAAGGTGAAAGAACGCAAACAACTGCCAGAATACACTATCACCAAGGACAACGCAGACCTCGTAGCAGAAAGGGTCTAGGACCGAGTAGGGAAAGATTTTGAAGAATCCCAACATTAGAGAGGAAAAATACAATATGACCTGGCCAGAATAAAGTAGGTCCCCGAGTAGATCAGGTCAGCACAGAGGCCTGAAAGGGGAACTGAATCCTTCCTCGAAGAAGCAACATCAATGACAAGGACTAAGTCGGGCAAGGAGGAAATCATTCAGACTATTTTTGAGGTGATTTTGACTTTTAAGCTAACAAATAATATGCTGTAAATGGATGAAAATGAAGCAAAGACGCCATTGAAGGATTTGGAGAAGGTAGTGATTTTATTAGAAATAATACCTACCAAGTAATTGTACAGGCTCCATGTCATTGTCATGCAGGAGGTACAATCACACGCCAGAACAAATGAAACATAACTGTAGGAGACAAGAGATGGCAAGGAATCCTTGGAATTGGTGATCAAACAGGTCAAGTTTGAAACCAAGAAAGAAAAAGATCACGCAGATCTTATCAAACAAGGTGTTACAGTAGTGTACAATCACATATCTGAAAGTGCGTAGGCATATAACAAAATCGCCGAGGAGAAACTCAAACTTATTTCCAAAACCATAGAACACTATAGGAAAGAGATTGAGGAATTAAAATAAAAACTGACTCCTACAACTCCTCTCGAGGTCAGAGAATAGAGGAAACAAGAAGTTGCACTCCAAATGGAAGCAATGGAGGAACAAGTAAACACAATACAAGGATTGTTTAACAGAGCGATGTATATCTGGAGAGTGTTGGATGGGGATGAGTAGGACCAATAGTGGAACCAAGAGGAGGATAGGCTAAGTCTAGCTATGCAAGATATTGATAACTAAAAGAAGCTATCAGAATATTTGAACACCACACAGAGGAAGAAATAGGAGAGACATGCAAACGTAGAACCAATCGAGGAGAAAGTAGTGTAGTTTATCGCACAATTGGAGGATGAAAATAGGAACATGGCACAAGAAAAAATAGAGGGTGGGCCACTGATCCAGGAGGAGATCACAATGTAGTCAGTAGAGGCACTGACATGAAGAGCCATGTAGTTCAAGGAAAAAGGAAACTTGCAAACAAGTTCCACATCCTAGAAGATGTTTTTCAGGGAGTGCAAAATTCCTAGGTGGCTCAGGACGAGCCACATGTCAGTGTTGGGGGCCTGTTGGGTGCATGCCTATTTTGAGGAAATATTATTTTTGGAGGATAAAACCCAGAATTGGAAAAAGGAAGTAGAAAGGAAAAACATCATATGCGAGGAAAGCATGCAAGGTGTGCATGCAAGAAAACATAACCACATTAGGGTTGGAATTTTTGTAGGATATTGTAATGGTCAGGGTTGCTAAGTTTTTGTATTTTCAGTCAAGGAAACAATTGTAATATCATATACCATTTTTGTAAGTTGTTGAGTTGTAGGGGAGAAAGGTATCTAGACCTTGCAGGTTGGATCGTAGGCTGAGGAGCCTGGTGCAATCTAGTCAGCCTCACAAAGGTCATGGAGTTTGTTTTGTGATTGTATGAACAAATTTGTGGTGCATATGGCACCATATGTTGCAGAACCATAATAAAAGAGCCTGAGAAGATAGATCTTTGTGGATGTAGCCTAGGATGGGGTGAACCATGGTAAGCCTTGTGTTATGTGATGTGTTTATTGCATAATTACATTATGTAAGTAGTTAGTTGATGAATACAAATTACGTGGGATCTGTCATATGTTAGATTTGTTAGAATGCATGCATACAATAAATAGATGAATGGATCTTAAGAATAATAGAAATAGCCACAAAATCAAGGCTTAAGAAGATGAATTGAAATCCCATATCCCCACTCTTTCCTAGACTCAAAGCATATGCACATTGTAGTCACCCATATAACTATCTCAGGTGAGAGTGCGCAGTACCCTTGTGTGTTGTGTTTCCTTCTGGTTTACTAGGAGAGCCAATAGGTTTAAAGGGATTTGTTGGAATATTTTTCATATCTAAACCTAGTTCATCCAAAGAGTAGGAAGAGATATTAATAACCAACATCGTTCATATTTTTTTGACTACCACTGCTTTGTCTGAATATTTCCATGTCAATCCCTTCCCACTATTGTTTTAATAACCACCACAATCCTTCATGCTTTGAGAGGTTGGACACACAAGTAGAGGTGTATGTGCTCTACATTTCCCTGTAGCAAGAATTCCATATCTATATCTCATATGGAGTAGTTGATGATGGGTTTGGAGGCGAGCAGGTTAAATTTATTGTGGGTTCATGTATTATCTCTTACTAAATTTTCAACTTAAGCTCATTTTTTTGGGTGGATATTTGGTCCTCTTACTACTATTACAAACTTATTCTCGTTGTTGATATGCTTTAATGAGTGTATTCATTCCAGGAATTTAATCAAGCAGTTGACTATCATACCAAAAACCCCATATTAACTATTGTAAGTTTAGTTTTGTTAGCACTAGAAGTCCCCTCTGGATTGCAGTAGAGGTAAGTCGAATATCCATCAGTTTCTATTTCACAATGAATAAATTTAAGGGTGGTCTAATGGATGCAATCTGAGGATTATAGTGCTTTAACTCATAAAACTGGGCTAGCATGCATAAGAAGGTGAGGTCTTGATCTAATTTAGTCAGTAAGTTCTGGTAAAGGGTGAGTAGGGGGAAGAATTGGTGAGGAAATGTAGAGGTCTACTATGGACATCAAGTCTTCCAGTAGCCTAAGGAAGGAAAATCTTCGAATACAAGATCTTCTTGAACCCAAAACGTCAGGAAAATGAAAACATCATAACAATATTGCAATCAAACATACATTACAATACAGTCACAACAACTCGACTGGATCACCCATGCCTGAGTCTTTAATATCAGAAGCAAAAGAGATGATAAGAAAGTTGACTGTCATTAAACAATAAGTCTCAAATGGAAACACATAAGTAGAGAACCAGAGGCTTCATTAAAACTTTACAATACGGGAGCTTAGCTCAACCATCAACCCTAACAAAATCTCAAAACTGAGTATTTATACTCAAAAAAACTTGCCATCATTAGGAATGTGACCTAGCCACTACAATAAAAGCTTTGCGTCCACATCTTCTTGTGTCAGTATACACCTACATTCTTCTATCAGACGCGATCTCAGACCAGTATGGGCTTTGTAGGAAAATTCGTTGATAGGGGAACTTTCAACTGGCAGTCTACCTACACGATTGTCTTTCCATGCTTTCCATTAATGGGGTGAGGCGAGGATTCAACTACCTTCTCCATTTCCAATAACTACCTACATTGGGATCAGGATGGAGCCTGACACACATGAATGTTCCAGGTGGTTCCCACGACTCCTTCCAATTTATCTCGGTATCTTGAAACCACACAGATATTTTGTTGAGACAAAGACGGTCTCTTTCGACCCTTGGCGTAGCTCCTATCCACCGCTCCACGTCACCTCGAGACATGACCTTACACATATCCCATATGAAATTTGAGGATCTCGCATTTCGGGATTTTTCACTCCCTTTGATTTCAAATATTTCGATGCTCAATCTAGCGAAACAACCCATCTAGATCGGAGGTCCAATTTACTTTGGATTTGGTGGCCACAATCACTTCCTTAAACAATCTCAGTCACCTATTGCTCGACAAGATATTTCCCCTTCTTTATGGCCCTCCTTTCCATATGACCATGGGCTGTGATCGTGGGCCCAACTCTCAGGCACATTGCCATTTCCCATTTCGTGGAATCACGTTGTGTTCCATGCTCAACCTCCAAGTCACGAAATCATGATCGCTCGGATCGAGCGACACACATCTCTTTGCGTCGAACGACCCAAATCATTTTCGCATTTCGGGACCTTACATTTCACGAGTCCTCATGACTCTATCCTTTGACTTATCCATTCAACGGGTCAGCAAAATTCTAGTCTTGCACCATGTGTCCTTCCTAGCATCGACGATTAGGATGGGCCTCACAATTTCAAAAGTCTCTCTGACGCTAAAATTGGTGTAAATCTATGATCCTGATCGCTTGATGGTCGTCGATCTGATCTGACTAGTGGGTCTCCACCATTGAAAGATGATCTTTCTCACTTGCTTGATTTGAGTACATATATGACCGCTCTAAGTGTTGCACTTTGTGCTCATGACTGCGAACTATGTAAATAATTACTTGGACGATTGACTGAGGGCTCGGGAAAACAAAATTATCATTGATAGAGGTATAGAGAGAATCAATCGATCTCAGAGAAAACATGTCAATCGAATGGATGAAGGAAGACAAAATAAAAACTACAAGCCGAGAGGAAAAACCTACGATCGAGTCTGCAAAAGGAGGAGAGAGAAAGGAAAAAATACAGACTTGGGTAGAAACCACAAACCCCTAAGGCTTTGAAAATTTTATGTGATAACATTTGGCTCCACAGGGGATGGCATGCTCCCTGCGAGATGCCAAGAACATGCAGTTCTAGTGGATTTTCTTTGTGTTTTGGAGTCTCCTAAGAAGAACAAAATAAACATAAAACAAGAATGGTATTTACAGTGGTGGGACGTCGACTACTGGTTTAAACAAAAAACGTTTTCAGGAAGTGCCCATTTATAGGGCCACTAAAAATTTCATCACTCTCCAAATTATGCAACCTGTAAGTATTATTTGAAAGTGTCTCAGAAATTTTGAAGGGTCCAATCCAAAGGGCTTCAAATATACCATGCTTTCCCTTGTCCTGTCTGGGTGCATCCCATTTGAGCACTAGATCTCCCAGCTAGAAATCCTCTTTATTTCTCTTCCTGTCAAAGATATGCTTGATTCTTTGTTGTCAATCATGTTCTTTTTCTTCCATCTTCTCTCTGGTCTGTTGCATCTCTACCAGTTGATGTATCCTTCTGATCATGTCATTAGGTTCTTCCTGGCAATCTTGGAAGAACTTTTCCATTGGAAAGGCAACTTGAGAAGGAAAAACTGCTTCCATCCCATATACAAGCTAAAAAGGAGAGACAACCAGGGACCTCTTTGTTGTCACTCTATCATCCCACAAATAATATTTGAGATTTGAATCCCATGATTTCTTATTGTTGTCTAACAGTCTTTTGATTATCTTTATCAGGATTTTGTTAGAGGACTCTGCTAATCCATTTCCTTGGGGATATTAGGGGGTAGAGTGAATCAATTTGATTTTGAAATATTCACAGAACCGGATCAATGGTTCGGCCTTTAAAGATGCAACATTGTCAGTGAAAATCCTACTTGGACAACCAAATATTGCTATAATATCCTCCAGGAAACCAATGATCATCTTATGAGAATAACTCCTTGCGGGGATAACTTCTATCCACTTGGTAAAATAATATGTGGCAGTTAGGATCCATTTGTGTAGGCCGCTTGATACAGGATGAATTTCCCTGATGAATTCTAGGTCCCATTGTTGGAATGGCCCTGAAGCAACCACATGCTTCAACAATAGGGACTTAAGTCGTTGCTTCCCAGAAAATTTCTGACATTTAATACAAGCCTTGATTTTCGCACAAACATTAGTGAATAGAGTAGGCCAGAAGTACCCATCCCTGATAATATTGTAGGTTGTGGTTCTCCAGAAATGATTTCCCCCACACAGGCTATCATGAAAATCAAAAAAATTCTTTTGGGCCTCCTGTGGGTCTAAACATCTCAGAAGAATACCGAGAGGGTCTTTCCAATACAATACCTATTCAATAAGACAATATCTGATTGATTTGATCTTTAAATCTCTTTCCTTTCTTTTTCCTATACCATCAGGGGGCTTTAACTCTTGCATGATATGTATAATGTCTCTATACTAGGCGTATTTTTCCAATGGAGGGTTGTCTTGAGAACCTTTATCAGACAACTCAACTTGTTTATTTTCTGAGAAAATGTTGATGAAATTGACCCCCAAATCTTTACAATTAGATTCAAACAATAGCTTGGCTAAACCCTGGTCTTTAACTATCTTGGTGTGTTTTATTTCCAGATCAAATTCAAGGATTTTGTAAATCCTCTTTCTCATTCTCCCATCTATTTCAGGATGAATGTGAATTTCCTTCACAGAAGCTGATGGAACATATGCAATGATTTTTGAATACATAACATAGACTATGAAAGAATTAAGAGCTTTAACCAAGGAATAATCCTACTTCTCCATGATTTCATATATGCCCTCTACATCTCATAGCACTCTACTGAAAAAGGAAATAGGCTGCTCCATCCCTGCATCATTCTTTTGTAGTAAAACAATGACCATTGTATCAAAGGAAGCAAAGGAAAAAATCAGAAAATCCTTGGAATAATCACAACTGACTAGCATAGATGCTTCAGTTAGTGCCTTTTTTATTTGTTTGAAGGCTTCTCTGGATTTGATGGTCCATTTTATTTTTTTCCCATTCCTGAGCATGGCTGTGATATGCTTCACTAATTCATCAAAATTTGAAAAAAAACCTTCTCAGAAAATTGATTTTTCCCTGGAAGGACTGAACTCCTTTATTAGATCTAGGAAGTGATAAGGCTTGAATAGATTCTACCCTTCCTGAACAAATCCTAACCCCTTTAGATAATACAATGTGTCCCAACAATCTTCCTTCCTGCATGGCGAATAGAGGCTTCTTGGGATTTAGGGAGAGACCAAACCTTTTGCATTTCGAGAAGACCTTTCTCAAATGTTGACCATGTTCTTTATCAGATTTGTATAAAACTGTTATGTCATCTAGATATATAACCATAGTTTTGTCTCTATCTCCAATGAAGTAGATGTCCATGGCTCCTTGGAAGGTTGCTCCTACGTTCATCAATCCAAAGGGAATTTTGGCATACATGAATGTGCCCCAAGGAGTGGTGAAGGTTGTATTTTCTCTATCTTCAGGCGGGACAGAGATCTGATTGTAGCTAGAAAAACCATCAATCATGGAGATACTAGATGTGCTTGTCACCCTTTGCAATGTGTCTTCCATATTTGGAAAAGGGTAATTGTCCTTCTTTGAGATTCTGTTCAGATTCCTAAAATAAACACAGAGTCTGATTTCTCTACTCCTTTTCCTTACTGGAACCAAGTTGGCCACCCATTCAGAGTATCTCAAAGGGGAAATGATTTGGGCATCCAACAACTTCTTTACCTCCCTTTCCATAATAAGCAGCAACATAGGATTTATTTGTCTTAATTTTTGTCTAAAGGGTTTGGCCTCCTCTTTCAATGGGATCTTATGCTCAATGATGGTTGTGTCGTATGTTCTGAGGTCTTGTTAGGTCCAGGAAAAAACATTAGCAAATTATTTTAATAGCTCAGTATACTCAACTCTCTTCTCCCTTGACATGCTTCTTGACAACTTGACGAACTTTGGATCCTCCTCTATACCAATATTGCATTCAACTACATAAACATCCTCATTTGGGCCTTTAAAATTTACTCCGATATCATTTCCATTGAACAATCTTTCCAATGGAACTACTCCTTTGGGAATGTGGTTGCTAGGATGTTGAACAATATAGTGATTAGAAATTTTATCTAGAAATACATTAGTGTGAGGGTCACCTTCGGGATCATTATCCTGATCAATGTGCAATGTAGAGAACTCATCAACAGACTCAAGAAATTTTATGATCTCAATATCATCCTCAAATACCTTCCAATGCTTGACATTGTCAGGTATAGAGGGCCTGTAATTTACTTCCATATCATACATGAGTTTGGGTGGCAGGGGAACTCTGAAATTTCTTGTTGGTATAGCCAAAGAGTCAACCATGACATTCTATTCTCTCGGAATAAATGAAATGTTGAAAGCCGATAAAAAACTGTCAATCAGATCCCACACTTCATTTCTATATGATCTCAGTCCAGGGTGTTTGGCCTGATAAATATTTCTGATCTGGTGGACAATCAAATCAACATCCCCAAACACTGATACATCTTCAATTTCCATGTCTTTTGCAGCCCGCAAACCCAAAATAAGAGCTTCATATTTTTCTACATTATTAGTAGCTTCAAATTCTAACTTAAATGATAGAGATACAACTTCTTGAACATGAGAAAAAAGGACCACTCCAACTCCATCACCTTCTCTAGAAGAGGATCCATCGAAGAACATTTTCCACACAGAGGTAATTAGAGGAGAATATTCATAGAGGACAAGGGACTGCTTTCTGATTTCAAGAGGGGCTTCGAGAGCATCAGTGAGATGTAACAAGATAGATCCCAAATCAACATCAAGGGAAAAAATAGGATGATTGGTGGGGTCTGATTCATCACTAATGATATAGGCCAACTGAGCTTCTCTATATAGTCTTCTAAGTTCCTCCCCAAATACAAGAATGATAGCATATGTGAGGTCCATTATTAAGAACCAGAATAGATCTACAAATATAATCACCACAAATACTAAATAAACAATAGATCCACAAAGCAAGATAGAAGAAACCACATATTATTATTACCAAACCCTTGAGGTAGGGAAACACCATACAATGGATCCTATTATGGAAATGATCCTCTCCAATTCACTTGCCTCTTCGAGGGGGCTTCCTCCTATTGAGCTATCGCTCCAAATACAATACTTCTCTTCATGTCTCATTACATTGCTTGAACCCCTTTATATAGTGCTACCATCACCTAAGAAAATTCTAGAAGAGGAATCTTCTAGAAGTAGAACCTTCTAAGAAGTCCCTTTACATTTATTATATCTAACTACCCATTTATTATATCTAACTACCATAGTGGGCCTTATTTAGTAATATAGTGGACCTAGTCCAACCTACATTGAATGGTGTCCACTATTATCACTATGGACCCTTTGGAGACCCCCACTACCTCTCTAGCTACCTTACATTCCATCCCCCTTATGAAAGTGTTGTCCTCAACGCTTGATGTACAACCATATATCAGGGTCCCATGGATAAGTGCATGGATGATTTTAGGGGATAAATTTCGCTCATGGGCTAATTTTCCATGGTTTTTCCAAAAACGAAATTCGTTATTTTAAAAGTGATTCGCCCAAATTCTATAGGATAAAATTATTTTACCTTTAAAATCGCCAAAATTTTATAAAACCTATATAAAATACTTATAAATTTAAATATTTTTACAAAAATATCGCCAAACATTTATAGTTGACATATGAAGGATTAGTAAGATTCGCCAAGGTTTCTACATTTTAAAATAAATTTCCATCCTTAAAATCATCCTTGGATAAGTGTGGGCCTTAGTGTTGAAGTAGACTAGAGAATGAGGGTCCCATTGAGAAATGAAAGCCGCCATGCTGAAGTAGTCCAACCACCATTGTAAACCAGGGTCCTATGTCCAATTTCTCCTATGAACCCCACATGGAATATATCGACACCCAATAACCAACTGAAAATGAGGCTTTCAATACTGACATCTATCATGTCGATCCAAATAAGAATATTCATCTACATAGTGGAAAATGAGAAAATATGAATCTGGAAGGAACAATACGATTGTAGAATATGTAGGATGGATGTTGGTAACTAGCTCCTGATGTGGGACATTAATGTTCTCTACACAAGGTGGAGTAGAGTCATCAAATAAAATATGGAATTGGTTGTCATCCCAGAAATGACAACTATCCATATATCAATCATTGCAATCGGCCTCAAAATAATACCAAACATATATTTCTTGATTATATTCATCCCCGAGGTCCTCCATAAGAAATATATCATGTATGTTATCCAATGAATCTTGAATACTACGAAAACTATCATTGAGGTCATCTACAAAGTCATCAAATCTGTCAAACAATTGGGCTTTGAATGCTTCAGTAATCTGTAGAATTTGTTTGAGGGTTTGAGAAGAAATAGCCATATGAGCACCCTATGAAATCTTTGGTCCTGCATCCATCATGAAAAAACCCAAAGAATAGAACAATAAGTTACGACAGAAAATCGCGGTTTTTTCTAGAAAACCCCTAAAAAAATGTTGAATTTAAAATGTCCATAACTTCACCTCCCGGACTCCATTTCGGTTGTTTTTTTTTTTTAATTTGGTGAAATTATGAGAGGAACTAATATATTTAATTTGTTTGGGAAATTTTGGCCTCCATATGCTACATAAATTAAAAAAAAATCACGCCACCATCCACGGAAAAAACCATGAAAAATTGCATATTTTAAAACTTCAATATCTTGACTTCCCGGACTCCGTTTCGTACGATTTTTTTTTCAAATTGGGTTTTTTTTATAGGAACTCAGATCTACAACCTGTTTCTACAAATTTGTTACAGAAATATACCAAAAATTTCTGGAATGTCACGACCCTCTTTTTTCTTCTCCCAAAAAAATAATCTGCAAAAATAAAATATATTTGCCTACAATGTTTGCCAAGGAAAGTGGTCTGATACCACTTGTTAAGAAACAAATACTTGCATACAGAAATATTCAAAGAGAAATATAGAATACACCACAAATACTGAATACATAAGAGATCCACAAGCAAGATAGAAGAAACTACACTACATTATTATCAAACCCTTGAGGTAGGGAAACACCATACAATGGATCCTATTATGGAAGGGATCCTCTCCTGTTCACTTGCCTCTTCGAGGGGGCATCCTCCTATTGAGCTACCACTCCAAATACAATAATTCTCTTCATATCTCATTACATTGCTTGAACCCCTTTATATAGTGCTACCATCACCTAAGAACATTCTAGAGGAGGAATATTCTAGAAGTAGAACCTTCTAAGAAGTCCCTTTACATTTATTATATCTAACTACCCATTTATTATATCTAACTACCATAGTGGGCCTTATTGTAATATAGTGGACCTAGTCAACCTAGTCCACCTTACATTGAATGGCCTCCACTATTATCACTATGGGCCCTCTGGGGACCCCCACTACCTCTCTAGCTACCTTACATCTAACTGAAAGCATGCCAAACTTGGGAGGAACATTAGCTACTACGATATCCATGGCCATACTTTTCATAGGAAACTAGAACAAGGTCACAACTAGATCTTTGATGACCCCAAGAAATTGCACTTTCCTAGAATCAAAAGAATACAGGTCATGGTATTCTTTTGTGAATTCTAGTCCTAGTTCTTCCATGACAGTTTTGGGCATGAGATTATGAGAGGCCCTGAATCCATCAAACAGTTATGCAGTACCTTATCATGTATGTTTAGTGACGTATAGAAGGGAGGGGATGAATCATCTATGTCTTCTATCATGGGACCTAAAATAACTATTGGATTTTCATCTTGAAGGTTTACTGAGTCTGTGGAATAATATGAAGGCTCGGGCTGCAACGATTTGGAGAGGGATTTCTTGAAATATTCGTTCTTGACTAGCTCTAAAAGGGGCACGGGGATCCCGATTTTTTGAATTTCATGCTGAAAGTTGAAAGCGGAGGGGGAATTTATAATTTCTCTCACTTCTGGGACATGATCTTTGGGTACTGGTGGGGGGGTTTGAATCTTCTTACCTTTGCTTATGTCTGCTACAACTTTGGTAGGATTTTCTTCTCTGTTAGGCTGATTAGGAACATGAGGCTTTCCTTCTTTATTTTAGACCTGAGGTTGGTGTTGTCCCCCTTGCTCAGCTCATTTAATTGAATGTCCCTGAGATACTCCTCATATGTTGATTGAGTTAAGTGATGAGAAGGAGAAGCGTCTTCAAGATAGTGAATTTCTTAGTCAAGTTCCTCTTCCTCTACACCATCATTTGTGACAAGCTTGTTTTGAAGAGGGGTTTGCATTTTCTGATCATCCCTATCTCTGTTCCAAGGTTCTCTTTACATAATCTGAGGAGCATTTTTATTAGTCTTCTTGAAGTTCCCTTTGTTATCAACATTTTGAGGATTTCTATATCTCTTCTTCCCCACTACTTTCAATCTTTCTATTCTAGTTGAAAGTGATTTTAGTAACTTGGTTACTTCATCCATTTGGAGGGTGGGGAGAAGAGGAACCAGAGGTGGAGGCTTCAAATTTTCTCCTTGGAGTGTCCCTATCAGCCTTATTCCTCAGTCGATTAACTGCCAATATGTTAGACTCTACTTCTATGGCTGCATATTGAATATGAGCCAAGGGAATAGCTCTTCTCTCTTAACAAGAGGCATAAGTCATGGTCAAAATCACTAGCATAGGTAATTTTGGCAGAGGCTTCTGTATTATTTATTTCAGTAGGGATCTTAGTGTACATTTTGTTGAATATTTTGGAGAATTCAGAGACAGATTCTCCCTCTTTTCTCTTTAGTGACCCGAACTCCATGATATAATACATAAAATATTTTTCATCCCCCCACTGGCTCAAGAAAACATCATCTAGAGCTTCAATCCCAAAAATAGATTCAGGGGTCATATCCCCTAAACCATTTTCTAACCTCACCATCAAGGCTCTGGAAAAAGACTCTCATCTAGACATCTTCATTTTCAATATTGAAATTGTCTACATAACTGAAGAAGGCAAAAATTTGTTCTTCAACAGTTTTGCCTTCTTCTCCAGTGAAATTGGGCATATATTTTAGTTAATCTCCAATAGGGAGAGCATTCATTGGATGTGGTAAAATTAGATGGGAATACCTTGCAACCACTATAACATCCATTCTCTTCCTAGGGGGATTATCACATGCCATTGGGATGTGAGGTGGAGGATAATTAGGAGGGGATGGAGTTCAAACATGGGATACTAGGGGTGTGTTTCTGGGAGGAAAGGGAAACAATACAGGATTTGAGAAAAACGTTACAAGGTTGGAGGGAACAAAGGTTTCCCTCGTTGTAAAAGTAGTAACTGTGATAGGAGGAAGAGTTGTGAAGCCAGGAGTGGGAAAATCTCCTACAATCCTGATTTTAAACCAAGCTACAAATTCAAGGGAGATAGGAGTGAAAAATATTTCTCCCTCCAATCCAAGACTAGGAGGGGAGAAATCAACATGAACACTACCAAAATTTAAACTTTGGGAAACTCCAATAGATGGTATAACAAGAGAATGAGAAGGAGATATTGGAGTTTCTAAAAGAGGATGGTGAACATCATCAGAAATAACTTGTTCAACTATCGAAGTACTTCCTTGAGGGGTCTTTCCTCTTCTGATAATTTTCTCTGGGTTAGCTATGGGTTTTTCTAGAGGAAGCTATGGAGTAGACCTCATCTGTCTGCCTCTAGAAGCCACAACTAAAACAATGGATTCGTCTCAGTGGATTCACCACAGTGGAGTCACCAAGTGCACAGTTGCAATATTGATGTACTGAGTTCTGATGCACCTTTAGAACCAATACGATTTGTCGTTCAATCCCAGGGAAAATCTTAAATTCGTCTCTGGTAATGATGCCATAAATGTTATAAGTAACCTCTAGATTGTGGCAGAGGTAAGCCCAGTACCCATCAGTTTTTCTATCACAATGAATAAATTTAAGGGTGGTCTGATGGACGCAGTCTCAGGATTATAGTGCTTTAACTAAGAAAACTGGTCTAGCATGCATAATAAGGTGAGGTCTTGATCTAATTCAATCAATATGTTATAGTAAACGGTGACTAGGGGAACAAACTGGTGAGGAAATGTAGAGTTTTTCTATGGAAATTAGGTCTTCTAGCATCCTAAGGAAGGAAAATCTTTGAATGCAAGATCTTCTTGAACCCAAAACTTCAGGAAACTGAAAATGTCATAAGAATATTTCAATCAAACATATATTACAATACATTCACAAAAACTTTACTGGATCACCCATGCCCGAGTCTTCAATATCAGAAGCAAAACAAATGATAAGAAAGTTGTTTGTCATTAAACAAGAAGTATCAAATGGAAACACATAACCAAAGAACCAGAGGCTTCATTAAAAATTTACAATACAGGAGCTTAGCTCCATCAACCCTAAAAAAATATCAAAACAAAGTATTTATACTCAAAACAACTTTCTATCATCAGGAATGTGACCTAGCCACTACAATTAAAGCTTTGTGTCTGCATCTTCTTCTATCAATCTACACCTACATTCTTCTGTCAGATGTGATCTTAGACTAGTATGGGTTTTGCAGGAAAATCTATTGACAGGGGAACTTTCGGCTAACAGTTTGCCTACACGACCATATTTCCATGCTTTCCATTTATAGGGTGAGGTGAGGTTTCAACTACCTTCCCCATTTCCATTAACTACCTACATCAGTATTTGGATGGATCCTGACACCCATGAATGTTCCAGGCGGTGCCCATGACTCCTTCCAATTTACCTTGGCATATTGAAACCATGCATATCTTTTGTTGAGACCAATATGAGTGATTTTGGCCCTTGGCACAACTCCTATCCATCGCTCCACGTGAACTCGGGCCATGACCTTACACATATGCCATATGAAATTTTGGGATCTTGCATTTTGGGAGTTTTCACTCTGTTTGATTTCAAATATTCTGATGCTCGATCTCGTGAAACGACCCATCTAGATCAGAGGTCAGATTTACTTTGGATTTTGTGGCCATGATCATTTCCTGAAACAATCTCAGCTTCTCGTTGCTCGAGATATGTTTTCCCCTTATTTATGGCTCGAATTTCCATATGACTGCGGGATGTGATCGTGGGCCCAACTCTTAGGTGCATCACAATTTCATGTTTCTTGGACTCACATTGTGTTCCATGCTCAAACCTCCAAGTCGTGAAATCATGATCGCTTGGATCAGGTAACATGTGTCTCTTTGTGTTGGACAACCCAGATCATTTCATAATTTTGGGACCTCATGTTTCGTGAGTTCTCATGACTCTGTCCTTTGACTTCTCCATTCTATGGATCAACAAAATTCTTGTCTTGCGCCATGTGTCCTTCCCCGGATCGACGGATAGGATGGACCTCACAATTTCATAACTCTGTTTGATGCTAAACTTGGTGTAACTCTATGATCCTGATCGCCTGATGGTCGTTGATCCAATATTCCTGGTGGATCTCCGTCGTTGAAAGTTGATATTTCTCTCTCTCTTGGTTTGAGTCCATATCAGACCATTCTAAGTGCCGCACTTTGTGCTCATGACTGTGACCTATGTAAATAATTACCTGGATGACTGACTAAGGGCTCAAGAAAAGAAAATTATCATTGAAAAAGGTAAAGAGAGAATTGATGGATCTTAGAGAAAACAGTTTGATCAAATGGACGAAGGCAGACCGAAGAAAAACTACTAGCCGAGGGAAAAAACCTATGATCAAGCCTGCAAAAGGAGGAGAGAGATAGGAAAAAATACAGACTTGGGTAGAAACCACAAACCCCTTAGGCTTTGACAAGTTTATGTGATAACAAGTTTTATAGTTGGCCTTTCATCAAATATTTTATTTTCATACCACTATAATATCCCACTCATTTTTTTTGGATTTTTCCTTAGTCTTGCACTATATATGTTTCGTCAAACAATTTTTTGTTGTAGTGTTTTTATGTGTTTGTTGTAGTGGTTTTCACAAATAATTTTCATCCTTGGAAATATATTTAACCACACAAGACAAGACAACACTAACTATGAATTTACATAATATATATTCCCATAACTTCTTTCATTTATATTATGTGGACAGTGGCAACAACAATACATTTTTCGCTAAAAACATTCTTATAACTACAAGCAAATAAGACAATTTTTGACCTGTGTATTAAATAAATGGCTACTTGTAGATAATTGAAATATACAATAGTCATATGTGAAAAGGGAGGCATGTAGGATGTATTTTGTATGCAACAATCAAATAAGGAATGAAACAAAAATATATAATAATAAAATCGGGCCATTCTAAGAGTAAATCGACCCATAGAGAATGCTCATCCTTCAAATATCCATAATTAGAGAACGCATCCCATGGAGAGACTCATCCTACCAACAATAGAAAATGTTGTAGTAGCAAATGAAATCCAATGATTTGACTACCAAAATGAACTTTTCTACATAAACTTTGGTTGCCAAGGAATACTCGACCCCCTCTTGGATTTAAATAGACCCTTTCTCTACAAAACATGGCCAAACAATGGTGTATGTCACTAATCCATTAGAAATCAACCCAATAGTGGAAAACATTCCCCAATAGTTATGGAAAAATGGACCACCAACACAAAAATTCAACCACACTCTCAACTTGGCTTGTTCAAGAAACAATCAGTCGCTACCAAACAAAAATCATCTACCAAGTAATGGAAACTTAGCCACAATGAATCACAATGAAATATGTGAATGATATTTCCTTCTTTACCAACTTGGGTGGATGGTCTCAGCACCGAAACTAATCTTCTTCTCTAGGGTTTTTCATCCCAAGAGCCAAAATCCACAATAGCTCCTCAAATTCAGTTTTAGAGAAATAAAAATGGATAATTAGAGAAGGTTCCATATTTCTCCTTTTATTTCCTCATTAACCCTTTTCAAACCCTTTTACCTGTTTAATAAATCAAAGTGAATTTATAAAATCAATTCACTTAAAACACCCTTTTAATTAATTACTCAATGTCAACTTTAAATAAGTTAGTTTTTTCGCACCAATGACTTTAAATAATTAATTAATCCGCTTTTTTCCATTGAATATAGCCTACATGAATCACTTAGTATATTACTTCAATATCATGGGGATATCATTTAGAAAGGGACATTATATTCATCCCTTCCCCAAAAAAATTTCCTCAAACAACTACAAACCAGGATGTTGCAAAATATTCTCACTCTCCCATGTGGCATCCCCTACTGCCAATTTCTCCACCTGATATCGTACTCCCATATCATTCTTCTCCTCAATCTACCCTCCTAGACATCCAAAAATTCCTTAGAAGTCAGTATCATATGTTCCCTCTCATATCGTGGTGGTAACTCTATGGAAGTGGTAACTTGTGGCCTAAACTCCTTCTCGAGGCAAGAGACATAAAGAATATTATGAATATGGCTACCCTTTGAAAAATCCATCTCATAAAATACCTCTCCAACTCTCAGGATAACCTTGTACGGAACACAGAGACGCGACCTCATGTCATTAGTGACACCTCTCCTTAATGGGAATGTTCTATGTGGTTTCACCCTCCAGAAAACCACGTCCCCAATCTCGAAGTTGTTCTCCACCCTATTCTTATCTACATACATCCTTTGTTGGAAATGAGCGGTTTGAAAACTATCATGAGTGGTGTTGCAACATTTATCACCTAAATGTAAACACTTTATCCATGACCTCACATAGCCATGCATATGCCTCTCAACCCGTTGGTTCACCATATCTTCCTAACCATCCATCTGAGGGTATAAAATAGTACTGGAAGTCAAACATTTTCCTTCAAATCTGAGAAACTCCTGCCAACCTATACCAAGAAACCCATTGTCACAATCATTGACAATGAATTTGGGCTTCTCATGAACTCTAAACATCTCCCAAAGAGATAGTTATGCTACCAATGCTTCCACATACTTGGAATAAATCATTGTTAAGTGAAAAAAATCTCATAATTAGTCAATCCTTGCACGCATACAATATGTGCTATGCACCTTCAATAAACATTTGATTCAATATAACAACATGCCCTCCCACCTTGGAATTGAAGTGGAATAATAAAAAATCAACCTTCCTAGATGAGTGTGCCTCGACTTGATCCGGTAAAAAGTCGTACACTCCAACATATGTCCCACAAAAACATCAACAAATTCCCTCCATGCAAGGCTCTCTCGAATCTACTTGTAAGTGGTAAAGTCACTAGGATCCCAATCTATCCTATAATATGTGAAGCACCCTTTACCCATAGACATGATCTAGAAGGTGATAACATAAGAATCCACCCAAATACCCATGATAAGCCAGTAAATCATAAGTTGCATAAACTTAGTAAACTCTTCAGAAGACCATTCCTCCAAGAATATAATCCTAAGAATCCCAATATTAAAATCCGGAAAGAGAAAATTGACCATCTCACCTGTATCGACTACCAAGATGTCAAACATTGTTGTCCCATGGTCCCAAGATAATATCCAAGATGAGCCATTACACTGATATTTCACCCCTCTTTCCTCCCATGATACCTACTAACATGAATCATACTCAACCGAGGAATCTCAATTAAGTCAGAACCTTCCAATCCATGACTATACTCGATCTTGGGTGTCATGAGGGATAAACCACCTCGCCATATAGAAAAAATATCAACAACACATCTCACAACATCCCCACAATGACATATACCAATAACTAACACGATCATCCTCATTATCTGAAACAGTCTATCACTCTAATGAATGTTAGGATCCGACCACCAAATTGGAATTCCACCACTCCCAATGCCTGTTGAACTCTCTGTGAACCGATCCAACAAATCTTGGATCTTCTATTGTGCACTCTACGCACTGATCACATGGTCTAGACAAATTAACTATGTCATGGATATAAGTTTTAAACCTGTAAAGTAAAGAAATGCATATAGATTCTTAAGAAAAACATAAATTAATCAATGGCTCATACACATAGTACACAAAGATTTATACCGGAAATCCTTAATGGAGAGAAAACCTTTCAATGCTTCATTGTATTAATTTCACCATTAACCATACAATATATATATATATATATATATATATATATATATATATATATATATAATGTTTTTAGGTATTCCGTAGATACCAAAACCCTAATCCCTTAATCCGGGATTAATTTAGAAAACCACTAAAAATAGCAAAATCTTCTAAAATAACAGGGATTGTGAGACGCAATTGTCAAATCTGACGCGTCCACACACACACATGCAAAGAATATAATGCATACCCAAAAATGGCCACCATGCCCCTTGTCTCATCCAACTGAATCCAATGATCCTCTTATGTCCTATTGTATACCATGAGGGAATAAGATAACAATAATAGATTCCGCTACCACTTCCTGCAAGACTAGAAAGTGACTAGTGTGTTGGTCAACCCCAAGGGAATTACCAAGAACTCATAATGAATTCCGGAAGTAGACATATGAATATCATGCTTCATTTACATCATATGATGATATCACAGATGAATATCAATCATCAAGGGATATACTACTCTATGAAGGTCACCCATCCCCTCACTGATCCTAGGTAAACCAAACTCAACGATATGCTCAAGATCTCTCTTAGGAGGTCTCCCTAGACAAAATTCTTTGAAACTCCTTCGTATACCAATGTGTTTGAGTGTATACCCTTGTATATTTTTTCATACCATTTAATCCTCCTATACCATCTCGTATCTTGTATGGGTTACTATATCCAACACTCTATTGATGTCAACATAGCTTGTATCCTAGAGTGTGCCCATATGTGTCATGGATGCATATACTTCCTTGATATTTGGTTCATAAGGGATGTGATTAGTTATCTCCTCTGTAGCTAAGCCTTGAGCACTTACTGGGTTCTCCAAAAGAAATGGATCATGATCTTCACTATGAAAAATGTGAGCATAATCAAAACCCTCTATGCCATATATCTCCTCAAGAGCCTATAACTCTAAATGATCCTTGTGCATGGCACCCTCATATGTCACGAATACCAAATATGAAACCCTCAAATAATGGGTATTTAACGACTACAAAGATGATGGATTCTCTTCTGTAAGTGAGGAGGCATGTGAAAAACTCAACTAGTAACAAATCTCCTCAAACTCTCTTTCCTTGTCTTTACAGAACTTCAGAGAAAATTCCTTGTTCATTAACAATTGGAAGTAATATGATTTCATCTACTCTAGTTATTCTTTTATTATGTGCAATTGAGCACCAACAAATCCACCTACAACTCATTTTTGTCTCTCCTCCATCTGGGTTTTCCAAATAAGTTTTTCAAAGAACTTACAATCACCATCTACTCTTGTCAACAGTTGTACAATTTTCTCCTCTGAAACCAATAACTAGTCCTTCAAGTCTTGCACTATTGAAGGCCTTTCTTCATATTCATCATAGTTGAATGGGTTTTCCCACCATTGATTTTCTATTTTATTGTTCAATGTAAGAGTAATACCTTTAAAAAAACCAATTGGCTCACAAGATGATACCATGCAATCTCGAAAAGTTGGGATAGCATCATGATCAAGAACTACTTCATCAAGGAAAATATTCTCTCCATAAGGCCTATCAAAGATGGTATCTAGGTTAACATCAAAGAGACTTGTGTCCCCCGTACCATCAACAACATTTTCTTCTTCATCATCCTAAATCACGGTGCCATTAATTGGTTCTTCTTCATTCCAAATCATAGTGTCATTCTGCTAGAATAAAATTGTACCAATATTATCCTCTTCCTTGTCTTCCCAAATATCCTTTGTGGTCTTGGGATCTAAGGCCTCACGAGCATCCATGTGCTAATTTGAAAGAGAATAAATTTATGAAGATTAAACATTTTACTCATTTTTAGAAGCATCATCATCTTAATAAACTAGTACCTTTTTCCTTGGCACCTTCGCCTTCTTGTCCACTGATACTTGGTGGTGAAAAAATATTTAAATGACATGGTTGTGTGAAATGCCTCACTAAGTTCCATATTCTCCCTCAAACAATATGTAAGCTCCCCATATTTCTATTTTTTCTTTGATTCCTTGTTCATTTCCCCCTTGAACCACTCACTCCATTGTTCCCTGCATTTTTTTTATTGTTTTCCATAGACAATATTGTATACTCTCATAGGATGGGAGGATCACAAGCTCAGATACCACTTTAATATCTCTTACTAAATTTTCAACTTAATCTCAATTTGTTGGGTGGATATTTGGTCCTCTTACTACTATTAAAAACATATCCCCACTGCTAATATGTTTTACTAAGTGTATTAAGGCCAGTAATTTAATCAAACATATGATTTTCAAACCAAAGAACCTCTATTGACTATTGTAATTTTAGTGCTATAGTTGGCCTTTCGTCAAATACTTTGTTGTCATACCATTGTAATTTCCCCACTAACTATTTTTGGATTTTTCCTTAGTCTTGATGTGTATATGTTTCATCGAACAATTTGTTGTTGTAGCGTTTATATGTGTTTGTTGATGTAGTGGTTCTAACAAATATTTTGTATCCTTGGAAATATATTTAACCACACAAGATAGGAAAACAATAACTATGAAATTACACAAGAGATATTCCTAGAACATATTGCATTTATATTATATGGCAACACAAATACATTTGTCACTAAATAAATTATCATAACAACATGAAAATAATACAAAGTATGAATTGTGTATTAAATAAATGGATACTTGTAGATAAGTTAAATACACAACAATCATATGAGAAAATCCAAACGTGTAGGATGTAATTTGTATGAAGCGATCAAATGAACAACAAAACAATAGTCTGTGATAATAAATTCAACATAGTATGAGAGTAAATCCACCCACAAAGAATTCTCAGCCTCGAATTAGTCAACTCAAACAAAATAGTAGAGAACCTGGCCCAGAGAGAGACTCGTCCTCCCAACAAAGAGATAATGGTTGTAGTAGCAACTAAAATCCCATGATTTGGCTGCCAAAATGACCTCTTCTACATAGAATTTGGTTACCAATGAACACTTGGCCCCCTCTTGGAGAAAAATCAATTCTTTCTCTACAAAAATCAGCCCATAAATGGTGTATTTCACACATCCAATAGAAATCAACCTAATGGTGGAAAAATCAACCACCAACATAAAAACACAACCACACTCTCAACTCACCTTGTTCAAGCCAAAATAGTCCTCTACTAAATAAAACTCAGTTGCCACGTAATGGAAACTTGACCACAATAAATCACAAAGAAAGATATGAATGCTATTTCCTCCAAGACCATCTAGGGTGGATGGCCTCACCACTAAAACTAGTCTTCTTGTCTAGGGTTTTTCATCCGAAGAGACAAAATCCACAAGAGCTACTCAAATTCATTTCTAGAGAAATAACAATGCATAATGAGAGAGGTCACCCGCATTCTCCTTTTGTTTCAAGGTTGACCCTTTTCAGACCCTTTTACCCTTTTAATAAATTAAAGTGACTTTATAAAGTGAAGTCACTTAAAACACCATTTTAATTAATTACTCAATGTTTGTTTTAAATAAGTTAATTTTTTTCACTCTGATGACATTAAATAATTAATTAATCCCATTTTCCCACTAACTATAGACTACAAAATCACTTAGGCTATTAGATCAATATATTGGATAGATCATTTGGAAAGGGCCATTACAGTTCAATAGAGGTCGTCGGACTCCAAATCGAATGCATCCTTGTTGGCCCTCAAATGTTTCCCCAAGGGATTCCATGATTATGTGGTGGAGAGTGAGAAAGGGTTTATTGTGAAGCTATGACACATAATACATGGCCCTCTTCCCATAGTGGTTTTGGTTTGAGTGATATTTTGTCTCCAACATTGTTTCATGGTAGAGTTGGAGAGAGAGTGGATACTTTTTTTGTTGTACATGTGTGTGCATTTGTATTGGCGATAAGAATAACAACAAGAGAAGAAGGGAAATAATTTGTAATGAATAGGAAGGAGATGCTAAATTTCTTTGGTTTCTCATAGGGTTTCCTATTTGTGTATGAAATACATCATAGAGATTTTAAATCTCAAAAATCTCCTTTGAAGTATGTGAATTTGTCCTGATTGGTAAACGTTTTCGCTGAATTTCAAAATTTTCATGATTTTTGAGTTGGTTTGTTCACTTTTTCATCTAATTTGTGATTGTATGCCCATATTGAAGTTCTTTGGTGAAATTTCAACTTAATATGGAAAACTCCAATAAAATTTAGAGAATTTTAGTCAAATTTGGAGAATTTCAAGTATTTCTATCCTTTTTTCAGGTTTTATGTGGTGGAAGATGGACTTTGTTGATTTTTATTTTTAAACCTACTATTTGGTTTTTGTGGTATCAACCTAATGGAAATTTGGAAAAGGTTGTTTTTTTTCTCTCATTTTGATTTGTTTTTCGATGAATTCATAGGCCAATTCCTTGCATTTTCAAAGCACTTCTATTTTCAGTAAGTTCTCTCTATGTTTTATTTGGTGTCAAAATTTACTATGAAATCATAATTTGAATGTGAACATGAAATGAAATATAGTTTTGTCCCTGTTTGAAGATTGACTTAAATGTTCACTGGAAAATATGTCTTTCCCCTCGAAATGTCTTTTCAATTCATTTATTTTCTAACAAAAATGTACAAATGAAATATAGGGGTAAATATTTTGGGGGGGTTTTCTTTTCCATCCTCAGTGCAAGCTTGTATGTTGCTTACAAATTTCAATGTATCCCTTTACATCTAAATTAGTTTTTCACCTCATGTGTATCTTCCTACTTGGTTATGTCTACATTTATTTTTTGATATATACTAATGAACTAGACCCTGAATCTTTCAAAGTGTATTGAACCTACACATAATATATCTAGATAGAAAATACCACACACATTTGCAAAGAGAAATTGATAAAGAAGAAGCAAGAGAGAAAGAATGGAAGAATTATCATTAACTGTAATGAATAATGAATAATTTACACATGATATACTTTGTATAACTCAACCAATGTGCATTGGAGGTGAATCCAATGTGCCATAATGGTGGTATAGAGTGATCTAGATGCACACTAGTAGTTACAAAAGTGAACTTCCACCTAGTCTAGTCTCTTAGGCAACTACTGGAGTGAACTGCCACCTAGCTGAGTTAACTAGTCTACTAGTCTTTAGTTAACTAACTAAAACATAGTGAAGTTAGGAGGAGATAAAGGAATCATGGGTAATGCGCTAGTCTGGTGATGATACCAAGGTCAATGTGCATTAGTTGGTGATTATTACAATGTTGCGTGGTGACAAAACCAATGCAGCATCTAGACTCCACTCAACTAGTCAAACTGAAGTGAAAACTGAAGAGAATACTCTCCTAGAGTAATATTCTCCCTAAACATTAGGAGACTGGATAAATACTAATAAACATAAGAAAAACCTTAGGAAAATGAAATCCTAGGTGTGTATGAAGTTACTCCAACACTCCCATTGAACATCACTATGGTGAAAATAAAGAATGGTTCCCAACAACGAGGCCATGTTAGGTACCCAAATACAAAAAATACACTGAAATAAAGTGATGAAAGAGGGGAAAAGTTGGGAACCCCCCCCCCCTCTCAAGGTACAATGTATGTAAAAATAAGAACTGGTAGTTTCTAGGAAACTATGTCCTTCACTCCAAGACGGCTTCGCAGAGAATGGAACTTCTGCTCAATGAAGGTCTTGGTGAAGATGTCTATTTTCTATTTTGTTGAAGGACATAACTGTAGGTCAATGATACCCTTATGTACTAAGTCCCGTATGTATTGCATGTTTATATCGATGTGCTTCATCCGCTGCCTCTGAACTGGATCTCTACAGAACTTTAGAGCGCTCTAGTTGTCACACCAGATGATGATCGACAGATGAAACTAAATTCCCAACTCAGTGAGAAACTGTAGTAGCCACATAGCCTGAATGGTTATGTTAACTACTCCTCTGTACTCTTCCTTAGCTGAAGAAAGAGAAATAGCAACCTTCCTTTTCCTGGACAAACAAATAGGCCCAGAACTAAGACTAAGTGAGTAATTAGATGTGGACTTGCGATCAGTGTTATCGCTAGCCCAGTCATAATCAATGAAATCAATGAGATCCAATGTAGATTATGATGCATAATGAATCCAAAATGTGACAGTTCCCTTTACGTATCGAAGAATATGCTTTGAATCCATCGAATGTAGCTCATGTGGCTCCTGCATGAACCTAGAAATTGCGTCAACCGCATAAGAGAGGTCTGGTATGGAGTGTGTGAGATACACCAAGATCCCTAATAGTTGTATGTATAGTGTGATGTCAACCAGTGGAGTGTCCCCTCCATCCTCAAGTTTGACTCCTGATAGGAAAGGATTCAGAGAAAAATTGCAGTCTATCATGTGAAATCTCTCAAGGAGATATCATGCATACTTGGCATGAGACATTTTGATGCTTGATGCATCCAAACTGATATCAAGTCTAAGGAAGAAGTGTAGTGGAGCCATGTCCTTTATCAATAACCTTTCATGTAGAATCCTCTTGACTGTAACAATTGCTAAAGTCGAGCAACCGATGATCAGCGGATCATCAATGTACAAAACTAAGAGTAGAAGTGAATCAGTCGTCGTGAGAATGTATACATTCGGTCTAATTTACAACATACAAGGTTTTGTTACAACATGTAGGAGTCCATATTGGCATACCATGTCGTCAAAGCCTTCTTGAGGCCATAAAGAGATTTCTTCAATCAATAGACCAAAGATGAATCCTGCATAAATATCTGGGGCTGCTCCATATATATTTCCTCAGAGATA
Organism: Picea engelmannii; assembly: GCA_009831015.1. Lineage (NCBI taxonomy): Eukaryota > Viridiplantae > Streptophyta > Pinopsida > Pinales > Pinaceae > Picea > Picea engelmannii. The sequence goes on along the minus strand of ML777081.1, from coordinate 690,290 downwards.
TCACCGTGAAGAAATCAATTCTTCATGGCCATTTAATGGAATTCCCATCCCTTGGATTCCGCAATGGAAAGTGCCAAATGTATGTAATCCATCTTTGCTACTAGAGCCAAGCTCTCATCATAGTTAAGGCCATGAACCTGTTGAAAGGCTTTTACAACAAGCCTATCTTTGTATTTTCTAGTATGTCCATCTAATACGCTCTTGGTCCTGTAGACCCATATGCAACTAAAAATTTTCCTTCTAGAAGGTAGGGGAATGATATCCCAAGTCTGGTTCTTGAGGAGGAATTTGTACTCCTCCCGCATGGTGGATTCCCGAAAGAGATTTCCAACAGCCTCGCCATAAGACTGTGGATCTGATGAATAAAACAAGAAAAGATGCATGGAGGGAAATGGTTTAGTAGTAGTGATTTCAATAGGAGGCTCCTCGAAATCATATCGATTCCTCCTAGTATTTGTTGGATCACCAACAAGATCCCCTACATTATGAAGAGTAGTCTCGACCCACTTTGGCCTCCCCTCTAGCTCTACATCTGCATCTGGATGCACTGAATCTACATATGATTGTACTAAATCTGTATCTAGATCATATAAATACTCTGAATCATAACTCTCATCTGAAGAAGAGTTGACATGTGCATGCTCATCATCTCATATGGGTGGAAGAGTGAAGGTGTCTTCATGCAACTGTTGAGGTACATGCGAGACACTTTCCTCGAATTGGACACTTCGCTCAATGACGAGTCGGTCTGAGGAAAGATCAATAAGTCTATATCCCTTCACACCATTGGGGTATCCAACAAAGATACACTATGTTCTATGTGGATCAAGTTCCTTCCTCTTTTCAGAGAGAATCCGGGCCCATGCACATGAACCGAAAATATGAAAGTGGGTCACTTCTAGTTTGAGGCCTCTCCATGCCTCGTAGGGGGTCTTATCCTTGAAAGAACTATGGGGAGATCCTCTTTGGATGTAGCTTGAACAATGAAGTGCTTCGGCCCATAGTCTCTGTGGAAGTGACTTTGCATGTAGCATGCAAGATGCCATCTCCTTTAGAGATCTGTTTTTCTTCTTAGAAACTTTGGTTTGCTACGAAGTATAGGGAACTGTGTTCTTCAAATGAATCCCTTCCTCATGACAAATATTCTAGATCTCATGATTGACATACTCTCCCCCGTTATTAGTTCGGAGGACTTTGATTTTATATCTTGATTGTGTGTCAACGAGGGCTTTGAAATCTTTGAGGTGTTGAAAGACCTCTTATTTTTTCCTGAGAAAGTAAATCCATGTGAAACATGAGAAATCATCAACCAAAATAAGAACATACTTCACTTTGTTGATTGATGGATGTGTAAAATGGCCCATGAGGTCACTATGGATCATATCTAAAGGAGAGGAATCTCTCTTAGTCTTTCCTTTGTATAATTTCTCTTGAGGGTGTTTTCCATGAACAAATCTGTCACATATTCCTTTGAATAAATGGATGTTTGGTAGACCATAAACCAATTTTTTTATTTCTAATTTGTTGCATTTATCTAAAATTAAAATTTCCAAACCTTTCGTGCCATATCCTACTACTTTCATCAGGATGTGTAAGAGGTAAACGTAAATCTGGTTCAAGAAATTCATAAAATGTATACAATCTAGATTGATGATTTACCTCACTAGTAGAAACCATAGAATTGGTTTGCATGTAATATATGTTCGATGCATTAGGTGTGAATATGAATTTCTTTCCCGTGCCATAATTCATCATCTAATACATGGAGAGAAGATTGATGGAAATTTTTGGAACATGTAGCACATTCTTGAAGTTTCCATTGGTGAGTTCAATCCTTCCTTTGTCGGTGACCTCGAATGGAGAGTTGTCCCCCATCATAATAGGAGGAGATTTGCATGAATCCAATGAAGAATAGAGTTTTTTTTTGGCAGCCATGTGATGTGATGCTCCTGAATCTATGATCCAATCATCGAGAGAGGAGTTGATGGAAATAAAGTCATGGCTAGAATTAACTTTCTTGGGATTCTGATCTTCTAACTTCTTCTTCTTGGCACCCTCGAGGATGCAATATCCAAGGTTTTTTTGATGAATTATTTCGATCATTAGATCTATTTTTTTCTGTGTGCATGAAAATTTTGGATGGAATACTTTATGGAAGTATGTGCATTTCTCCCCTTTTATTCCCTTTCCACCTTTGGATCCAGAGGCATTGGTGAAGGATTTTGAGTAACCTTCGTTCTTCAAATTTTCATGATCTTTCATTTTTTCTTTTTATTTATATTTCTGATATTGATGGATTCCATATTGCACAGTAAGTGCATGCGCCTTTGGGCCTTTGAGTTTTCCCATGTTGATGAGCTTGGTTTTCTCTTATGTCAGGGATTCGATAAATTCCTCAAGAGAAGACATTTTCCAGGTGGCTCCAGAGGTGAATTTGACTAAATGGAATGTGGATACGAACACAGAGAATGCAGGACCAAGTTTGGAGAGAATGCTGAGAACCATTTGTTTCTCCTCCTTAGATTTATCAACCCCACAATCTTTGAGTTGCGATAGTAAATCCTTGTATTTTGTAAAGAAATATTGTAGATTTTCGAAGAAATTCCATATCGAGCATGTGTCCCCTCATCCCATCCTATTTTCCAAAGATATTTTCCATGGTTTTCCAGGCTTCATTAGGGGTTTTACAGGAATATATGTGAAAAAAGAGATCGGGAGAAATGAGACTGCAAATTGTTTTGAATGCTTCATCCATTCGATTTAGATACTTGGATTTTTCTATGGATAATGTTGGTTTTTTCTGTGTACTAATGGTTAAATTGTACAATCATCTACTTCAAATATGCATGATCATATTCTCCTTCCATGCAAAGAATTTGTAAGGTGTAAGAATGAATTCTTTCGAGAATTCCATTTTTCCGCTATCTTCAATCTTTGGTACCTGCAAAAATAATTTGGTGTATATTTTCTTAGCATTCCATCAGCTATGATACCAGGAAAATGTGTTGAACCTGCACATAATATATCTATATAGAAAATACCAAACACATTTGCAGAGATAAATTGAGAAATAAGAAGCAAGAGAGAAAGAATGGAATAATTCTCATTAACCATAATGAATAATGAATAATTTGCACATGATATACTCTGTATAACTCAACCAATGCGCATTGGAGATAAATCCAATGAACCATAGTGGTGGTATAGAGTGATTTGGACACACACCAACAATTATGGGAGTGAACTGCCACCTAGTCTAGTCTATTGGGAAGTTACGGGAGTGAAGTGCCAGGTAGCTAAGTTAACTAGTCTACCACTCTTCAGTTAACTAACTAAAACAGAGTGAAGTGAGGAGGATATCATGGTATCATGGGTAATGCACTAGTCTGGTGATGATACCAAGGAAAATGCGCATTAGCTGGTGATGATTCCAATGTTGCATGGTGACAAAACCAATGCAACATCTGGACTCCACTCAACTAGTGAAACTGAAGTGAAAACTAAAGAGAATATTATCCTAGAGGAATATTCTCCCTAAACTTTAGAAGACTGGATAAATACTAATAAACATAGGAAAAACCTTAGGAAAAAGAAATCCTAGGTGTGTGTGAAGTAACTCCAACAATATTAATTACCCCTTTAATAGAATTTGCATTTGACATGAGTTTCATATTGTAATTTTGTTTGACTATTTTATGCAAGGATGAGATTGAGAATGAAGATCCCTGCCCCACTTCTTTGACACCGTTGTATGTTAAAAACCAACATGATTCCAAGATTAGGGATAAGAACTCTCTCTACTATATATTTCCTTTTTCTTTTTAAGGTGAACAAACATGATATCCTATAGTTTTTCATTCATTTCTTAGTAATTCCTTAGATAAAGTTTGGAAAAATTGGGAAGTTCTTTGGTTAATTTTTAAGGAAATTTGGGTGTTTTCCTATGTATATTTTGAATATTATTTTTGTGTGATACAACCTATATCACATGAAAAACTATTTATGTCATACAGGGGGAGGCCAAAACTTAATAAGGACACATGCATGTTGTTACAACTCAAGGAAAGCTCAAGGATACTTGGAATGATGTTTTAGTTGTGAAACAATCATAGAGGATATGTGGCACAATTTCACAACTTAAGGAAAGTTTGTGGTGGATGCATAGTGAATTTTGGATTATTGTTGCAACCCTAGAATACTTTGGGGAGGAAACATGTCACTTGTTGATTAGATATTGCAAACTATGGTTTTTCATTCCGCCCTTAGTAATGCCTTGGTGATGTGAGAAATCTTACCCTCTGGATAGGCTAAGATCCCCTTTGGACCAAGAATCCTAAATTTGGTCCAAATATAGAAGAGAACAAGTGGTTACTACTTTATCTATATATCTAACTAAATCAATCAAGCAAGAGAGAAGAAGAATGTGGCATACTAGATTGTGATGTTTGTCTTCATTACTCCAATCCTTAGGCTTGATCTCCAATATCCTCAGTACAAATGAAACCATGCAAAGAATAGAAAAGGAACTCTTCCTCTTACTCTATATCATTATATAAAGAATATCTATCTATGAATACTGAAACAACAATAGACAATCAAATGCATAACACATGAACTTGAAGGGAATAGGCCAAGTTGATATTAATTGGAAAGCCAAAGAAGACACTTCAAAATAATGATTGACAATGCATTCACTTATCAAATATTTCTGCATCCATCCCTTTCATGAATATTGACATAAAAATGCAGATGTTTCCTCCAGAATCAAATGTTTGATACCTATAATCTTCCCCCTTCACCTTCGAAATAACTTCAATATATAGGTTTGAGAGGCACAACCACAGTGATAAAAATGAAGGATATGGTTGAGGATATGTCTTCTTAATTCTTGGATCTAATCCTAAGACGAATCCATATCATAGGGGTTGAACAAAACCAACCTCATCCCAAGAGATCTAGCCCTTAGGAAAAGGTGGGAGATCCCTTATTTCCCTCTAACAAGACTGGCGCTCCCCAAGAATTGAACACAGGGTGCCATACTATAAATTGGTGTTCCCTTAATGTGGTAAGGGAGGGGAAAACCCATGAAGTGGAACTCCCCCATGGCCATGGGGGTGCCACCTTTCATAAGTGCCCCAAAAATGGTCGATTTTCCAAGAAAAAGGTGTGTTTTTGGCCTTGATATGATGGGTTTCTTCCTCCAACATGACTTAGAGATCATGGAAAATATATTTCATGGTTTCAAGGGTTTGAGACACTTTTCAAAGTGAATTCTACACTATTTAAGGTGCATACAACACTTGCAACAATGCATGTGACACTTAACAAGCTGCATATGCCACTTTCTGACACTTATGACACTTAGGGTGTGACAATCAAGTGTGAAATTTTGGTGTGTAATAGATGACCCCTAAAGTGTGAGGTTAGAAGAGAAACTGATGGTTGAAACACTTTACAAATTCTTCAATGCAAGGGTGTTCGAGTAGGAGAACCTGGTAGAAGTTGCAAACAATCGTTAGTCAATATACAAATATGTTTGATTTCTGAGATAGGAATACCTATGCTCGGGATACAAGATGAATTAAAGCATGGACACCGACCAATAAACTATGGATCCATGAGAATAATGACTAAGTATATGGCCACAAAAGATAAAATTTGGACCATACCTCCATGACATGAACTAATCGCAACCACAAAAAATACATAGTGGAGCTACGAGATGAAAAAACATAGCCACAGATCAATACAATGTGGATCTATGTGACACTATATATATCAGTAATATTTCTAATATGAATATTGTACTGAAATATTTTACATGCTCAAATGATCGCCATCACAACCTAGGAAAAGAAGATAACAGAGTGAGCAACCAACCGAAGTACTTTGTCCCGATCGCAAAATGGTACAAATCTATCCATGTGAATAAATGACTTGATGTTGAACATGCTAGAAACCACTTGATTACCATTCATTGAGGTATATTTTTAGCAAGTGTGAGGGGAATCACCAATGATGACATTGACTCCTAAGGTACCCTAGTACATTCCATCGAATGTGAATAAATTAGATGAGGTCGAAAATTCATGGAATCATCTGATCAGAGGTCAATGATGTAAAGCTACTGTCAGAAGCAAGGAGGCCTACCATTAAGCCATGTAGGTCCCAAGGTACTAACTGATTTCTAATTCTAATTCACAAATAATGTGATGAATTTGACAAGAACATACTAATCGAAGGAGGGCCTTGATGTGTCCCCCATCATCGACAAAAAACTGACACAGGAAAGTGATGTGAGATGGTGACTCAAATGAGTATGGAATAACATAGGAAATGAAAACTAGTAATACTGCGGATGGATGGTTTGAAGTGAAACTTACCTTGAACATTCTGAGGCATGACAAGTGACCTATAAATATTGAATTGACGAGTACCAAGAACATAATGTGATGGAAATAACATAACTCTTCAAGTGGAATGAAAAATTATAAGGACATGTGGAATTGGTATGAATTAGAGACAAGAAAAATACTCAACCGTTTAGATGAAACATAAACATGTGCCATGTTCAAGGGGAAAAATAGTTTCCATAACAGATTCCAAAAGACTTGACCCTCTTCATTCAATTTCTTCCCCCATCCTAATAGATGAGTACCTCTTTCTCTTTTAATGAGATTGAGGAGAATAGAAAATGATTGTTGTATCTCATCCTTCAGATGAGTCCCTCAACATATGTTTAACAAACCCGAGGAAGGAGGGGTTTGAGCATGTATGGGTCCTGGATATTGGAATCAAAAAAGTCCTTTGATGGACGGTTTTAAGAGTCAAAATAAGGTAAACTTGGTGGCTTTTCATGTTTAGAGAGTCTGAAAAGAACTTAAAGATGACTCCATGGATGACATTTTCATAAATTTAGTCTCCCAAGCCCGAAAAAAGTGTAAAAGGGATAAAATTATACTCGGTAACATATTCTCATGGATTAACGAGAACAAGAAAGAACAAAGACCAAGATCGAAACCTCCCAATGTAATGTACAAAGGTTTCAAACGTGACCCATGGATAGTTAGTACTTTTCCCCCAACTTGCATGATGGAATATACTGGATATTCTCTAGCATAATGTCTAGAGGATGGATACTATACCTTCTTTTGAAGCTTCATTTCATCCACCGACTCTTCTCCTAATTCCAATTTATATACCCAATAGACTGCTAGTTACTAATAGGAAACTTTTCACCATACAAAGAAAGAGAATCAACTCACATAGGAGGATAAAATTAAGGTTAGGTTAAGAGATCTAGTTAAATACAAGACTCAACATTTATGAGATATGGTTAAATACTTGACTTAATATTTACGAGATCTAGAAAAAGACTCGACTTAACAGGAGAGGTGGTTGTTTAATTTTTTAATCATCTTGACACAGGAAAATAACTTCGCTCATGACCTCTGGGTTCGATTACCAGATCTCAGTTTCATTTTTTAATGAGATTGCCACAAAGAAGAAAACTATGCTCGCAAGGTATTTTTCATTTTTACACAACCTTGAAACTAGAAAAATTATGCCTGAGGCCCTTTGCTTCATGTTTTAATAAGCTTGACACAAAAAAATTAACTTTACTCTAAACTGGTTTTAATTTTTAACAAGATTGAAATCGGAAAATAAAATATGTTCAAAGACCTCTACTTGATCACGGATTCCAATAGAAATTTTTTCTAGAAGGAATACATGTCAAGGTACAAACCTCAATCATGGCTTCCAAGTGATCTTTTCTATATGGTAGAACCACACTCTAGAAGGAATACATGTCGAGGTTCGTGATAGGGCTAGGGATATCAGGCTCTAATAGCCCTATCGAAGAGATCACCATGTCAACTAATGGATACAAATCATAGGAAGGGAGAGATTCCTTCTCATTTGGAGTTGAATGCATGGGACAAGTTACCACATAAATGACCTATGGTGCGGTGGATTTCACTTGCATATAAGGAACATTTAGGGAATTAATATGTTTTACCGTTGTATGAGGGATAATGAATGAAAGTTGGTCTATGGTCACTATGTTTCCATTGTGAGGGAAACCCATCAATTGAAAGAATATGGACACAAGAGCCTTCATAGCATAAATGAATCTGGATTTTTGAGTGAAACGAAATGAAACCACAAATTTATAATGAAAACATAGATACACAGTGAAAAATAATAGAGATACAATAAATTTGACTTCTATTAAATAATAAATATATTGAAAACTGTAAAATGCAGACTGAAAACAAGCTTGCAAGAATGGTGGAAGCTTATCTTTGAGAAGAGATGTGATGATTACGCTCATTCAAACGAAGATGATTACAATGATGCTCTCAAGGAATCTATAAAATAAAAATGAATTCTAAAAACATATAAATCTAAAAACCTAACCCTAGGATATGAAACGCCAAAAGTCATGAGGGCCCCGTTGGGGTAAGTTAGTACATCAACATCCCAAGTCGTAACTTTTTCATATGATCTCCATTTGGCACATTATAGCTTGCTAAAAGGTATTGATGAAGAGCTTAATTTAGGGGGTTCAATAATATCTTTTGGCCATCATTGAGGTGTGTGATCATGAAAAAAACTCGTTTAGGCCCTCAAAATGGCCCTAGAAGTTTGGGACCTAAAAAAATGCTAAAATTAGTAAGTTGCCAAAAACTTGTTTTGAGCTAGTTGCCAAAATATTTCTAAGCAATGGAGGAAAAAATACTAACCAACGCATTTTCGTCGACAATAGTCTGAGGAACTTCCCTACCAAAAACCTTAACAATGATTTGGAAAGGTATGTAGGAAGGGAGAGGAGGTTCTGGAAGTGCACCCCAATCTAAAATAATGGCCTCATTACATGGAAGGGGTTTCCTGGGAACGAGTGAAGTGGCCCCTTGTCCATAAGAATCCATAGTAACAAGAAAGACCTGAGTAACATCCTCACTCTTCCTAGGAGGAGTGTGATCGACCAAGGGTGGTATTGGATCAACTTCTTTAACTTCACTCTCCAAGGGAAGAGTGGAATCGATCTAAGTTGAAATCAAATCGATCACTTGATCAACCATCTCAACTGATGATAGAACTAGATGGATCACTTGATCAAATATATTGACCAAAGATGGAATCGTATTGACCAAACATGGAATCAGATTGATGATTTCAACAACCAATGGTAGGTTGGGAGATGGAATTTATTGATCAAAATCAACAATATTTTCCAATAGATATAAATCCTCATCCATATGAGGGAAGTGGTAACTGAGGTGCATCTCCTTACATAACAAGCAAGGAATTTTGACTTTACCCTTCTGACATCCAACCTTATTATCATTGGTTGATGGTTTTTCACCTGCAACAACTGATGTCATGGGTTGAGAAACCTGGTACCACACTTCTAAAACCTTGATAATACCAAGGAAATCCTTAAGAAGGTGTTCACCCTTACAAATTCTGCAAGGGAATTTGGGCTTTCAATGTGAATTGGTAGAATTTTTGACATTATCAACACTCCTAGCATGATGAATAGTAGTTGGTTGATCACTTCCGACATGTACTCTAGTGGTTGGAATTTTTCCTCATAACTTATTTTTCTTCTTCCTAATCTTCCTTTTCTTCTTCTTCTTATCCACCTGGTTACTATTTGTAGAGCTTTCACTAGGCGAAGAGGAAGAATGAGAAGAAGACCCTATGTGAAAAGAAGGTAGAGGATCAAAATGAGGTTGATGGTCCAGGGGTGTTGTACATATGTATGAAGAACCAGGATCATTTACGTTCATCGGAGTGGAAAAAAACTAGATAGGTAACCCAATAGTGAGTCCGGAAAGAGTCAAAGTAGTAGTATAAGGAGTACCAATGTGTCCCAAAAAAGGAGAAATAAACGATATCTTGGGAAAATGGGTTCCTCCATTGGTAGTTCTAGGAAATGATGCCATGCACACAGAATCAAACCGAATGGATTTCTAGGGAAAACAAACAACACACGCTAAAACATCTAGGTATAAAAAAAAAAGATAAACTTTTCACAGTGAATGCACTAGTTGGTGATGAAATCCAATGTTGCAGGATCAATATGAAAAAGGGGTTGAGATAGAGTGGCTGGATCAATTATGTTGGTGACCTGCTTAATGAACTTACACTTGGTGCAATTTTCCTCACAGTCTATCCATGGGTTACCCTTGAAGGATCCCGAGTGAGTTTGACCAAGGTCTGACCCAGGTACAACAAAGACTCCCCTTCGTCATCACCTTGTGTATGAACCCTAAAGATAAAATCCACTAAGGTTACCAATTCACAGTCATGCTCCAGGTGGGTATAGTTGATATTTGGAATCGAATGTATGGGAAGGACATCAAGGATGAAATTATTCTAGAGGAATGAAGAGAAGAGGATCGATAAACTTTGGAGGACCTTGAACAGATTAAAGATTCATGAATCACCGAGACCTAATGAAACCACTGACACTTCAAGAATAACCCCTAGTATACAATCTTTCCACTACATTTTGTTAAGATTTAGAGGGGTCATATACTCTTCTCTCCCACACGCGAAATCATGTTTAACCCTTGTGTGAGAGGGGGATCTCGACTATGCTTACGAGAAAATTGGATTTCCTCTCCCCATCTGAAGATTTTATGTTTGTTTATGGATTTAAAAAGTTATTCTCAACACCTGTTCCAAATACCTACACTTAAGATATTCTAGGTTTGTAGAACTCTAGAAAGAAAATTTTCTAGATAGATTTTAATTAGTTCTTTGAGTTTAGGTCGTTGTTTACTCAAGGGTATGGAAGTGAAAATGATGATATTTGTAACTTTGACTCCAAAAGGGTGTAACAGAATGAGATGAAAATCTTTCTGTTCAATGAACTCTATCTATGGAAAGGAGAAGAGTCTTTTTCCAATCCCAAATGCATAAGCCCAATGTAGTTTAATAAATGAAAACTACGAACATGTACCACCCAAAAATTTTAATGAAATTAATTTTTCTTCGTTTGATTATAATTGTAATGAACCTAAATCAAATGAAAGGTATTTTTACTTCCTTAATTTCAATGCAAGAATCAAATGCAGATACAAAGGAGTATGAATTAAAAAGATCGAACAATAAATGCACTCACAATTTATGAGAACTAAGAGAAACTAAGTATGAAATAAATTTCTCAATCAAGAACTCAAAAGTCATGAATAACACACAATTTCATAATTTCTCCAATAAGAACGCAAACAATGAAAAAGAGAAAAATGAAATCACTCAACAATCCTTAAAGATGAGCAAAAAGAAACAAGCATTCAACCTAGGTTGTGGTAAGAAAAATAATCTCAATCATTCAAAAGAGTGATATGTTCTAAATAATATTGAACATAGACTCAAGACCAATCAAACCTTTGCAAATGTTTCCAATCAATCAGATAATTGAAAAGATCATGAGACAAATACCAAACTAGCGAAAAGAAAGGAGAACCAATATCGCAATGTAGAAGAGCTTTTCAATCTCAAAAAATATAAAAATGAGTGACAAGTATCAAATCCTCAATCCAAACAAATTCAAATACAATCAAGAGCCACTGGGAAAAAACCTCTCAAAAGAAGACTGACAAAAACCAGGCAAAAAGAGGCAAAAAATCCTGAAAAGGGAGATTGGCGCCCCTGTTCTCAAGGAGAAAGTGAACCAGTAAATCGAATGGAACCACGTAGTAGGATATAAGGGAGTTCCATTCAGATAATGTAACCCCCTTATGCATTGTAGGGGAGAACCAATAAGACTAATGTTGCCTTGGTGTAAACTGTAGGGAAGTGCCACTTTCTAGAAAATTTGAAAAAAAAGTCTTTTCACGAGATCAGAATCAACATAGACTCAGTCAATGGCTCTGTAAAATATTAAATGAGGAAGAGGGAGGGGTAAATAGATCATAATCAATAACCAAACAATATCTAATGATAGTCAAAGGCTTCCAAACAAGCCAAGGAAAGACTAGTCAAAGTCGTTCCCCATTGGAGTTGCCATTTTTCTATTGTGAGAAATATTACCCTACAGATAGGCTAAGATCCCCTTTGGAACAAGACTCCCATATTGAGTCCAAATAAGAAAGAGAAAAATTGGTTACTACTTTCCCTATAGATATAACTCAATCAATCATGTAAGAGAGAAGAAGAATGTGTCGTACTTGATTACGATGTTTGTCCTCGCTGCTCCAGTCCTTAGGCTTGATCTCCAAGTTACTCAATGAAACTGAAACCCTACAAATAATAGAAAAGGAAATATTACTCCTACTGTATAGTATTATATAAATCACATCTATCTATGAAGACTGAAATGACGATAGACTAGTAAATGTAGAACACATGAACTTCAAGGGAATAGGCCAAGTTGATATTAATTGGAAAGCCAAAGAAGGAAATTTAAAATCATGATTGGTGATGCAGTAACTTCTACAAAATATCCTCATCCAACCCTTGCATGAATCTTGACATCAAAATGCACACGCTTCCTCTAGAATCAAACGTTTCATACCCATAATCTCCCCCCCTTCACCTTGCAAATCCATTCAATATATAGTCTTGAGAGGCACAACCACCATGAAAAAATGAAGGATATGGTTCATGATATGGATCCTTAAGGTTGGGATATGATCATAAGATGAATCCATAGAATAGGGGTTAATGGAAACCAACATATACCAAGATATCTGGCCTTTAGGAAAAGGTGGGAGATCCCTTGATTCCCTCTAACAAGACAGGTGCTCCCCAAAAATTGAACACAAGGCACTATACTATAGAGTGGTGCTCCCATACGATGGAAAGGGGGGTGCAAACCCATGAATTAGAACTCCCCCACCATGTCTAGGGTGATGTAAGAAGGAAAACCCCCTACAGACTACACTAGGTTTCTAAAGTGCAGGTAGAGCTAACCGTCTAAATTTTCCTACTTTTAACAACTATCCATACATTACCCCAAATAATACATAAAAACAAAAGTATAGGGATATGATAGTCCTACCTAAAACTCCACGTCCGGTGTCGATCCCTTTGTGCTTGGTTGTTTCTCGACTACAAGTCTCCTCCCAAGGCTGACATGCATTCATTAAAAGAAAAAAAAGAAACTACAAGCATGCATTCTACATATGGATTAGTGGGTTAGATATCATAACCAAAATGAAAATAAATCATGAAGATTGAAGACATCATTTGGCAGGACGAAAAAAGTATTTATTTATATTAATCTCACAAAGTCAGTAACAATATGAGACTGACAACTACTCCTTGAACTCGGTCCTAGGATCCTCTTCACCATGCACAAACTGCTTCCACGTATTCTTCTCATCTTTAGTTCTCTCTAGGGAAATTGAAAGGATTTTCAATGGAGGAGAAAGGGCTGAAAAAGGGAATTTTGGCTAAAAGGGGGATATTGAAATGGATAGAGTTTCTTTGCTTTTTTGCTTCCTTTTGAAATGAGACCCCAAAACCTTCTTTTATAGGCCAAAAATCTAGGTATTCATTGGGTGACCGGCTATAGGCGGTCAAATGATCAGTAACGACCCAAAATCTTGTATCTCGGTGATTAGGCAAAGAACTTCATTGATTTTGAACAAGGACTTGATTGGCCTTTCGGGGTGGTCCAGCATGAGGACAAGAGACAAACTGCAAAAGGGTTGACTCAAGTTTAGTAAAACTTGCCTTGGACAAAAGAACGACAAATGATGAGACTCAGGCAACATGGAATTGACATAAGTTCATGATGCTAGAGGCAACACGAACTCTCCATATGTTTAGAAGGATAACCAAAAAGAGGAGGATACAAATCTATGTAGTGAGAACAACTTGACGAACAAACAAAAGGATGTGCTTTGTCTAAAGGTGACTCATTGTGCTACCAATAAAAAGAAAATACTTTTCCCTTCCTCTTTTTGGGGTATATTTGTTTTTTTATTCTTTTTCAATAATTTTGGAAAGCTTGAAAAAGAATAAAAGAATGCTACGTTACAAAGAAGGAACGAGTGTCACAGACATACTAGTTCCAAGCACAAGGAACACACTGATGCTCAGAGAAAGGAGACATATGTAGGAAAAGGACACTTAGGAAGAATCCTCCATGGGTCAAGGTGTCAAGACATAGAGGCAAAGTGCTACAAGGCTTACGTATAAGGCATGCTTCATATGGTTTAGTTGAGAGGCACATGGAGCTGACATTAGGCCAAATACACAGGAATGAAAATGTGGTTAATAAGACACAATGATAACGTCCTTTGATGTAATTTTAATGAGCCCAAAGAAGGTAAGCTTGACGTTTTATTATTTTAAGAGAGTCTAAAAAATCAAAAAAGGATACTCCACTGGGGTACCTTTTTCTATGGTAGTCTATTCAGTTCGAAAAAGGGATAAACTAGCACCGAAAACATGTCTATTCAAAACCATTTCAACGAGCGTGACAAAGACAAGATCACTCGACAATATTTTGATATTTAAGGAGTCTGAAAAGAGCTTAATTATGGACTTCGTAAAGGATGTTATTTTGGACCAGTTTAACGAGTGTGAAGGAACAAGCTCACTTGAAAATCTTTTCACTTTTAGGGAATCTGAAAAGAGCTTAACCATGGACTTCCTGGGGGGTTCCTTTTTCGTAGATTTAGTCCCTCAGTCCTGAAAAAGGGTTAAAATTATACCTGAGAATACTCTTCTAGTGAACTGAAGTTCCTAGAGTATAACTTTGTTTGTACAATTGACCGTGCGGATGGAAAAAGGGATAAACTACCATATAACAGACGTGCCTTCAAATTTTAGTTTAGCGAGAGTGAAGGGAAACAAGATCGCTCAACATTTTTTTCGTGTTTAGAGGGTCTAAAAAGGGCTTAAAAGAAGACCCGTCATTGTTTGGGAGTCCCGAGGGTGAGGTCAAGAGTGATAACAAATCATGAAAATGAGGCTTAGACTCGTAACCAAGAAAAAACACCCAGTAAGGACTCCTGAGCCTATAGTCATTAATGACGACATGGATGCCAAAAGAAATGAGGCTCTAACTAGGGCATCCATGTAAAGGTAGGATGTACCACTAAATTACAACACTTCTAAAAAAGAAAATATGGTTCCATGTCGCAACTCGGTGGGGTTGATCCTATGGAAAAGAAGAAAAGACAACGAGATGCAGAAAGTGGAGGTGGAACCCTAACTTAGATGCAAAAAGATGGAAAAACAACCTTTTACCAAAGGACCTTTCAAAAATGACCCAACTCTCAAAACGTTTCCCAATGCCAAAAGTAACACATATCATAACATTCCATAAGAAACTCAAGAACCATACTAAATGATTTTCAAGCCAGAAAAAACGACAAAAGGAGTTGAAAAAATGAGTAAAAGGGTCAAAAACGTCTATAAATAAAATCTTGGCAGCTCATTATCACCATTGCAAATTCAGAATTGAGAAAAAAGATAAAAACACCCTTTTGATAAAAAACTTGATTCCTGTAGCTTCAGTGGATGAAACAAACTTCTGCTTGGACCAAGTAAGTCTAAATCAACCCCTCTTGCAATTCAATACTTCCCTTTTCTTCATTTTAGTTTTTTTGGGTGGGCACACACTCTTAAAAAGGTGTCACCCTACATGTATGCGGGTTGTCCGAGGACAGCCTGCGTATGCCCATGGGCATAAAACAACTTGCCCGCGTGCATACGCAACTGTGCTCACCACAACCCACGTACACTCTCAAGCATGGAAAAAAATGAAAAACAAGGTTTTAACTCTCTTTTGAACTTGTCAATTTGCAGGATGTACGTCCATTGGAGAGAAAGGAAACACAACGACATTGATTCTTTGGTCTCAGAAGACCTTGCTTCTCTTTTCATATTATCTCAATGCGAGTTGTTTAAATTCTTCAAGTGTCCACTCATGAGGGAACAACCCAGGCTACTAAACACCATAGTAAATTACTAGAACTCGGATGCCGATGCATTTATGCTCGAGGGATAGTTGTTGACTCCGACGACTGAAGATATCTATTTTCCGACTCACCTCTCAAGGAGAGGGGAGCTAGTCAACCTTTCTACTTTTCCACCTAGTCCTCACAACATAGATGAATTGATCGGGCTACACTGTGAGGCTGGCATAGATAAAATGGGTTCTCAGGTGTCGATCCACAAAATTTCCAACCTATCACTGCAAGTGATAGTTTTGATTATTGGGCAGATCACTCGATCTATGACCTTACATTAGGCCTCCGGGACGCATATGCATTGTGTTGTATAGTTCTTAAATGCATGAGTGTTTGACTGGAGAAAAACCATGCTGGAATGCATGAAGAGACAGTTGACAGAGTGTCGTGTGCAGGATAAAAACAAGTTTGGGTTTGGGATTGTTTTATGCTCTTTCTTCCTCGAGAGGGTACCCAGTCTTAGTCCACGAGAGATAGTGTGAGGGCATGAGGACTTCCTCCCAACATTATGTAGATGGGAGGCATTTCTACAATGATAGGGGGGATGAAGGACCATAGAGGCCTTCGATGATAAGTTTTTTAACTAGTGGGCATGATAGATTCCAGCAATAGAGGACTATCCCTATGCCAAGATCAACTTTTCCACGGATCTAGACATGCCCTTACCTCTTGGAGGTGATTGAAGAGAGATAGGTATGCTTGTTTTTCAAATTTATTTAATTTTTATTTCTTTTTATATATATCATTTTTATGTGTACCAGAGTATTTGAAAACTATGTATCTATTATGTACAGATGCAAGACTAGTGTGTCCAACAGACTTCTCTAGGACTAGGTGGCAACCTCGAACAGAGGTAGGACCAGAAGAAGCATGGGACCTGCAGTCGGAGAGGATGAGAGAGTATTTAGACGAGTGGAGAAGAACCTCACCGCGCTCACTCACGTAGTCCCTATGACAGAGATCGAGGATCTGCCACCAGTGATGCAACCTCACATAGTTGGGGTGTTACGGACCTGGGTCCAATTTTTCCAGCGTTTGGAAAATGTTGTTTTTCACTACGATAGGGCCAATAGGCCCTGCCCTTAGCTAGGTTGGACTACTTATGTGATGAGGGCACTTTTGTATATTTTTTGAGGGCATAAGTCTCGTGACTCTTACTCGACATATATTTTTGAGGCGCTTGCACCCACCTGTGTACTCTGATACTTTCGATATATATTTGTGTATTTACATATTTTTATGTCTTATGGATTACATTTATTTACAAATATATTTACATGTGTGTGTGTGTGTGTGTGATTTTTCTTACATGTGTGCAATATGCCAATCTAATACATGATTAGCTAGAGTATCTGTGATTTGATTCAATATCTTAGGAACATGGATATATGTAATGTAATCAAAGCTTCATTCTAAGAGACATACCCTAAGGAACTGTCAGTGTGGAGTAGGATTGTAAACGCGGTAAACCCAATTTAACTAAGACACAACCAGTTGAGAGTCTAAGTAGACCCCGAGGTGAGAGATACCATGTGACAAAGCATCACAAAACAACTCTAAGACCACACTATATTTGACAACATTGTTTGTGGCATCAGCTAAACAAATACCTCTTGAAGATAGAAACTAGCCCTGAGGTGTGAAAATGACCCAAGATGTGGAAGGAAGCCTCTATGTGTGTCGGCTAGAGCCATCCACAAACCCAATGAACACCTCTAATTCACTTTACATCTGCCATGGTGAAAAAGATGACATCAAAAATGTCACGTGCATAAAACCAAAAAGATAGAAACTAAAAAAGAAAAATGTATAAGAACTATACATATGTACAAGAATTCACCCAAGGTGACCCACCTACAAGTAATACTTCTTGAGGTAGAGCCCATTTCTAGGCTCCACCAAATAATTTCCCTCAAATTCCACCAGACGATAAGAACCCTTCTTTAGAACCTCCTTCACTATGAAAGGTCCGAACCACATGGGTTTGAACTTGCCTGCCCCCAGGGGATCCTTATCTTGGTGATAGACTAGGACAAGGTCACCTTCAATGAAAATACAAGGATGAATAGACCAATCATACTGACACTTGACTTTTTGTTCTGAGCCTCGTTGGCCAAGGTTGCATCCCGACGCTTCTCATCGAGTTTCTCAATATATAACAAATGCTTCTCAAGTGGTGAAGTGTCTGGAAATAGTTGTACTGCCAACTTTAGGGACGAGATCTAGCACTCTATAGGCAGGCCTACTTCCAGCTCGTAAACGAGTTGAAAAGGTGAGAAACTGGTTTCAGTCTTAATAGAATTTTGGTAGGCCCATAATGTTGAGCACAACATCAAACACCAATTTGACTTGGCTAAATTGATTGTTCACTGTAAAATATTCTTAAGGGACTTATTCACAACATCAACCTAACCATTCTCTTGTAAGTAGTAGGGTGACGAATGTTCCTGTCTCAACCCAAATTTTGACGTTAACTTGGACATCATTTTATTATGAAAGTGACTACCATGGTTAGTGACAATCTCTCTTGGGACGTCGAAACTTGCTATTATCTAGTTAAACAAAAAGAGAGTTGTTGTCTCTCCATCATCTTTAAACATTGGCATAGCTTCGACCCACTTCGTGAAGTAGTCTATTTCTACGATGATATAGAGGTTCACCCTTGCTGAAGGGGGGTTGAAAGTAGTGTAATCAATCACCCACTTGGTGAAGGGACCAACTGTGATGATGGGAAACATGGGAGCTGGGTGTGCCCTCATATTTCGAGAGAATATCTGACACGAGTGGCACTTCTTGACCGATTCAACACAATCTTTGATTAATCTTGGCCAAAAGTAACATACTTGTATAATATTTTGGGTTGTTGCCAACCGAGACAAATGACCACCACATGCTCTAATGCGACAGTCGTTAAGGACAATTCCTTCTTGTTCATGAGTGAGACATCGACGAATGATGAAATCTACACCTCAACGATACAGAGTGTCCTCAAGTATGAGATAGTTATTGGCCTGATGGCGTATACAATGACGCTCATCTCGAGAAGCAGAGGTGGGGCACTTCAAAGTATGGAGATAGACTAGTATATTTCCATACCAAGGGTACTAATATGCAATTAAAAACTTGTCTCCTTTAATAGGCGACTCCTCGGGTATAACATCACCTGATTCGACCGAAAGTTCTGAGATGAGTTCCACGAAGACCAACGACGTTTTGGATTTCGCCGAAACAAAATCCAAGTCAAATTCTTGGAGGATAATTATCCATCTACTGATATTTTCTCCGATTATACATCGTGTCAACACGTATTGAAATAGATTCACAATGGCAATGCTGATGGTCTTGTGAAACAAGATATAATGACAGAACCGTTGGACAACATGAAAAGATACTAACACAAGTTTTTCAATGTGGGAATAATTGAGTTCTGGTTCAGCCAGGTCTCAGCTCAGGTAATAAATCATGTATTCTTCAAGAAAATGATCCTCCTCAAACAAGACCATACCGATGGTCGACTCCGCAGCGTCCACCTACAATAATAAATATTTATTATAACTGGGTGGCCGAAGGAGAGGGGCAGACATGAGGGCATGTTTAAACACTTCAAAAGAGTTCACAGCGGCTTTGTCCCAATGAAAAGGAATGCCATTCTTCAGTAAACGCATGAAACCCTTTGTGATCTTGACATATTTTGCGATGAAACGTTGTAATAAGTTTGCTTTTCCCTGCAAACTTTAAAGATGAGGGACTGTGCACAGGGGAGGCAACTGAGCTATCACCTCAACCTTTAGAGGATCGACCATGATCCCTGTTGTCGAAACTATGAAACCTAGCAGATGACCCGATGTCATGTAAAAAATTCATTTGTTTGGATTCAATCGAATCTGGTAGTAGTGACATCGCTCAAAGATAAGTCGGAGGTGTGCGAGATGATCAATTCTGTTACGAGATCGTGATACTAAATCATCTAGATAATCCTCGACTATGTGTTTGAGGTCGTGGAAAGCAAAATACATGGCCCACTGAAAAGTAGCTCCAACATTTTTTAGACCAAAAGGCATCTTTCGATAAGCGAATGTACCCCACTGACAAATGAAAGTGGTTTTGTGTTGGTCTTTAGGTTTGATCTGTATCTGATTGTATCCCAAAAAACCATCCATGAAATAAAAAGGCCTTGCAACCTGTGCATTCATTGACTATCTGGTCAATAAACGACGTGGGGAAGTTATCCTTTGGACATGCCTTGTTCAAATCAAGGAAGTCCATACATACGTGAATTGTACCCTATTTTTTGTTGATTGGAATGATATTTGACACCCATTGAGTCAATTGGATGGGGTAGATGAAACTAGCTTCAATCCATTTCTATACTTCAACCTTGATAACTGCTACATTCTTAGTATTAAAAGGATGAAGCTTCTGTCGAACTGACTTAGTGTCAGGATACATCATGATTTCGTGTTCAATGATTCGTGGATCTATTTCCGGTATTTCCTTATAAGAACAAGCAAACAAGTTGAAGAATTATTTAAATAAGTACTTGTAGATTAGAATCTCTGACGAAGACATTCTCCATGACGCCAGGGGTTCTAAAGATATCAATAGGTATCGTTTTAGCGAAGGTTTCCATATTTCCTTCAGCATAAACTACGTGCGTAGCCAAAGGATTGATAGGACAAGGCCTATCTCCAGTCATAGTCAAAGAGAATTCACGTGATTCAATTCTTCTTAACTTTGGGAAGAAATAATATATGTGATGGAGATCATTCCAAGGTATGTACGGACTAGTCATTACCTTAATAATCACCTCGTCTGAGGGAAAGACTAAGTCTAAAGAATCAGTATCTGTGAGGGAACCTTGAGCCCAAATAGGCTCGAGAACTAGATCTAACTTCTGTGAGGGAGTTGGATCGGGATCGACATAAGCTTGCTTGATTATAGAGTACACAACCTCTACCGCGGAAAAAGGCTCGGCCCTGCCATGGTGCCCTATCCCTTCCATCATGGCTGATGGGGAAGGAAGAGTCCACAGATCATCAAAGTAAGTCATACGAAACGATGAGACTTGAAAAATTTCAACCTTAGACTGGTCGGGGACCACTAATATGAACTTAATGTCACCGGAAAGAGGCGGGTAATTGAAAGTACCCATCAAAGGTGGGCACAAACCAACCCCTACATTGACTATGTCGAGTTTAGGGTTATCAATCATTAGTACTGTGGATGCCCCTGATGAAGGGTCAGGACGAGAGAAACACAAGTGATCAATGGAAACAATCTGAACCTCGTGTGGAAACAACACGACTTGAAAAACTGTAGCGACCATTGCATTCATAGCATTGGTCCAACACCTTCCTAACAAGATATTGTAGTCGAGAGACACATCGAACACTTCAACCTCGACACCCCTAAGTACACGGGGAAAGAGGATATGATTCCATGTGGTCGAAACGAATGACCGTCAAAAGCGGTAAGAAGAGTAGGTGACTGAGACAAAATGGGTTGGCCAATGGCCTTCCAACATGCCAATGAAATAATGCATGTTGAGGTTCCCTCGTCAACTAGAGTGCGGAAAATGTTTCAAGTAAAAGTTATTGTGTTGTAAGCCACTACTATCTGAAATGTCACGTGGTAAGGGAGACTAGGTTTTAAGTCGGTCGTATCAAGCATGATCATTCTCGGATTATAAGTCTTAGAAAATCCTAAGGTAGCTAACAAAGACTTTCTCTGGGAAGGGAAGCTCTGGAGGACCTCTAAAGCATACATTGCACAAGGGGTTTGAGACAAATCCTCCACCACAGAGTAGTTCTAGGTGGCCCTTGTGTTTGGATTGTGGGAATCTTTATTGAATGCACCTTTTGGGATGTGTGTCATTGTTTCACCCAACGTCTTCTCAATCTGGAGAGGAAGAGATGGGTTTTCGGCTTCTTTACCCTTCTTAGAGGCGTTTGGAATTCCGTTGTCATGTGTCCTAGTTTCTATATCAACTCTAACTTTCATCATATACACATTCACAGATGAAGGATTACTCAAACATGGAGGGGGTCCCTGACTTCCCCCTTCCGCGCTCGAAGAGTCTTGAGTTAAATTTTTCCCATGTGGAAATGGGTTTTTTAACACGACAGACTGCTGCTATGTAAATAACTTATGGGCCTTCACAAGCCGAGGGCATAGGTGATTCAAATGGCCTTCAGTGCAAAGATTACACAGATACTTCGATTTATTCTTTTCTATGTTTCCCCTACTAGAATTATTGGTAGTTTTCTTATCCCCCTTACCCTTCTTTCTTTGTCTCTTATTTTCATCAAGCTATTGGGTGGCCTTTGGGTTTTTCGATTGCACACTATGTACATCCAACATTTGAGTAGGGGGAGCAACTGAACCTGTGGTCTGGCTGGCCATTGTCTGTTGCATTGACAATTGTTGTAATTGATTCGACATCTGATCAGCTGGCTTCATTTACACTGTACCAAAAATACCATTGGCATGTGGTCCATATCTCTATCTGGTCTTGTCAAGTATCGACCATGGTGCATATGGAAAAACTTTGGAAAGTAAACAAGACTGAGAGTAAATCATCTCTAGTTGTTGAGCTCTCATTATCACTTCTTCTTCTTAAAAGACCCCCGACATTGTGACGTATTTAGAAAACTAAGGTACCAAAGAATTAAGGAACCACTCAAGCAGGAGTGATGGTGGGACTGGTACTTTTATCAAACTCTTATGTCGTCTCCATTCTTTGATGTGATATGAGATATGGTCTACCTTTGTTTTCTCAAAGTTGGCCAACAACTCAGTGTCGGTGTCGTATCTCACAAGTAATTGAAAATGGTTGAAGAAAAACATTGCCAATTCTCCAAAGGTAGAGTATCTTGAGAGGTGGATCTCAATGTACCATTTCGTAGCACTCCCAATGAGAGTGCATTGAAACAAGCACAACTAGATGGAGTCATCTCTCAAAGCATTGGACGACCACCATAAATGGAAGGTAGTCACATGATCACTTGGATATTCATTAGGCGTAGATTCAAACTTTGGAATGTCCAAAGGCAACTTGGTTGGCATAGGAGGCCAATGTAGATCGTGATAGATGGGGTCGTTTAATAACCTTTTCAAGTCTGGCAAGTGCAAAGTTTCCATAAATGATAATTTGGGTTGTTGATTATAAATAGGGAAAAATGATCCTGGAGTTTGGTTGGCACCAGGTTTCCAGGAAAAGTTAGTTTGGTGGCTAGGGTTTTGGTAATGACCATGGACGTGACCAACGTAAGGATTATGCACTTGTTGAGATGTCATCGATTGACTCCTGTAATAGGACGTAGAAGGTTGGGATTGCATTGTATTCCAAGGATTTTGGGAAGCCTCGCCCCCTTTCGATCTGACGGGCATAGTTCCTGAGCATTGCCCAGGATTCCATTGGATATGGAAGGGGTTACCCCTGGCTGGTATCCCTAATGAGGGAAATGATCCCTGCCATGAATTCCAAGGTCCTTCCAAGGAAGGAATTCATGATTTTTCCCCCTGTGTAGGAATAATAGTCTGCATAGGATTTTGTTGTCCATAACTGAGGTTTCCCCCGACCGAGACGGTAGCTGATGAGAATGCGTTGTTACCAAATTCACCAAACAAAGAGAATTGTTTCGAAACTACTAACATGCTATAATAATGAAGTCCTTGACTACCTTCTCCAAAATAACTATAGTTTACGTTCGGCCCGAGGGAGTGCTGGTGATCACTGCTGAGCGAAGGGGAAGATGGAGGTATATGACCCCCTTTGTAAGGGAAAGCATTATAGGGAGATGAAATGCCCCCCATGGATCCTTTCAAAGAAGCATTTGAGCTCCCTAACCCCAGACCTAAAGTCTTTAGAGTGGATTAGGAAAGGACATAGTTCATATCGAAGCTAGGCATCCCGTATGAGAACGCAGGGCCTGTCACACTCTTGGTGAAAGGAGCAGTGATCGCCTCCATAGAAGGAATCAAACCATTGCCCGAGGTAAAGGTGGTCAAGAACATAGTGGTCTGGACCGAATACGATTGGTTAGGAGGCATAAAACCCCCTGTAGTGACAACTGTAGAGGGAGTATGAGGATTCCCTGAAGAAGTAGCAACAATTGTCTCCATCGATGCTTGTGACACTACTTGACACTCGTAAGGATGAACCTGTATGATGATGGGCGGTGATATATTGGTGATCAGAGGGTTATACAGACCAAGAGCTTCCACTCCAAGGTCATAAATGGTTGGTTCCTCCAGAATCAAATGTTTTCCTCTTGGAGGTGGGTCGGGCACAGTTTCCTGTGGCCCGATCACCTCAAAAGACCCTTGCTAGTCTATCTTTTTCCTTAGCGGTGGCGGCGATGGCTCCAGATTAACTGGAGGTAGGACAAGAAGCCTTTGCAACCGGTGGAGCTCTTGATCCTCCACGATGTGAGAAGATAAAAGACACACTAGGGATTTGTATTAATGTCAAATACTAGCACACACTAGAAAATGATTCTATGAGATAAGATGAGCATATCACTAGCTAGTTGGAAGAACAATTACACCAACCAACACTAGAGAAAATTACCGGTGCAAGTGAAACTCAAATACGAAAGCACCCTCTGGGTATAATCTACAAGGCATGTCTTGATGTCTGGCCTAGGTACAACGGTATACCCCTATCATCACCTGTGTAATTAACTAAGATAAAGGAAAATAGGTTTCCAGTGCGTGAAGAGTCACCAGGCAGGTACAGTCGACACTCGGGTGGACCGCAATGAGCAGGATATCAAGCCTGAAACCTATCAAGGGTATCAAAATAAAGTGTTCTGGAAGATGACTAAGGACCTCATATGGATTCGAGACCCATGAAGCTCCGTGGAAAATGTGATCAACGGAATCCCAAGGTAAGCCCTCTATATGCGTTCTCCTCTATGCTTGGTCTGACTTTGGAGGGGTTATCTTCGATACCTTTCCACACCCGAACTCGTGTTTATCCCTTGTGTTAGAGGGGGGTCCTAGATAAATTTCATGATTACTGGAATTTTAAGTACTCTCTAGAACATACTCTTATGTTTGTTTTTGTATCCTTGAAGAGTTTCCTCTCCAATCCTAAATCAAGGCTCTAGCCTAGACTAAATTGATCGACCCTACAAACACAAAGTATAATAAACTTTAATTGAGCGTTAATTTTAGTGGTTGTCTTAAGTCAAAGGGAACATAATTGAAACCAATGATGTTCTTTAAGATATGGAAGAGAAAAGCATAAGATGGAACTGAAAACAAACTACTTCTTCACAAATGAATATTTTCCAATTTAAACTCTTTAACCAAACTTTTTTGTAACTACTTTTCTTAGATCTTTGAAAAGAAAAACCTAAAACAAGATTTCGCTCGATTACAAGCTACTTAATGTCCTAAGTATTCAAATAAAGAACTTAATAAAAAATTTATTTTTCCTTGATAAATAAAACAACTAACCTAAACTACTTTTACCAAACAAAGAAATGAAATC
>ML777081.1:615000-664817 GCA_009831015.1 Picea engelmannii | reverse complement strand
AAATGACTTTTGGCCCCACTGTGGATCACAGTGAGTCACTGACCAAACCCAACAGACTGATCAGAAAATACTCACAGACTTGTTTGAAACCCTAACAAAAAAACACAAGAAATCCTTGAAAGAATAAGCTAAATTGAGGTTAGACCTAAGCTACAGACTTCCATAATAGAGACTAGGAATAGATCAAGAAAACCCTTGAGAAGTATGACTTCTGACAGGGAAGAGGATGACTGACTCTTCTTTAAAAAATATTTTCTAATACATGCACTACTGACACTTCAACAACCAACTTATGTACATGGGTTGTCCAAAGGTAGGGTATGTATGTACGCGTGTAGACACACTACAGGCCGCGTACACCTCTGTAACTTCTCAAAAAAAAATGAAAATTAGTAGTCAAGCAAAATAGGCAAAGAGTACTGGTATTGAACACCAAAATCCCATAAAGACACAAACACTTACAAAAACTTAGAAAAAGTAATTAAACTAATTAAAACACCCAACAAGAATATCCCCTAAAACCTTGGAGGTATCCCTAGTACGGTCTCCAATTCCGATGTAAATGAAAAAACCCCCTACGGACTACACTAGGTTTCTAAAGTGTAGGCAGAGCTAACAGTCTAAAGTCTTTGACTTTTAACAACTATCCCGACATTACCCCACAATCATACATAAAAAGAAAATTATACATATCTGGTATTCCTACCTTAAACTCTGTGTCCAGTGTCGATCCCTTTGTGCTTGGTTGTTTCCCGACTGCAAGTCTCCTCCCAAGGCTGACTTGCATTCATCAAAAGAAAAACAAGAAACTACAAGCATGCATTATACATATGGATTAGTGGGTTAGATATCATAACCAAAATGCAAATAAATCATGACGATTGAACACATCATTTGGCGTGATGGAATTTTGTTTTCTTTATATTAATATCACAAAGCTGGTAACAATATGAGACCAACAACTACTCCTCGAACTCGGTCCTGGGATCCTCTTCACCATGCACCAATTTCTTCTACATATTCTTCTCCTCTTCAGTTCTCTCTAGGGAAATGAGAAGGATTTGCAATGGAGGAGAAAGGGATGAAAAAGGGAATTCTGGCTCAAACTCACAAAGTGGTTGCAAAATATTGGGGCAAAGGGGGGATATTGAAATGGGAGGAGTTTCTTTTCTCTTGTGCTTCCTTTTCAAATGGGACCCCAACACCTTATTTTATAGACCAAAAAGCTAGGTATTCGGTTGGGTGTCCGGCTATAAGTGGTCAAATGATTAGTAATGCCCCAAAAGCCCGTATCGCTTTGCAATTTTTATTTATCACACTTTTTATGAGTGTACGCGGGATGTAATGGTGCACCAATCATGTGTATGCCGGTAGTAGTGGTTCAGGGCCCATACATCTTCAAGAAAATGTTTTTTTAGACGAGTTGTTCAATGATGGCTTGGCAAAGATAGAAATTAAGATGGCCTAATGCCAGGTATGCATGTCTAGTGAAATTTAGGGTTATAACATAGGGGGGCACCACCCTTCATAAATTGCCGAAACATGGTAAATTTTCTAAGAAACAATGTGTTTTTGGCGTTCAAATTATGGGTTTCTTCCTCCAATATGACTTAGGGGTCATGAAAATGTCTTTCATGGTGTCAATAGGTTGTGCCACTTATAAAAGTGAATCTGAATCTAGGTAAGGTGCATACAACACTTGCAACAGAGCATATGACACTTAATAAGGTGCATACATCACTTTGTGACACTTGTGACACTTAGGGTGCGACACTCAAGTGTGACATTTTTGTGTGTAACACTTAGAGAAAGTTCATAAAAATTTTGAAGAATTTTGGTTAAGATTTACAACAATTTGGGAACTTTCCTGTCTATCATGGGAATATTTTTTTCATGTGATACAACCATGCAATACAGCTTGTATCACACACAAAAAACTTCCTGTGATATAGGCAGAGGCCAAACAATTAGGGAGGACACATGGCACGTTTTCGCAACTCGAGGAAAGTTAAAGGAGAACATGTGGTACGTTTTTGTATCTTGATGAAATATCAATGAGGACACGTGAGATGAAATTTCAGCTTGAGGAATGTTAATGATGGACATGTGGTGCATTTTGGTTGATTGTCGCAACCATCAAAAATGTTTGGGAGAACACATGGCTCTTGTTGATTGGAGATCGCATAATGAAATTTTTTTTAGTGGTGTGACCTATTGCACCACAAAAGTTTGTGCTGCGATACACCACACCCACAAAATATTTTAGGCATGCAATATGAGGCAAGAGGAGGATTATCTATCACAAAGTAAGAATACTTCGCAAGGAACCTATCACATGAAAATATTTTTCGGGTGTGATATACATATTGCATGCAAATACTTTTGGTTGTGTAATGAATATGAAATACCGATAATGTTTTTAATTGTGACACCTATATCACATTCCTAAAAAAATTCAATGACGAGAGATAAATTGTGTGCGAAGTGGCTCTCATGGGAAACAAGGTTGCAAAGAAAGAAATAATGGAGGAAGAATCTTATTGCACGAAGATATTTTATATCACATCATAAAAAGTTTGTGTTCATGCAATGTATCACATCCATAAAATGTTTGGATGTGATACATCACATCAACAAACATTTTTTAATGAGTGATATGAGAGAGAAGGAAAGGAATAAATTATATGTCATGATAAAAGAAAATTATAGATGTCCTTGTATATCGCCTGAAAAATAACCTCACATAATATTTCTTGGAAGACGAACTTTTCAACATTGGAATAAACCTTGGTGTGGGATAGAAAATATTCTAAAGAGCGACATATCATAGAAGATTTTTTTTTTCGAATGTGATAAGAAAGTTTTATGAAACATGAAATGGGAACAAGGAAACTTTCTCTATGATGTGATAAACCAAAAGAAGGAAATTTTCCATGATAAATGTAAACATAAGTGGTGTTCGTACAAGAAACGTGTGAATACCATTCTCGTATGGATGATGTGTCACCATATGGATGATGGAATGGAATCATGAGTAAAGATATTAGAAAATATTTAAAAGGTCATCACTTTGTGATTGGTGTTGGAGTTACTTCACAGACACCTAGGATTTATTTTTCCTAAGGTTATTCCTTGTTTATTAGTCATAATTAGTCATTATCCAATCTCCTATATTTTAGGGGAGAATATTCCACCTGGAGAATATTCTCTTTTAGTTGACACTTCAGTTTGACTAGTTGAGTTGAGTTTATATGTTGCATTGGTTTTTTCACCATGCAACATCGGGATCATCACCAACTCACTACTCTTTGATCAGTCAGTTAACTGAAGACTAATTGACTAGTTAACTCGGCTAGGTGGAAGTTCACTCCCATAACTGCTTAAGAGACTAGACTAGGTGGAAATTTACTCTTGTAACTATTGGTGTGTTTCCATGTCAATCTATAACACCACTATGGCTCATTATTTACTCATTTATCCTATATATATTGTAAATTATTCACTCTTTGAGCGTGGAATACAGTTAATGAGAATTCTTCCATTCTTTCTATCTTGCTTCTTCTTTCTCAATTTCTCTCTGCAAATGTGTGTAGCATTTTCTAGCTAGATCTATTATGTGTAGGTTCAACACATTTACATGGTATCAAAGCCGACAGACTATTAAGAAAAAACTTCACAAAATCATTTTTTGCAGGTACAAAAGATTGAAGACAACAAAAAGATGGATTATTCGCCGAAAATACTTCTCACGCCTCATAACTATTTGGAATGGAAGCAAAAAATTATGCTTCATCTTAGATGTAGAGGCTTGTACCAAATAACTATGGCAATGGAAGTAGAGCCTGATTTTTTCGATGAGAAAAATGATTTTCTCAATAGACAAGATATGGCCATAGGAAGTATCGGCATGTTTGTTTCTCAAAAACTTTTCCATCAAGTATATGAAGAATCAAAAGGATTAAATCCAAATGAATTATGGACCAGATTGGAGGTTCTAGTTGGGAATAAAGAATATTGTGAAGATTTCATGTAGAAGGTCAAACAGATAGATCCAGAAGAGAAACCATTAGACGATCAAGCCTCTTATTATGAAGAGTCTTCTACAAACAAATTTGCAGATATTTGTATTCCATTAATTGAAGATGATATCTACTCCATTTAAGATTTTTTTTTTTGAAATTCATGTGGAAGATATATGGCATGCATCTCAGGAGTCACATGCAGACACTTTTGCATGCACCATGCATGCATCTCAGGAGTAAAAAAGGGAGCCGTGCACATCAGATGCCATTATGATATTTTTCAAGACAAAGTTTTAGAAAACAATTGTATATTTTCATTCCTCTCGGGAAAATATCCAATTTCAAAAATAAAATTGTCCAAAACAGAGTCCGGAAAGTGAAGTTATGATCATTTCAAAATCAACAAAATTTCAACGTTTTTCCAAAAACGATCCTACGATTTTCAAAGTTTTATCCAAAATTTATTTGAATATTATTCATTACAAGAAGATAAAGTGGACATGTGTGGAAATATCAATTATTCATATATTTCATCAGATCCGTGCCGACATGTACATCTTCAACAAAATTTTCAAAGAGCACAAACTTGCACAGTTGTGAGGTCTTCTTGGAGTGAAGGACATTGTTGCTTAGCAACTTCTTTTTGTTCCTTCTCATTTTTTTTATTTTATGCATTGTAATTTGAGGGGGGGTGTTGTTCCCATGAGGTTTTCCCTCTTTCCTCATTTATCTTAGTGTATCTTTTGTATTTGGGTACCTAACATGGCCTTGTAGCCAAGACCCATTCTTTATTTTCACCATAGTGATGTTCAAGGGGGGTGTTGGAGTTACTTCACACACACCTAGGATTTATTTTTACTAAGGTTATTCCTTGTTTATTGGTCATAATTAGTCATTATCTAGTCTCCTATATTTTAGGGGAGAATATTCCACCTAGAGAATATTCTCTTTCAGTTGACACTTCAGTTTGACTAGTTGAGTTAAGTTTAGATGTTGCATTGGTTTTGTCACCATGCAACATTGGGATCATCACCCAATCACTACTCTTTGTTCAATCAATTAACCGAAGACTACTTGACTATTTAACTCAGCTAGGTGGCAGTTCACTCTCATAATTCCCTGAGAGACTAGACTAGGTGGCAGTTTACTCTTGTCACTGTTGGTGCATGTCCAGATCAATATAGACCACCACTATGGCTCACTAGTTACTCATTTATCCTATATATATTGTAAATTATTCACTCTCGGTTAATGAGAATTCTTCCATTCTTTCTATATTGCTTCTTCTTTTTCAATTTCTGTCTGCAAATGTGTGTAGTATTTTCTAGCTAGATCTATTCTATGCAGGCTCAACACATTTACACTTGGAAGTCAAATTCAAGAAATAATACAGTCAATGGAAATATCTCAACAAGAAGAATATGATCGTGAGCTCAGTATTGACTTGAAAACCTTGTATCACATCTACAAACATTTTTTAATATGTGATACAAGAGATAAATCAAGGAGAAAAGGATGTTTCGTGAAAGAAAAAAAATCTATAGGTCGTAGTATATCGTGTGAAAAATAGCTTCACATGATATGTCATCGAAGACAAATTTTTCTACATTCTGATACACCTCATTGTGGGATAAAAATCTTCTAGAGAGAAACATATCGTAGATGAAAAATGTTTCTATTGTGTTAATAAATATTTTTGAAGCACAATAGTGGCACATGGAAACATTCTCAATGGTGTGATAATTCAGAAGAAGGAAATTTTCCTTGATAAGTCTTAAGAAAAGGGGTGTCCATACAAGAACCATACATATGCCACGTAAGCATAGTTTATGTGTGACCATAATATTTTGACATGCTAGGAGAAAGAAAGCTCTCGGGGAAACTTTAGAAAGTCATAGCTTTGTGCTTGGTCCTTAGAATTAGGTAAGAGTACAGTTGGTGGAAATCTCTCGATGAGAAAAATGTGATTGTGAGCTAAGTTTTGACTTGGGAACCTTCTATAAGAAAAAAACATTTTGATACCCCACCTCCTTAAGGCTACTTAGGGAGTTTGGTATGTTGAAAAGTACATTTCACCCACAAGCATTGTGGTGTGATATGTTGCACCATACAAACCTTTCTCCTCAATCCATGTGCAAAACTTGTAGCCTCCATGCATGTCAAATGAATTTTAATTTCTTTGTATTTTTTCATTTAAGTTTCATATAGAAACCTTTAATCTCTTTGTATTTTTTGGAGACCATCATGATTTAATTATCATAGAGAAAATAAATCTCTATCTATTTCAATATTAGTGAATAAGGCTTCTAAGAAAGGGTCAACTATAAAAACCTATCTATTCATTTCTATATATTGGTATTTTTTTATTTTTATTTTTTTGAGACAATCATGGTTTAATTTGTTGAGAGAAAATGATAGTGTATTTCAATTTTTTAATAAAGTTGAAAATTACAACCTATTTCAATTATTTAGTAAAGTTATTGACATAAGGGAAACTATATAAACTCATTAATCCACTTCTCTAATTCAAGAAAATTTCTAGAAGATGCAAAAATAGAATTTTAGATTTGCAAGGTCCAACCCAAATGAAAATACACAATACCATTTCGTCCAAAATTTTCAAAACTAAAATTTATCATAGTCAAATAGTTATGCATCCCCTTTAAAACAACATTCTTTCCTTTATTTATTGTAGAGATAGAAAGTTTGAGCAGATGCAAGATGTCCCACTAAGGAAAAATTTGTGGAAAATTATTATGTTTCATCGCAACATTTGTTAGTTGTTATGTTGCATTATGGAATTCATA
Organism: Picea engelmannii; assembly: GCA_009831015.1. Classification (NCBI taxonomy): domain Eukaryota; kingdom Viridiplantae; phylum Streptophyta; class Pinopsida; order Pinales; family Pinaceae; genus Picea; species Picea engelmannii. The sequence goes on along the minus strand of ML777081.1, from coordinate 657,988 downwards.
TTTGTTGACTCATGTGGTATTACTATGTTCCTGAATGGTTATGATTCATTGCAATCTTTATTAAGGATTATGTCCCATTTTGACATTCCTGAAGGGTTATTCTAAATTGCAACATTCGTCAATGCTTATGTTGAATTGTGACATTCATACTTGTTGACTTATATTAAATTTCTATGTTCCTAAATGGTTATGTTGCTTTGTGACATTCATCAATGGTTATGTCACATTGAATTTCTCATCTTGGTTGACTTATGTCGCATTAAAGTGTTCATTGATGGTTATGTTGCATTATGACATTCATAAAGGGTTATGTAAGCAAAATTGAACAAAATGTTAACCACATGCTATACTCAATAATTGTTATCCAACATAAATCAAATTCAACTAGACACTATAGTCAACCATTGTTAACCAAATTTTGGTCAACAATAGTCACTTTTAGTTAACAATTGTTAACCTTTAACATACTTCAACACATTTAACCAACCATGGAATTTCTATGATAGCATATGATATAGCAGAGATGAAAATTTATAGATTTCAGATGCGACATTAATTTGTTGTAAACCCAACACACACAAGGTGAATGAGCCTAATCATTATTCCTTTTCTTCTTCTTTCAAGTCCATTGAATCTCCACATACAAGTCCAATGACATTACTAATTTTAGTTTATATTTAAAACAACAAATTTCAAAATTTTGGGCCTCATTCACATACTTGGAACTTTGGTCTATGTGCCTACATTTGATTTTGGAAGGATGCACACTTCCTTTGTCACATGAGAGGAAAATCTCAAGTGATGTGATATTTGACACGAAAGGAAATACATGAAAGAAAACGATGTGGAAACCTATACATTCCACATGAAATTTCTTCTGAACACCTTGGCGAGTTATAACCAAACCTCTCCATGGGATCTTAAGCTCTCACAACAAACAATTTCTAGATGCAAGACAAGATGAAGAATCTAAAAAATATTGTCAAGAACATATTTTGTATTGACGCAACCACTCAAATACATTTAAATCAAGAGCTCCTTTACACTCTATAATATTTCAAATTCATATCGAAGAAGTGCACTCGCTCAAATTCTTGGATCATAAATATTTATATTGTTCATGGTTCCTCTTGAACTCTTTAAATTTTTTCCAAATGTGACTAGTATGGTTGTCCAACAATTCTACAGATATTGGTGATTTTTGGATAAAAAAGTGGCCATTCTTTAAGTTTAAAAGGTTCAGGTTTCCTCTCCTTATTAAAACCACTTTACAAAATACCATTTTATAAATTTTATGTTTCTCACTAATGGCTCTATGAATAATAACAATAATATGGTTGTATCTTGGTCTCCTTACTTTACTTTTCCAACTTGGGGTTAATACAAACCAAATAGGTGTTGTTGAATGTATATGTAGTGTGCAATGATAGTAGTATAGGTCTAAGACTAATCAAGGGTCGAAATGTATGAAATGGTGCAAGAAATTGAAACGTCAAAGAGAAACATTAAACTACTTCTTGAAGGAAAAGCACAACAAATTGCAAGGATAGTTAATCTAAATTTCAGAAAAATAATTTAGTCTAATAGAAAAAAATAAAGCATGCTAAACCATAATGAGGAAACTAGAAGAAAAATATGAATTCATTCTAGTGTATGACAAAAACTACAATTAAAGCAAAGGTAAACTAATGCATGGACTAAAAAAGCTATTTTATGCCTAACCCTTTGATCAATAGCAAGACATATGTATTCTTAATGTTTATTGTTTTCATTATGAAAAAAAGATTGAGATAAACTAAAATCTAAAACTAAAATAGTCCTACATGAGGTTTCTACAGGAACTGTACAATTTTTATAGGATCTATGCAGTTTCTATAGGAAACTCCTACAAGAAGCCAAAAGAGGCCTACAAAGATAGTGTAAGCCTTCAAAAGAATAAAAAAAGCTAGACTATAATAAAATGGAATAGATCTGAGGTTCTTGGCCTTGGAAATATACCCAAGAGTGTTACAATAGGTTATTCAATCCTTCTACAAGATGCCTATTGTAACTAACCACTTAATGATAACCTAACAAAAAGAAAGATTAATCATGCAAAGCTACATTAATCTTCTAAATGAATGAAATTCTAACTAATCACTATATTAACATGCAAATAATTAAATAAATTAAAACAAGGTCCTTGAACCCTCTTGAGTGGGGCCTACCTAAGAAGCACAAGGAACCTTGAGAAAACTCTAATAAGATGAAAATAAGACCATCTTTATTCCATTAACATCAATGGTACATTAAAATAAAAAGGCTCTAAGTCTTTAACAAAATTATTCAAAGAAAAGTCTCAATACAATACTATCAAAATTCGTCTTTTTCTGTCCTATGATAGAGTTCTATATATAGTCTTGATAATTCGACCTCCTTGCTCATATTGACGAGATAAGTGGGGAAAGATGGGATCTTTGTCAATCCCTTCTAGATATTGAACGGTTGTTGATCAAGAGTGGATATTAATGATAAAAGAGTGCTCAAGAGGTAGGTGGGGACAATTTTCCTTGACTCATGGCTAGCAACGCATTGAGGGAGACAAAATACCCTATTTTTAGGATGTTGGCGCTCTAAAGATAACTTGAATCATGGAGTTTGAGTTTTTTGGTTCTACATACATATTTTGGCATAGATATTTGAGAGAAAAGATATAATATACACAAAATTCCACCTCAAAACACATTTACCAAGGAACGTGCAAAAAATCCATGACTTAATATTAAATATGGTAAAAAACAAGTATTAAGTCATATTATGGTGGAAAAATGTGCCTATGATGAGATTTTGTGATAGGAAATGATTGTTATTGTCAATCATAATGAAGTAACGCTTCAGGGTGAGTGTATGAAGTTGATGGGAAAAAACGTGGCTACGGGGTGAGCACGAACACGCTCACATAGGAATGCATGTTGGATTACTGAGAGGGGAGGTGAATCAGTAATAGAGAAATTTAATCATTTTTAACCATAAAGTGCAAGTGTTATATCAATGTAGCATTGTCATCAAATAGTTTCAGACTAAATGAACAAATGAACAAATGAGAAATCATACACATACACAGTACACCAATGTGTTTACGTGGAAACCCAAAGCTGGAGAAAACCATAGAATTCTTTTTCTTATATATCTTTAAGAATTACATTCATTGGAAGAACCAACTTCCTTTGTTTTCCAGCTACAAATGGAAGGAGGCTCTAACCCCCTAGTTTCTTAGGCTACAACCTGAGGGAAGCTCCAACTCCCCAATTTTCTTGTCTACAACCAGAAGGAGGCTACAACCCCCTATGTTCTACGGCTATAACTGGAAGGTGGCTACAACCAATTGTCCTTTCCTTGTCCAACCTCCTTGACGTAGAAGTAGAATGATGGAACCACTGTCACAGTATCACTATGAGATATAACACTGTACAATTGTACCAATCTACCTACACCAAACAACCTGTAATCAACTTGTACCATAAACAAGTGCATCAACCATGCACCAACCTGTACCTCAACCTATATTGTCAATGAGTGCATCAAAAATGCACCAAATATGTACCAATCATGCATAAAATAAAAATAAACTATGACTCATCAATATGTACCAACGTCATCAACTATACACTTCATGTATGCTCCAACTCATCAACTACTTGTCTCAACCATGTACCTCAACCAAAATCCCTCATCAGTTTCATCACCCAAATCTCATTTGTAACTCTACAATAGACATGGTGTATATGATCACATAACTGCAAACCTTCCTTAACTTTAACAACAAGAGACTAGCATTTTCATCAAACTTTACTTTAGTCTCACATGACTAATTTTGGATTAGTCAACAACCCTAACTTGAAATAATCATAACTATGTACATGTAATGAATAAAGATCTTAAAATAGTACACAATGTTATTCAGTGTATTTTATGCAATTCCTCCAGTTTTCACTCCTTAGAACCTCTCAGAAAAGGAGTTATAGCAAAAATGACATACATTGTTGAATTTTGGCTTATTCCAGAGAGCAAACTTGTAGAGCATTCATCGCACGGATTATTTGTTGTATGGATATGAAAATGATACAAAGAATACTAAATACTGTACTCTAACCAATACATTTGGTCTTATGGAATTTGGATTTGTTATGAAGAAGTTATGACGTTTTTACCTGAAACACCTATTTTAGACTAGTTTCAGGACTAGCCACAAACCCTATTTTCTACGGAGTGTAACTCCAAAAATATAATGACCCAAAAGCTGAAATTTTTATCATTGCTACTTGAATATGTTTCCTCAAAAACCTCCATATTTAGCGGTTTGAATCATTCTAGAAAAAAAGTTATTACGAAAATGATGAGATGACCTGTAAATAACATAACTTAGAAAGCATCATCAAAAGAATTTATCCTCCCTTGAATTTCGGTCTTCTTTACTTCACCTTCCCTCTGAAATTATCCTTAGATATATTTCTTTTACCTCATTCACTTGTAGATATTCAATATGGTCAAGTGTTATTAAATGAGAGATCATTACCTCTTATTTATACTTTTATGTAGCTTCCTCAGGGGTTTACCTTTTTTAACCATCTTACACCACTTTCATTATTTTAGGGATAACCCACTTTGACTTATATTACACTCATCACTTCAAATTATTATTTAAATAATTTCTTCTTTGCAACCACTTTGACTACTTTGACCTTTTGGGGCTTCTAGATGACTCTTGAAGGTTCTCCAACTTCACATGGTCGTAACGCTCTAACCATGAGAAGTTGTGTGACGTTCCACATACCACCGAAAATGGAATGACATGTACTATCCATATAGAATAGTGTTACCTTAAAATATATTAAAAATAATACCATTATACATCAAACAAATTTGGGTCCATTATCCAAACCTTTGTGCTACCGCAATTCGCTACCAGACTTTCTTCAAGGGTTGAAATCAATGACAACAAACCCAAATAATCAACAATCTCCCCCTTTAGCATTGATGAAAACACTCTGATGCAATACTGATGTCATATCACTCATGGTCTTCATGAAACCATCGATCCCCCTCGAACCATGCATTTGTGCTCTTTCTCCAAGAATTTAGCTTTGCATCTGATAAATCTCTCCCCCTCTGTCATCAATGGAAAATGTATCTTTCCATTCGGGGATTCTCCGCCTGACTAAACTCTTCCTGAAACTAATCTCCCAACCTGAACTATCCTCTTTATGGTGCTTCCTCAAGTAAATCTAAGACATATAAGATAATAATTCAAAAGCATTCATTTTGGATTAGAAATTACTCCAAGTCTTTGGCAAAGATACTCAAAGACTTCCCATGGAAGCGATTTTGTAAATATGTCTCCCACTTGTTATTTTGTGCCCACATATTCAACTTTGATGTTCTTCTCTGCAACCTATTCCCGTAGAAAGTGATACTTGATTGTAATCTGATTTTTCTTCGATTAAATCACCAGGTTCTTTGAGATACTGATGGCGCTTGTATTATCACAATAGATTGGAAGGCCCTCATCATATTCAACCTGTATATCTATCCGAGTTTGTTTCATCCATAGAACCTATGTACAAAAACCTGTTACTGTAATATACTCTGCTTTGACTGTAGATAAAGATATTGATGATTGTTTCTTTCTTAGCCAAGGTACTAAACACTCACCCAAGTAGAATGATGCTCCACTGGTGCTTCGTCAGTCATCAATCCAACCTACCTAATATGCATATAAGTAGGAAATAAGTGATAGATCCTTTCCTTTTGGATACCATAATCCAAACTCTTATGTTTCTTTGAGATATCTTAAATTCCTCTTCACTGCTAAGACATATGATTCCTTTGGTGCTACTTGAAATTGTGCCACCTGTCCAACTACATACATTACATCTGGTCTAAATCCTGTCACATATAGTAATCTACCAATAATTGACCTGTATTGCCTCTATTCTAGAGACTTCGAATCATCATATTTTCTCAACTTGCAAGTGGTTTTCATAGGAGTGGTATGCCAAAATGGGTAAACTTTGACTGGACAATAGGCCCAAAGAGAGGGGTGGTGGAAGCAGATTTCAGGATTTCAAAAATAGTATCACTGATATGGGCATCATCCCCTAGCTCATTGTTCTGGAATGAGTCTAACAACATTGTCTCCATGGCAGTCGTATCCTATAAGTAATCCTCCATACCAACCTCTTTTTTATTCTCTCCATTTCCAACTTCTGAAGAACTACTATTGTTGTAGTCATTCCTAATTAGTGAATCTAGACATAGTGGGAATTGAATAGGTGGTTTAATACACCATTATTGTTATGATTCCTCTCCAAGTTGTGCTCTCATTCATCCTTCTCTTGAGTTGACATCATTGTGGGGTGCAACAGAATATGGTAGGTCGATCGCTCATCCTCATAAGAATCCTAATTTCAAAATTATTGAACATTAGTACATCGATGATATTAGTAAGCACAATGCAATAATTTTTTTTTTTAAATTATATTATACCAAACAATTATTACCATCGTCGACCCATGATTGCGGCTGGAAGATGGAATGTCACAACTGGCAAGGTAAATGAGTTATCCATTTTCTTCTCCCAACTGTTTTCAGTATGTTTCTCCTGATAAGACCTTTCGACGTTTTTGAACGAGTATTGGAATATTTTTTCATCTGAACTCGATTCTGAATCATGATCTTGCAAATTTGGATACATTTTTATTCAAACTGACATGGATTAAAAACAATTCAATGAGATAATCGAAACATATATAAAATAATTTAAACTTACTAGACTTTGAGAAATATGGAATGGGATGGAATTTGAAGAATTGGTCATTTGATCATATAATAAGGTTTTCTCCCTCCATTTCAACAAAATTACAAATAATTTTTTTGTACATATCTAAAATAAATTTTGAGGACCATACCACAGTTTGAGTTTGAATATACTTTTGAAACCTTTTTTTAATAATAAGGCGCCATAAAACGTAAAATGTATGTTGAAGTATCGTAAGTCATGTGAATTCATCTGAAAAGATAATTTGAGATGAATATACTATTTTATATTCAAATAAAAGTTCAAATAACTTTAAAAGAATCTTCGTGCGTTTGTAAATCAAAATCACACGAGTGTGCATATTAATAATAAGCACTAGTGCATTGAAAAATTAATCACATAGTGTTTCAAGATTTCGTTAATAAAAAAAAATTTATATGTTACTCGTACATAAATTAATATGGACACACTAGTGTGTAATGTAATATGGTTGCACATGTGGATCTTACATAAACACATCGTCATACCAATTTTTTTTTTTAAAAATGCAATTTTTTAACCAATTAAAAAAAGAGTGGGAATCTAATTTCATGAAGTCATTTAAATACTAAAAAACTATTCACTATTTCATTATTTTGCAAAATTTTGCAAGGGAAGGAATTGCAAGCGAGACATATGGAGGAACAATGTGGAGGAGAAGAATACTTTGGAACCACAATATTATTCAAAATATGATAATTTGAAGGGTATGGTGATTCACTCTAAACCATTTTCATAAAGTTTTTTTAATATTAAGAAGGTATTCGATATTTTCATTATTTTTCCAAAATTTACACGAGACAAATTTGGAAGAGAGACATACCAGGGAGCACTATGGAGAAAAAATATACTTTGGAACAACAAAAATATTCAGAAAATCAGGATTTGAAGGGTATGGTGATTCATTCAAAACCCTACATAGTAAAGATTTTAAATTTTATTGTTGATTTTGATAATAATTTTTTTTACAAATTGTATTCCTATTTGGATTTTAATTAAAATTAAAAAAAAAATAATAATAACAATTCATGCTTACCTTAAACCCTTGGTTTTTTTTTCTTACGTGAATGGAAAATTTCACCCTAGGGTTTAACTCCCTTTATCACTTCAGAATTAGGGTTTTTAGTTTTAGGTATTTTAGATGTAACACATTTTTTTTTCTATATATAAGTGTTTGGCATGTGATGCAAATGTACCACTTATTGCATCGAATCCCAAACGCATTCGACCCTCTCACTTTTTATTTTATTTTTTTAAATGGTTTATGATTTGATGTTTTCTTTAAAAACATTTTCATTTTTTCGGTGCACCATTTTGACAGAAACGCACTCGTATTTTTATGTCTAAGGAGTAGTGATAAATCCATAATTGATTTTTTTTTTTTTTAAACATATGGTGCATAAAACAATATCTTCCATTTTCTCTTATCTAAACATCACATAAAATGTTGTTGCATAATTTTTAAAATTTTTAAAATTTTTCTTCTCATGAGTGTGTCATTTTTCTATTGTTTCTTTTTTATGAATGTTAAACTTTTTTTCTATGTTTTTGTTTTCTACTATAATCATTGTGATGTCTTCTATATATATATATATATATTTCACTGTTATAATTCACAATTTTTTAAAAAAGAAATTAAATTATTCAGTGTGTTTTGCTGTATGGAACACACCAATGCATTTTATGTAATAAACACATGAGTGTTTTGTATATAAAAAGAACACTGATTACAATTATTCTTTTCGATGAAAAATTATGTGATTTATAAAGAACACTCATTACAATGATTTTTTTCGCTGAAAAATTATGTGATTTATTTATAAAATATATTTAATAATTTATGTATTGAATGGTACAAATTGTATAATGATAAAAATATGAATGAGAAGAGTTCAAATAAGAAAAATTTCCGTGAACACAATGCACTTTCTGTGTAAATTCTATACAAAATTAATATGGTTAGAGTATATGTGCGTTTAACTAATATGTAGTGGTTCGTGTGTGTCATGCAGGGCCACAAAATGAGGAAGCTCTATAAGATTATTTCTGACCTAAGTGCAGAAGAGCATAAAATCTAGATGAAAAAATTACAAAGGGATGAATCACGTGAATGAAAAAATACTATTCCATATGATTTTTTTTTTTAATTTTCATTAATAATATACTTAGGAATACTAGATGACATGTTTCAAACAATCTGTTAATTCACATATGTTTAATGTTCTACATGAACCAACAATGAGGGAACATAACAACAACAAAAAAAATCATTCAAAAGTAATATTCGTAAAAAAAAAAATTTAGAATATATATATATATATATATATATATATATCACAAAGTATTCATTTATTAATATATAAATTTGGTGATATTTAGTTTTCATATATCAATATAAAAATACTTTATTGTCATGTTATATTTTGAGGAAAATTATGAAAATCTTAGAGTACCAACCAACTGATATTCAGAATATGCAAGTAGGAATGTCCAAAAAAATCTCCAAGGAGATGGTCAAAGAATTGGACATATTTGCATTGCAGGAGGAGCTATCTCAACAACAACCTGCTTCAAATGTATGTAATCATTGAATTTTTCTCTTAGGTATAGATAATTAATTTAACAATAAATATTAATTTTCAAATATTCTCTTACATAAAAGAAAAGAAAAAAATGTAACTCATTCTAGACATAAAATTGGACGACAAGGAAGAAAATGATTGATAGCAAAGTTTGTGAGTAATTGCTATTTCCTTATAACAACTTAAGTTTTTTTTGTATATTTTAAGTTGTTTTACAACAACCATCCTTGAATATCTTCAATAATGTGCTAACATACAAAGATGAGCCATGAGAAAAAAATGATTGACATTGGATTAATTAAAGGTTGTGAGTATATGTTGGCATATCAAAAATTAATTCTCGAAATTGTAAGTATAATCTATGTTGTTTTACTTCTATCATTTTATAATTAATGAATCAAAAATCATACTTTGTATTAAATCTATGATTTATTATGGGGTATAAAAATTGCAAGAAACAAAGTATGCAACCGAGCAAATAGAACAATTGTTGAAACAAGGCACGAGATTTGATTTTGAACATATCTGTATTATTCATGAGCCAATTCTTTCTTTGCACGTATGCCACTTTTCAATTTACATTCATGTATATTATTTATTTCAATTTTCATTATTCTCACCAATGTAGATAGACTCCTTAGAGTTTATGTTTATGTTTGTAAATGGAACTTGATGAAGAACAAAAGAATTGAAGCAATCAACCAAACATTTAGCAAAATAACTCAAGGCATGGAAGTAGATAGAGCACTAATAACAACTCCACTGAAAAATGATGACAAATATATTTGGATATCAATGCAATTATATTTTTTTGAAATAATTTTCTGAGAAAATCAAACATTTTTGTTTAATGTAATGGACATAACTTTCCAATTGAAATAAAAGAGATTATAGATAAGTGTCCCATAGACCCTCTTATTCATATAATAAAATATGTTTTAATTTATTCTATTGCGTTGTCCAATGTTATATCGCTGATTAAATATATGGATTACTAAATATTATAATGAAGAGATGCAAAATATGATGATATAACAAATTAATCCAAACATCATATCCAAATTCACTAATCAAAATATAAGATATATGTAATTTTTTTTTATAAATAATAGAATTAAAAAATAACAATAATTGCACTATCACAATGCTTCTCAGTGTATTTTAATTATTAATCTCATCGGGACGTTTAATATTAAGACTGAGTTGTGTGTTTCATATGAAATGTGCACCGGTCCTTTTATATAATCAATTAGAAATGGTTTCAACATTTATTTAATACCACAAAATTATATTAAAAAATTGGTCTTCGGTGTGTTAAGCACCGATGCTTTTGTCTTATTAATAAACATCGATGCTTTAGGATTAGTAATAAGCACCAGTGAGTTTCTGTTATTAATACTCACCATGTTATTAATAAGCATCTAGGCTTGTTTGTTACTAAAAAACACTCGTGGTTTCGATTTTTAATGCACCGAGGGGTTTTTCGAGGTAACAACCAATGCATATTATTTTATACAACATTGGTTTTTTCTTATTAATAATGCATCAATGCCTTCTAAGAATAAATCCCCGATGCTTAATAATATTTAACTCTAGTTGTGCATTTTACTATTAGATCCCCGATGCTTATAAGACAAATGTCTCGGTGCTTAAATATTTTATTGCCTTGGTTCCTACATATTTTACTTCCCCAGTGCCTGAAGTTAAGAATACATCACCGGTATTGTAGGTGTATGTACACCTCGATTCTTTTTCCTTATACAAATGCACTCATTTGTAGACATCCACTAACAACTTCCGCAAAAAGATCCCCTAGCCTAGTGGAGGTTTTTTGACAAATTTTTGCCAACATCCCCTATCAGAAACAAATGTTGTAGTGGATGTTTTTTTTGACAATTTTTGCCAATTTTGTAACACTAAAAACATCTTCTCTAACCTCTGTGAAAAGGTCTTTTCCTTGTAGTGTTACGGTTAAGTAGCTCATAAATGGGAAATCTAAGGACACTAAGGATACCAGAGTAACATTTTTAAAATCGGAGGGCCTATCCTCATCCCTCACATACACAATCTCTTCATTTTAGTAATCAAGCAAGTCTTCCTTAAACCCTATATGAAAAGCCTCGTTGTACCTATTTTTAAAAGTGGAGAGAAAAATATTCACTCTAATTATAAGAGCATTGTGATTAGCCCCATCTTAGCCAAGTTGTATGGATTGTTTTTGGAAAAAAAAACTTATCCTATGGCTAGAAAGCCACCAAAAAATATGTAAAGACCATGCCATTTTTAGGAGATATCATTCAATTGTAGACCACCTTTTTACACTTAGTATCATTGTATAGGATTTATACAATAATAAAATTAAAATCCTACATTTTTTTTTTACTTTAAAAAATCTTTTGACACATTACCCAAGACAAACCTTTGAGACAAGTTGGAAGAAATAAAAGTCCCTTTCAAGGTAAGGGTTGTTGCAATAAGGTTGTATGAGAACATTATTGTCAATTTTAGGAACATTAAGGGCTAGTCAAAATAAAATAACTTAAATATTGGAGTCAACCAAGGTTGTCCCTTGTCCCCTACCCTTTTTGGTTTATACATTGACAAGTTAGACGATTGTTTAGAAGATGGAGGGGTGTCATCCCAACTTTCACTGGTAGAGTCATCATTCTTCTATTCTTTACACTCATGGTATTTTTCTTATGGTGAGGAATCCCCACGGTCTTGGAAAGAAACTAAGAATCCTCAAGGATTTCTGCTCCAATCTCGGTATGAATTTTAATAGTAAAAAACCAAAAGTCGTGGTAATTAAATCCAATAAGATAACTTATGATACTTTTGTATATAATAAAAACAACTTGGAGGAAGTCCCTTCATATAACTATATCATAATTGATATTCATCACATGCTCAATTGGAGTTATAGCATTGAGAAAAGGATAAATGGATGGTGGAAAGATTATTATGGGCTTGGAAATATTATTGTAAATCAATAGATCTTTGGATATGGAATAAGAAACAACTCTTATTTGAGACTCTTGTATTTCATGTTATTTTATATGGATGCAAATTTTGGGGATACAGTATCTTTGGAGAGTTGTGGAGAAACATAAAGAAAATCAAAAAGAATTTTATAACTTATAATCTCAAAATTAAAGGAAATACAGCATGTCCTATCCTCACAAAAGAAATCCTTTCTCCCCTTTCCCCCATTGCGAGCACTACTATGACCAGATGTCTAATGTATACGAACAAGTTAAACAACACGAAAGATTAGAGGCTTCCTGAAATTTCTTCAAAATCTACACCAAACCACCTTCGACTCAAACAGGGATGGCATAAGGATGCCCATTATGGAGTAAACAACCTTTAGCTCAAGCAAGGATGGCATAAGAATGCCTAGTCTTAGCTAAATCATGGTCTATTCAAGGGGGACTGCACAAGCATGCTTAGTTTTGGCTAAACCATTGGTGAATAAAAGAAGAAATCATATTGCACAATAAAGATAATATCAAAAATATTATTACATCAAAATTTACTCAGAAAATGTGGTGTGATAAAGAGAAAGGGAAATTTGAGATGTTATGAGGTAATCAGCCCTACTTTAGAAGATCAATAATATCTCTTTGTTTTGACAAGTGCAAAACAAAACAAACATTGTTGTTCCCAAAATTTCATGGGATGAAAGAATGTGTCTTTGTTTTGACAAGTGTAAAACAGAGAATAAACATTGTTAAAATAAGAACAAATTCGGATGAGCTCCATAGTGAAAGTGGAAGTTGGTCAATTCCCAAAATTTCATGGCACAAAAGAGTGTGTCACCTTTACACTAAGGGGGTTGAAGATGGAAAGCACCTTCTCTTAGAATGTTAAGCATATACCTAAATTTAAAAAACCTTCATAACCTTTTAACTCAACAAAACTATGGTGATCTCTCTTAATGCTTTTCCAACACATAAATAAAATTCTACAAATTTCCAAGTAATCCCTTACTAGACCAATTAGTCTTTGAATTTCGTGGGAAGGTTTAACCAAATTCTATTTCCACAGTGAAGGTTTAGAGTAACTGATAAACAAAGTGCCAGTCAATGCTGCTGACTTTCTACTCTTTCAAACATGTATTAGAGCATGCAAACTTTTGCAGGATAACTTATCTGTAATAAAATTTGATAAAGAAAAATAAATCCTATGGAGGTAGACGGTTCGATGGTTATAGAGATCTGGAGAGATACACAATCAATATGAATCATAAATATGAGGGTTTGTTTTGCTTCCTGTTCATAGTCGGAGTTTCAAGTTATTGATAGAAGTCGTGTGAGTGACAAGCGTTGAGAAATTTCTAATGAAAATTGTGTAAGAGATCTGAAGATAGAATTCACATGTGGATCCGGCCAAGCATTGCTCAAGGCTCTGTGCAACCGTTGGCGATCAGAGTTGTTAATAAAGTGAATGCATTGAAAGAGGCATGTATTGCGGCGATTAAGCACTATAGCTATTTCAAGCGTGCACTTCTCAAGAAGAATGATGCTACTAAACCAATGCAAATAGACCTAGTCCCCGTGCGTTCATGGCTTCGATTGCACTGACCCAATGTGAATAGACAGAATCAGTGTTTTATTGCTTCAATGGCACTAGCCCAACATGAATATAGAATGACCACTATTGAGAGCAATTATATGATGAAAGCATTGTCGTGTGAATAGTATACACGACAATATACTGCTTTACAATATATTGCTTTTGTAAAGCAGTATATTGTCGTGTGAATAATGATAAAGGCATTCGAGTGCAGGATCCGATGTACTAGAATTTATATGAATGCATTGTGGTTCTGATGAGATGCTCCCATATGGTGAATGATAAAAATTGCAGAAATCTATTCTTGATTTGCAGTTTGTACCAGTCGAGTTGTCTTGAAGATCGCGGAGAAATCATTCTAGAATTAATTGAATAAATGGTGTCCTTAGTGACGGGTGTAGTATGAGGATAGGCCATCTGCAATTTTGAGATGATATATGAGAATAATTGGAGGTAGAACTGTTAAAGGATAGTCCATTAACGCTACGATTTTGGTGTGAAAGTAAAAAGGAGGGATAAGAGGTCGAAGAATAGGATCCCATCATACTTGAAACCACCATCTACAGTAATGCGTAATGCACTGTCCGTAATATTTTTATTTATTCAGCATTAATCCCACCTCGAAGCAGTGAAAAGTACTTATGTGCTTTATGTTGACAATAAAATCGCAAATGAAATTGTTTATAAAGAGAAGCGTGATGGTGGTTGAAAGTTCCTTTGACTTTCATATGGAAATGTCTCAATCCTAAGTAATGAACTTTCAACCACCATCATATAGGCTATGATAATCATTGGTGTTGTCTACATTCGCTGTTGTATCTGTTTTCTTCATTGGTTTTGGCAAACAATGTTGTAAACATTCGCACTGGTTTCGTTGAACATGTAACTATTCCTTCATTGGTTATGGTGTTGTCTTGATTATTGGTATTGGTCTTGGGTGTTGTCTTGGTTATTGGTATTTGTTTTCTTCATTTTTTTCTGGCAAACAGTGTTGTAAACATTCGGTGTTGTAACTTATTTATTCATTGGTTTATGTGAACATGTAACTATTTCCTTCATGGGTTATGGTGTTGTCTTGGTTATTGGTCGGTGTTGTAACTTTTTTATTCATTGGTTTATGTGAACATGTAACTATTTCCTTCATGGGCTATGGTGTTGTCTTGGTTATTGGTCGGTGTTGTAACTTATTTATTCATTGGTTTATGTGAACATGTAACTATTTCCTTCATGGGTTATGGTGTTGTCTTGGTTATTGGTTTTGGGTATTGTCTTGGTTAGTGGTTTTGGTAAACATTGCATCCTTGGTGGGTTTTGGTAAATATTGCACTATTGGTTTTGGTAAACATATTATCATTGTAATTATTTTCTTTATTGAATTTAGTAAATATTCATTGGTTAGTGGTTTTGGTAAATATTGCATCCTTGGTTGGTTTTGGTAAATATTGTATTATTGGTTTTGGTAAAGTAATTATTTTCTTCATTGAATTTGGTAAATATTCATTGGTATTACTTTTGATTATGAAAAATAATCACAATAGTTTGGTAAAAGGTTTTGGTAAACAGATCATTATTGTAATTATTTTCTTCATTAAATTTGGTAAATATTCATTGATGTTACTTTTGACTATGAAAAGTAATCACAATAGTTTGGTAAACATGTCATAGTTCTAATTTTTTTTTCTATCATAATCATGGGAAAGGTATTGATAATAGTTTACAAGTGTTGAAAAATGGAAGTTATGATAGTGAAAGAGTTCTAAAGAAAAAAAAAAAGGGTTTTCAAATGTTTGTAAAAAGGTTATAAGGTGCACATTTAAAAACAATGTTTGACACCATTTTGCACAGGGGTTATAAGGTGTATGATTTTGCAAGTATTTGTAAGGTGTTCTTCCATTATAAGTGGTTATTGCAATGATGTAACTTTTTTCTTGATCATATTGATATTAAAGGAACTAACAATAGTTGGCAAGGATTGAAAATGCGGAGTTATGATGATCAAAGAGGTGAAGAACAAAAATGTGTTTAAATGTCCATTTTGTAAGAGTGATATAAGGTGTACATTAACCAAAAAAAAAAAAGGAGGCATTTTTCAAAACCATTTTTCTTAAGGGATATAAGGAGTATGATTTGGCAAATATTTGAGATGTGTTCTTCATTATAAGGGGTTTAGGGGTTCGTGATTTGGGAGGATACAAAACCATGATAACTCTAAAAAAACTTATTAAAACTAAATGTTGAGATGGTGTATTAGCTCCACCCACAACTGAATAAGGGGGTTTTAGGATTTGTTTATGTGCTCCATGATGTCTATTGGTGTACTTTGTGCCTTGTAGTATTGGTACATTATACTTCTTGTTTTATAGAAACACATTGACATAATCGCATGCAAGGAATGCAAATAATATAAAGAAGGAAAGAACATAAATACAATGAATACAACATTGCATTGTTGCAACTTTTTTCTTCATCATAGTCACATGAAAAGTATTAAGAATAGTTTCGTAAACATTAAATTGTTGTAATTTTTTTTCATGAGTGTCACATGAAAGGTATTAATAATAGTTGGAAAGAGTTGAAAAAGGGGATTTACAATGGTGAAAGAGGTTTAAGAAAAAAGAGGTTTTCAAATGTCCATTTTGTAAGAGGGCGATAAAATATATATTAAAAAAAATACAATTTTCGAAACCATTTTGCATGGACTAAGGTGTATGATTTTTCAGTTACTTGTAAGGTGTTTTTCCACTATAAGGGGTTCATTGCATTTTTGTAAATTTTTTCTTATTCATATTCATATGAAAGGAATTAACATTAGTTGGCAAGGGTGTTTTTCCATCACAAGGGGTTCAAGGGTTCATGATCTCACAGGATACAAAACCTTAATAACTCCCAAAACCTTAATAAAATTGAATATTGTGTCTTAGCTCCACCCAAAATTGAATAAGGGGTACTTAGGATTTGTTTATGTGCTCCATGATTTTTTTTGGTGTACTTTGTGTCTTGTAGTATTGGTACATTCTATTTATTGTTTTAGAGAAACAAATTGACATAGTCACATGAAAGGAATGAAAATAATATAAAGAAGAAAAACACATAAATACAATGAATACAACATTGCCTTGTTGTAATTTTTCTCTTCATCATAGTGACATGAAAATTATTAAGAATAGTTTGATAAAAATTATATTGTTATAAAAACTTTTCAAGGTATTAATAATAGCTAGAAAGGGTTGAAACGAGGGATTTACGGTGAAAGAGGTCTAAAGAAAAAAAAAAAAGAGGTTTTCAAATGTCCATTTTGTAAAAAGGTGATAAGGTGTACATTTAAAAAAAAAAAAAAAAAACAATTTTCAAAACCATATTACATGGGTTAAGGTGTATGATTCCCCAAGTATTTGTAAGGTGTTTTTACATTATAAGGCGTTCATTGCATGTTTTAGACTTTTTCTTCATCATATTCATATGAAAGGAATTAACATTTTTTGGAAAGGTTTGAAAAAGTGGAGTTATGATGGTCAAAGAGGTATACATTAAAAAGGAGGTCTTGAAATGTTCATTTTGTAAAATTTCTATAAGGTGCAAACATTTTCCACTCATGTCAAAGAGGGAGAAGTTGAATATAGAGGGAGAAGATAAATATAGAGGGAGAATTATAGACACAAGGAGAGTTTCATATAGGGGGAGTATTACATAAGTGACTAAGGCTTGCCATCAATGACAAAGGTGGGGATTGCTGGAAATATTGTTGTCATTGATCTCAAAGATAGAGGTAGCATACAATATGCCCAAGATAAATATTACAAACCTATATATGTCCAAGATAAAGATTGCAAGATTGAGATAGTTGAAAGTATTATTTTTGGTCGATTTGGATACCTTATATTTGAAGGTATTTTTACTCTACATACCTAGCTCAAATGGGAGCACAAGTTATATGGTTGAAAATATTATTGTGGGACATTTCCAATGGTATATGACATTCCCTCTAAATCCATAGGATTAATGAGATATGATTTTTTTTCCCGTCAACGAAGCCATAAAATTAAGGTTGGCTCAACAAGTATGTATTGGAATGTGGGAACATAATTACTACAAATCTAGGATGGATTTTTTCATTTGTTGAGAAACCAAGCATGATATCAAGTGTGAGGTTTTCTAAAGGTATTGGGGTGTCTCTTTGGGATCTAGACATGTGCAAGAGAATTCTAAGGGACTTTCTATGGTTCTTTATTATTATGAAGGTATGTTATAAGGTTGTTTTGTTTCTGCGAGGTTGTGATGTTGTCATGTGCACTACTATCAGTTTGTCATGTTGTCATGAAGTTTTTATGAAATCGTGTGCACTCTATGAGATTGTGATGTTTTCATGAGGTTGTGATGCTATCATGTGCAGTGCTATGAGTTTGTGATGTTTATGTGAGATTGTGATGTTTATGTGAGGTTTTGATGTTGTCATGAGTAGATGTTTTTGTGAGTGGATGTTGACATGAGTTGATGTTTCAATGAGTGAATATTTTCATTAGTTGATGTTTTAGTTAGTGATTGCATTATGGGAATGATTCCATGAGGCCTACTATGGTTTGAAGGATTGTCTCGGGAATGAACCATGTAGTTGATGTCATAAGTATTATTTGTATAAAGATCATGGATTGGTGTCTACACATATCTTATTGTGTTGGTGCTCAACTGAGGATATTTGCATATCTAGTAGGTTAGTCCCTACATCTTGTTGAGTTGGTTCTCAACTAAGGATATTGGTCTCTCATGTAGGTTGGTGACTACAATCTTTGTAATAGTAGGTTGGTTCCTACATTCTTTGTAACAATAGGTTGGTGCCTATAAATATTTATAAATGTAAGATCCTGCTCTGGCGTACTGAGCATTCTTTGAGGACGCTTGCTCGCAAGTGGTCCGGATTATTATGCTATTAAAACTTTTGATTTTGATTATAAGGCGTTATGGTTGATGACATGTTGTTTTACTACATTGACATAGACATGTGCTATTGACTAGGTTTTACTGAGTGTGCAGGGTTTTGGACCTTGAGGATGCATCAATGGAACCCCTTGGACTCTGGATCGAGTTAGGGAGTGTGCCATTGGGGTTTGATTGTTTTAATGTGATATTATTGCATCTAACTAGATGATATGATGTGGATATGTTATGACATGATTTGTTGATGATGCAGGATGATGATATCTTTCCGACCAGACTCACATATGGAGTAAAGGGGTCACACGTGACTACCAGAGATGTTGAGGAAGAGGTGTGGATAACAACCCTGCCACAACCTACTAACACTCCCACCATGAATCGAACTGTAGGTTAACAATTACCTAGTTCGAGAGGACCCACAATGTCGTGAGGGAAGACTGCGACAGTCGCTCACGATGATTCTAAGGGGCGTGCAATAAGGCGGGGGAATTTTTCCTTAGAGGCCCTTAGTCTCCCACAAGTTCACCTGGTGGAGTGTTGACTCCATGGGTTATTCATGTCTACCAATAAGTCAAGAGGTGAGTGACACACTTGGAGCACGTAGTGCATCGTGAAGGGCACATCGCACAAGGGAATAGATGAGGCGAGTGGCACCCTCAGAGCACCTAGTGCATCATGAAGGGCACGTCGCGTTGTTGGTGATAGAGGAATGAACCTAGATGGTCTTAGAACGAATAATATGTTAAGTAATTTTTAAAACAATTTCCTTAATTAAATGTCGCCCAGTACAAAATCTAAATTCTAAGTCTGAAATTACGCTAAGGGTAAAACTTTGTCTACCTTTAAAAAAAAAAAAAAAAAGATAAAATAAAATAAAATAAAATAATAATAATTAAAATAAAAACTACTTAAATAATAATTATGATCTTCATAAAATTTTGTAACATGAAGGGAGTAAGAAATTAATTTATTCATAAGAAATAAAGTGTGTGGTTATAAAATGTAGAAAGGGGAATTAATTATTTTATTTTTGATAATTTAAAAAAAAATAATACTAATTAACTCATAAAATGGAAAAGGGGTTAAATTCCACACCTGTCTTTATGATTTCTAATTAAAAAGGGGAAAGAGGGAAAATAATTTTTTTAGAAAACTAGAAAAAGAGGTAACATAAAAAAGGGGGAAAAAGGGGAACTTAAGGAAAATAGCGTAAGTCAACTTAGTAAAGAGTCTACCATTTAAGAGCCTTCTAATTTTAAATTGAATTAACAACTTCATAATAGGGAAAGCCTTTAAAACCTGTAAGGGAATTTGGGGACACCTAGGAGTGATTCTAAGAGTAACTATAGGTGGGTGAGGGAAATAAATATAATTACTTAATTAAAGAAATTATTTTATGAAGGAATGTAGGGGATGGAGGACACTTGTACAGAGAGGAAATTTTAGGAGTTTATTTTTAGAAACTTTAATTAAATGAGATTTTAGGAGAGAAAGGAAGTTCAAAACTCTGTAAAGTAAAGGAAGGAGAAGGATGAAGGATTATCTTTTGTTTGCGTAACGTTACGCTGCAGAAATATCGACTTGACTAATTTACTTGTGGGAGTTGGGATACCCATCTCGGAGAGGAGTGGTAGCTTGGCCTTGTGAGGCGAGCTCGGAGCTAGACGAAACCTCTGGATAGTGTGTGTGGTCCCTTTGCGGCTCGGGGGGCTAAGGGGGAAGAAGAGTACCCCTAGCATTGGTTGGGAGGTACTAGTGAGGTCTTGACGATCGACGAGTGGGAGTTGCATGGAGTGTGAGACACGAATTAGAGCGGGCGAGCAGGAAACGATACGCTTTCCTCGTTTGAATGGTAAAATGTTCTAGGTTTTATGATTAGATCTACATGATTGATTATGTAATTAGATTGGATGTTTAGCTTGATAGCTGAATTTTCTTAGCCTAGCTCCTTGGTTGTCGTCTCCTATGGCCTCGTTTTCTCACATGTCATGACCACCATGTGGTGTTGATTGTGACCTTGAGGTTGTTTAGTCTTCGTCTCTAGCTCGTCATTCCTCGCCTGAGCAGTCGGCCAGGAGCCTGATCTACGGTCGTTGCCATAACATTAAAAGACCTATGGATCTCAATGCCCTGCGTTTTTTTGCGAGGATGGTGAAGCGTAGGAAAAACCCATCCGTCGGCTACCTCTGTTGTTGTCCTTGGAAGTTGATGTCTTACGCCTTGATGTGTGTTATTAACCCTGAAATTTTGTTGTTGGCGTTTCCTTTCCTTCCACTATGCGTTATATACCTTGCTGGATTTTCTTCATGCTTTGGCTGATAAAACCTCTACACACATTTCAATGGCCTTCCTTGGTTCTATGCGTTCACCTACCGTGCTTTACGTTTTTACATTTGTCTACGTTTTTATGCATGGAGAGATAAATTTTCTCTTCTTTGGAATGTCAAGGAGTTGATTACTCAACACTTCTTGGCTTGACCTTTAATAATATATTAAAAGTGATTATTGACTTATGTTTATTACCATTCCAATGGTAGCGATTTGAGTGATAGAGAATTTGTATATAATGATGTGTGGCATGGGTATTTTGGAAAAAAGAAATGAGTGGTAGCGATTTGAGTGATAGAGAATTTGTATATAATGATGTGTGGCATGCGTATTTTGGAAAAAAGAAATGACTTCATGTATGCATTTTTCTTTTTACATTTGGTGTTTTGGTGTTGGGCAGCCAATGGATTCATGTCTGAATTTTCATTTGTCCTCATGGAGTTGGAGGAACACTTAAATTTTGAGTCTGCGTATTTTTTGCACACATGCATGTCTGAATTCCTTGATAGATCGCCATTGTTGTAAAGCCTGCAACATAAATGAAATAAAATGAGTTTGTTGCATTGATGCAATCCTGTTTCTAAATCTACGCATTGTGTAAACATGCATATCTGAATTCAATGATAGATAGCTAATGTTGTAAGGCCGTAAACACAAATGAATTGAAATGGGTTTATTGCGATTTAATGCTCGCAGTGTTTGTTCTTCATTCTTGGAGGTTTTCTCCATCTTCCTGTGGCCAAAATGAGCCCCAGCCACCCTTGCCTGCATTTTTAATATGGTTAATATGATTGTATGTGGGACTGTGTTTTGTTTTTTTTCATCCTGGTGTATTGATCTTAAATTTCTTCTTGGCCCAATGTGCACAGGCTCCAAACCTTTCCACCGGTGAATTTTGATGACTTACTTTCTCTACCCTAATGCCATTGCAGTCGCCCAACGATTGGGCCTCTGCCTCTCTGCCCTTTCCCCACCTTTCATGCGACTGGGATGTCGACCACGCAAGCTACCTAATCTGGAAAAACATTTAATGATGAACCGTGAATGGCTTGGAGCATAAATGGTGGCGTTATTATTGTTTTTAACTTCTGAATAACAATCCGTTACCATAGAGTGGAAGCGACTGTCATGGAAGAGGTATCAGAATGATGCAGTCAATGGTGGTGCGGTTTCCCTTGTTGATTTCTGAAATCCCTGAGTGACAGTGGCATGGCTTTTTTTTATAACAGTTTAATGCTTAATAATTAATGTTGTGTCTATAGCTGTAATGAAATTAGCTAACGTACCCACCTTTTTATGATATTAACAAGATTATAAGAGTGGAAATGATTAACAATATTAAATAATTTAAAATCTTCTCTTTAGTTGAATTCATTTTACAATTTTTTATAAAATTTCTATTTATTACAATACATACTCATTAGAGAATACTCATTAGAGAATGGTTGGAAATGAATTAAATAATATGGGTGAGAATTTTTGCAGAATTATCTTGATTATGTTTTATACATAATTTAATTATTAGATTATAACATACATACATGAGATTATATGTATACCTATAAGTTAGGTAATGCAAAATAAGATTATTATAATTCAATATGTTAATGCAGTAAAGTGATATGACGTAGGATTTATCTTAATTCATAAAGTGGTTACATGTGGAATGATTTACTTTATGTAAAATTTATCAACCATATAAAATCATTCAACATATAAACCTTAAACCTTGAACTATCCTTAAGACTTGTCTCCTTAAGTTATTATGTTATACTAACTTATTGAGAAGGTTAAGGAATCTTAGAGTCATTCTTGATAAGTTAACAAGTGATCTTTAAGAGATATTTTTGTGATGTATATTGGATAATTTTACTCTATTTGAGAGCATCATTTTATTTTAGTATATAATTAACAAATGTAATTGACACATCTTTAATTAAATGGTACTTAATATAATTATACTATATATTGATATTAAGTTAATATAGATTTAATATTTACAAGACATTTTATTACTTGTAGTATTAATTGTAATTTTGTCAAGCTAAAATAATTTGTTCTAAATATTGATATTTAGGACTGCAATTATGATAATCTAGATTGATTAAATTTTTCCATTCTCATTTGTAAATTTGACTATTCTTTGATAAGATCGATGATCGTAAACTCTGTTGATTTAGCTAGTTGCATGGATTAATTGTGATTGGTTTTGTAAATCGGATTTCTTGCGCTTTGTAGATATAATGATTGATTGAAATTGTTTTCTAATGTGCTAATAAATATTGATGATGATGTATTGATTTAGAACTATATTATTAATGCACGATTAATTAAAGTTTATGTATGATTGTTAACACTAATGATTACTCTTGCCCATGGTTAATTGATTTTAGGGTAGATGGAATGAATTTTAGATGATCGTTGATGTTGTTGTTAGCTTAGTCAACGTGGTTGATTGTCTCGGAGGGGGGAATGTAGACACCTCCTAGTTCCTCAGAACAGTTGCCATCCCTAAGACCTTAAATGGTCAAAATTGATGGGAACCTGGGCTTGAGCGTTGCTTATGTGTCCTGGAGGTCCTAACCACTACATGGTACGATGGGCAGGTAGTGAGTCTTTTTTTTTTTTCATCGGTTGATTGTCATCCATTGCTTCCAGATGCTTGATGTGCGTCTTAGGTCGTTATCTTGTTGTCGCAGTTGCAGGTGTCATGTTCATTGTCATGCTGCAATGCAGAGTATAATGTATTTATTACCCTTGTACACACGCACACACAAAAAAAAATATCGCACTTGTTATGAGAGGTTGATGTCGTGACAAACAGGAGGTTGTTACAATAAAGATAAGTTGTGTGGTTTTCTCCCTTAAGGATTTCAATTGTGATTTGAGTTTATATATGATTATTGTTTCTTAGCTAATGAATCATTGATGAATGGTTAAATAAAGTAAAAAATATCTTATGTTAATTCACCCCCTCTTAATATAAGAATAAGTTCAACAAATACTATACATAAAATCAACTAAGTGATACTTATACATAAATCAACTAAACTTACATTAGACAACATTTTATATGAAATCAACAAATTGCCCTAATGGAAAAGAGAATAAATTTAATAAACATACAAACTAACATTAATTAACAATACCATACATAAAATGATATAGTACAAACATATATAAATTGAATAATATAAATATTATATATATAAAATATGAAAGGTGAGGTACTCTTTGTTTTTTCAAATATTTTAATGGCTACTAAGTTAAACCTCCTTTTCTTTTTAATATTTATATCCATCTAATTTATCTTCATATGGAAGGGGATGTCACTTGTGATGTTAATAATATTAACATTAGCATGTATAGGATGCAGTGTCATTCCATAAATTATATAGAGTAATTAAATCTGTTTAATTCCACCAACAATATCATCATATGGATCAAACATTATCACTTTATCACCTGCTTGAAGTTTATATCCTTTTTACAATATTAATATAATTTATTCGAAAAATGTATAATATAATTATTAAAATAATAAAATTGAATGCAGCCACGAGTGCATATGTGAAATACCACATTTTGATGGATTGGAAAACTTATTCAGTTTATATCCTTTTTACAATATTAATATAATTTATTCGAAAAATGTATAATATAAGTATTAAAATAATAAAATTGAATGCAGCCACGAGTGCATATGTGAAATACCACATTTTGATGGATTGGAAAACTTATTCAATATTAATGTTATCTTTTAGGTTTTTTTTTTTTTGCTATTGTACTTATGTTTTTCATATAATAATATGTTACCTTTTAGTTTTTTTAAGCTATGACATATTGTACTTCATGTTTTTCATAGAATTTTATTGTGTACAAATCAAATATATTTAAGTTGTTATATTAAATATTTAAATGTAATAGAAATATAGTAATGAATGAGATTTTTTGGAAATAATTTTACAACATGAAGAAATAAAAATGAAAACTAAAATTATTAAAATAGTAATAATTAATCACCAAAACAAAATGAAATTTACATTGATTATTTTAGACATTAATAACTAATCAGAAAAAAAATAGTGTAAGAAAAGGGGTTGTTATTCTTAAGACATGTATAACTAATCATACACCAAATAGTGTCAAGGAAAGGGTTTGTTATTCTTAAGGCATAGTACATCACCATTTTTAGTTTTGTGATTGCTATAGGCAAGCTTATAGAGTAGATGTCTAAAAATACTTTAGTCCTCATAATTTTTGTAAGTTTTTTTTGGTGTGTGTATTGGAGGATAGATATGGAATTTTTTTGTGAAGATTTTGACATTTGTTTTGAAAATGAATGTATACTCAAAGGTTACCCCTTGTATATTCAAAGATTTTAGGTTAAGATATAAATGACAAATGGACTTCTAGGATGGACTTTATATTCACATATGGATCCACCACTTCAAAACTATTTTTGAGATTTAGAAATAAAAAAAATTACAGCACTACCAATCATCTAATTTAATAATTTTTTTGAAACTTAGAAATAAAACAAATTGCAATACTACCAATCATGCAATCTAATAATTTGCAATTATATATAGCATTAATTTTTTTAATAATAAAATTTGATAAATGTTTAATACTACCACGTAAAATGTAATGCATGCTAAGCATAATAAATTCCATGGACAATATAATCTTACAATCTACTAATTTTCAAAATTATGTATCTTATTTCCCATATTATGATTTTACATGATTTGTGAGTTATTAAAACCATCCCTTCATGTTGTTATATAATTCTACAATTTACTAATTTTCAAAATTATGTATGTCATTTTCCATGTTATGAATTCTTATAGACATCCCTTCATATTGTTATATAATTCTACAATCTATTAATTTTCAAAATTATGTATGTCATTTCGCATATAGACATCCCTTCATATTGTTATATAATTCTACAATCTACCAATTTTCAAAATTATGTATGTCATTTTTCATGATATGTGAGTTCTTAGAGCCATCTCTTCATGTTGTTAAAAGTGACATTCTTGTTAATATCATAAACAAACAAGATTCTCACAACATCTTTGTAACAAGGACTTATAATTGCCTAATACCTCACAACATCTTTGTAACAAGGACTTATAATTGCCTAATACCTCTCTTAACTAGTTCTATCCCATATCTATGTCTTGATTGGCTTGCCATTTGCATCGATTGGTTGCTGCATAGTAATTTCTCCATTTTTTTTTTTGTTTTTTTGGTTTCCTAGCCAAATCTCTCGATATTCTATCTCTCTATGATACCTATGGGATTTAATGTTCAAGAGAGCACTAGTTGAAAGAAGATGATTGTTTTGGTTTATGCGAAGCTAGTAACAAATTTATGATGTCAACCTAATGTCATGAAAGAAAAAGAATGTTGTCAAAACTCTCAAAACGTTGAAAAGATATAATTTGAAAGTATTCGTGCATTTATTTTAATTGAAGACATACCTTAGACTTACCGGATGCCCCAATAATCCATGGCAAAGAATGTTATATTGAAATCGATTGAGAAAGTGTCACAGGCTCAACTTTGAGACATCGGATCATTCATGATGTAGTATTTCAAAGTGCTTGCCATAATCCTTATCATATTTGGATGATGAAACAATTTACATGAGTTCATCAATATATATCTTAAATTAAAGAAAGTACTATGATTTTTTAAAGGATTGGAATTCATATTTTAAAAGTTTTTATAATTTTTTAATGTTATGGACATCATTTCAAACATTTTTATAGTGGATAAAGTTTTTTCTATCGAATCATATTTTAAAAGTTTTTATAATTTTTTAATGTTATGGACATCATTTCAAACATTTTTTTATAGAGGATAAAGTTTTTTCTATGGAATACATAGAGTTTGGGGTTTAGTAATTCACAAATTGGAAAGATAAGGACATTGAACGCTACCATGATGAAAATTTTAAAATCAAAGGGCCTATCCTCATCCCTCACATACAAGCAAGCAAGCCTTAAACTCTAGATGAAAAACCTAGTTATTCCTATTTTTAAAAGTTGAGATAAAAATATTCCCTCTAACTATAGGACCATTATGATCAGCCCCATTTTAGCCAAGTTGTATGAAATTATTTTAGAAAATAAGCTCACCGTGTGACGATAAAGAAACAAAAATATAAGTCTTATTTAGGATATGACCTTCAACTCTATACCACCTTGTTATAGTTAGGATTATTGAATAAGAGTGATGCAATAATAAAACCAATATCCTGTGTTGTTTTGTTGAGTTTAAGAAATCTTTTGAGGCAATACCCAAGACAAACCTTTGGGATAGGTTGGAAGAGATTAAAGTGTCTTTCAAGTTGAGGGTTGTTGCAATAAGGCTGTATGAGAACATTACTTCCAACTTTAGGAACAATAAGGGATAGTCAAAAGAAACCCTACCCTTTTTTTCTTAGATATTGACAAGTTAGAAGATTATTTGTAATAAGTGGGTTGTGTCATTCCAACTCTCACCTATAGATTCTTCACGGTTATTATTCTTTACATTGATGATATTTTTCTTATGGTGAGTAGTCCCCATGATCTTTGAAAGCTACTAAGAATCCTCAAGGACTTCTTTTCCAGTTTTGGTATGATTGTTAATACAAAACAAAAGTCATGGTAAATAAATTCAATAAGATCACTTGTGATACTTTCATATATAATAACAAAAACTTGTAGGAAGTTCTTTCATAGAAATATATTGAAATCGATATTCATCACAAGCTCAATTGAAATTATAACATTGAGAAAAAAATAAATGGATTGTGGAAAGTTTATTATGGGCTTCAAAACAAATTTAAATCAATGGATCTTTAGATATGGGATAAGAAAAAACTCCTCTTTGAGACTCTCGCCTTTCATGTTATTTTATATTGATCTAAATTATGGGGATATGGTATCTTTGGAGAGTTGTGGAGAAACATAGAAAAAATCAAAAAGAATTTTATAACCTATAATATCAAAATTAAAGGAAACACACCCTATCCTATCCTCCTCCCAAAAACATGTATTTCTCTCCTTCCCCCCATTGATAGCATGACTATGACCAGATGTCTAATGTATAAGAGGAATTTAAACAACATGAAATACGAGAGGCTTCCTAAAATTTCTTCAAAATCTAGACAAAACCACCTTAGACTCAAGTGGGGATGGGGGATGGCATAAGGAATCACATTCTTTGCTAAACCACCTTCGACTCAAGTGGGGATGGAATAAGGATGCTCATTCTTGGCTAAACCACCTTCACATGAAAATAAAAATAATATTAAAAATATTATTACATCAAAATTTGAGAAAATGTGGTGTGACAAAGAGAAAAAGAAAATTAAGATATTATGAGGTAATTAACCCTAATTTAGAAGATGAAGAATATCTCTTTGTTTTGACAAGTGTAAAAAAGAAAATATACATTGCTAAAATAAGACAAATCCTCATGAGCTTCACAGTGAAACTAGAGCTTGGTCAATTCCCAAAATGTCATGGGATGAAAAAGTGTGTTACCTTTGTGACACTAAAAGGGTTGAAGATGGAAACCACTTTCTCTTAAAATGTCTAGCATATACCTAAATCAGATCTCAATTTCAAAAGATTTGTTATACTAGCAACCTTCATAATCTTTTAATTCAACAAAACTATGCTCATCTCTTAATGCTTTTAGAACACATAAATAAAATTCTAAAAAATTAAGTAAACCTTTACCACACCAATTATTTCTCAATGGAGAGTAAGTTGAACTTGTGACTTTGAAAGTTAAAGCAAAGCCTTAAAGGCCATGCACAAGTTTCCATAGTTATCATAAATCTAGAGAAATATGAATCATAACTATGAGGGTTTGTTTGGCTTCGGGTTGATAGGTTGATAGTCAGAGTTTCAAGTTATTGATAGAAGTCGTGTGCGGAACAAGTGTTCAGAAATTTCTAAAGAAAATGGTGCAAGAGATCTGAAGATAGAATTCACATATGGATCTGGCCAAGCATTGCTCAAGGCTCTGTGCAATTGTTGGCGATCACAATTGTTAATAAAGTGAATACATTGAAAGAGGCATGGAGTGGGGCGCTTAAGCACTATATGTGCAGTAATCAAGAAGATTGATGGTACTAAATCAATGAAAATTGACCTAATCCCCGTGGGTTCATTGCTTCGATTGCACTAACCCAATGTGAATAGACAGACTCATTGTTTCATGGCTTAAATGGCACTAGTCCAACATGAATATACAATGACCACTATCGAGAGCAACTAAACCACTATTTTGTAAAGTAGTATATGGTCGTGTGAGTAGTGATGATGGCATTCGACTGCACGATCCCATGTACTAGAATTTGTATAAATGCATTGTGGTTGATGAGTTGCTCCCATATAGTGAATGATAGAAATTGCAGAAATCTATTGTTGATTTGCAGCTTGGACTAGTAGAGTTGTCTTGAAGATCGTTGTCGGGGGAGAAATCCCTCGTCGAGGCATTAATCCCTCCTCGAAGCAGTGAAAAGTAGTTATGTGCTTTTTGTTGACAATAAAATCTCAAACATAATTGTTTATGAAAAGCAGTTATGTGCTTTTTATTGACAATAAAATCTCAAACGTAATTGTTTATAGTGATGTTCATTTGGTAATGATCTACCTAGAGATAGGCTATGGTAATCACCGGTGCTGTTTCTATCATTGTCTTTGGTGAACATTCACTGTTGTAACTGTTTTCTTCATTAGCTTTGTCAAACAATGTAATCATCGGTGTTGTCTCCATCATTGTCTTTGGTAAACATTCGCTGTTGTAACGGTTCACTTCATTGGATTTGGCAAACAATGTTGTAAACAATCGGTGTTGTAACTATTTTCTTCATTGGTTTCGGTGAACATGTAACTATTTCCTTCATTGGTTTTGGTGTTGTCTTCATGTAAACAATCGGTGTTGTAACTATTTTCTTCATTGGTTTCGGTGAACATGTAACTATTTCCTTCATTGGTTTTGGTGTTGTCTTCATTATTGGCATCGGTTTTGGGTGTTGTCTTCATTATTGGTATTGGTTTTTGGTATTGGTTTTGGTAAACATTGCATCGTTGTAATTATTTTGTTCATTGGTTTTGGTAAATATTGCACGATTGGCTCGTTTTGATAAATATTGTATTATTGGTTTTGGTAAATATAGAAGTATTACAATTATTTTAAGAATATTCGTTGTTGTGAAGGTAAATATTGAATAATTTGTTGGTTTTGGTAAATATTGCATTATTGGTTTTGGTAAACATAGCATTATTATAATTATTTTTTTTCATTGAATTTCCTAAAATTTAAAACTTTGTTGTTACTTTTTTCTACTTTTTTCTTCTATCATAGTCATATGAAAAGTACCCAATGGTTTGGTAAACATTGCATAGTTTTAATTTTTTTACATTATAGTCACGTGAAAGGTATTGATAATAGTCTAACTTTTTTCTTCATCATAGTCATATGAAAAGTATTCAATTGTTTGGTAAACATTGCGTAGTTCTAATTTTTTTCCCATTGTAGTCATGTGAAAGGTATTGACAATACTCGACAAGGGTTCATCATAGTCATATGAAAAGTACTCACAATAGTTTGGTAAACATTGCATAGTTTTGAACTTTTTTTTCATCATATTCATATAAAAGGAAGTAACAATAGTTCATAAGGTTTGAAAAATGGGAGTTATGATGGTGAAAGAGGTCTAAAGAAAAAACGAGTTGTTCCAATGTCATTTTGTAAGAGTGTTATAAGGTTTACATTAAAAAAAAAAAAAAATTCAAAACCATTTTTGAACTGGATTATTTTTCGCACTAAATGAGAGTGGATATATAATAAAGAAATGTACATATCATATATAAAATAGTATAACAAAGATATAATCATAAACACAGAGATAAAGTAATACACAATTTCTATTAATGAGTGAAATGTACA
The DNA here is from genome assembly GCA_009831015.1 of Picea engelmannii. Taxonomy (NCBI): domain Eukaryota; kingdom Viridiplantae; phylum Streptophyta; class Pinopsida; order Pinales; family Pinaceae; genus Picea; species Picea engelmannii. The sequence continues at coordinate 626,770 of ML777081.1, read as the reverse complement.
AAACTGTAGAAATACAGAGTGAAAGGCTCATTAGAATGGTGACAACTTATCTATGAGAATACATGTGAAGGTTTGTGGACCTTGTTTTGGGTAGTTTGGTGTATCAACTTCCTCGCTGCATAACTTTGTCATACAATCTTCATTTGGGCTGCACAATAGCTCGTTGGAAAGGTATTCACGATGAGATTCATTTCACGGGATCAATCATGCATTTGGGTGTTAATTGAGGTGCCCTATCATGAAAAATCATCGTCTAGGCCCTCAGAATGTCCCCGGAAGTTTAGGACCCTAAAAAACTATTAAAAATAGTAAATTTACAAACAACTATTTTAAATGAGCTGGAATAGGTGGGTGGCCACCGATATCCACCGAGATCATTCCTTCCTCCTTACGAGGCAATGGTCTCCATTGCATTGAGTTTTCGGGGGAGAGGGTGAACAGTTTGCTCAATTTGAACCTTGGTGAAATGCTTTCCTTGCTTGAGAAGTTGCACTGCTTGGGTTGTGGAAGGTTGTAGAGAACAGATGTTGGAAGGGTTGGAACTTTTTAATGAGTATGGCTGCATGAAATGACTACGTGCAGAAGGAATCTTTACACTTTTCTTCAATCTTGTCGACCTGGTAGAGGTGCTTGGACTAAGGCTGCAGTGGTTGCAATGAGCTTATATTCACCTTTTGAAGATATTATGAAGAGGTTGAATGTTGTAGTATGAGATATTACTTTGCGACATTGTTTAGGTGGGAAAGTAATCATAACTACCTCGTTTATCCTCTAGAGATAACCCCCCGGAGTAACAATGAAGGTACGGGGTCGAGACTCATAAATAGCATGGTACTTCCACATATATGGTTGGACCAAAAGAGAATCAAATACATCCAGTGGATAAACATCGCATAATGTATCATCCTTCAAGTGCTTGATGTCGTATGACAAGTGACACTCCTTTCTCACACATATATCTCATCCCTGGCGAAGCCACCTCATGTTGTATGGTTGGAGGTGTGGTGTTGTTGATAATACCAACTATTTGATGACCTATGTTGAGATGAGGTTATTCTACTTCCACTATCAACAATAAAATGCAGCGGGGTCCCCTTCACCCACATATATAAATGAAAAAGGTGCTCCCTCTCTTCATGATCTACTGGTTCTTTTGGTTGAATTGTTGTGGTTGTGACACTAGCAGTGGGGTCTACATCAATGATCTATCTTCTCCCATTATTTTCTGAATCACAATCGAATTAGGGTTCGGATCCATTTCTTTGATCTCGACCACCAATGATTGTTTTGAGTGACATTCATTAGTGTTTTGCTAGGGGATTTTGTAGAAATTGCACCACTTTATAGTGTCATTCTTTTCCTTTCAGTTACCCTTATTTTCATGTGGCTTGGACTGGTTTTCTAGAGGCTAGTTTTTAGGGTTGTCTTTACCATACTTTGGTTGTTGTGGATTTGCAGACCCAAACTCCCATTTGTTCTGGTGCCTAAATTTATGTTTGATTTTGACATCATATCGATAGAAATCTCCCAGTGATGAGATGTCCAGAAACTTCATTTTGGTTTGGATGTACTTATGCCACTCGAAGTCTTTGATACCCATCTTGGTGTGTAAGGTATGGAAAGTATTTGTGAAATCTGACACTATTTGGATCCTTTCTTTCCACAATGTGGTCCATCTCATGTATTTTCGTCATAGTTACCAACATGGTATTATTGCTCCTTGAGAGCGTCCACAAACAAATCCCAAGTGGGCTTGACCCTATATATTCACAAGTCCTTTGTGGAACTTTGCTACCAGTAAGTTTTCCACCAATGTTTGACATTGGGGAGAGACTTAAGGAATGTGAAGGTGATGTTTTCCTTGTCATAAAAATTGTGAACAAAGAAATAACCTTCTAGCAGATTTAACCATTTTTCAAGGACATCTATCTCACCTTCAAATACATGAATATTAAAATTGACTTGTAACTTGAAATGAGAGGTCTGTCCAAAGAGACCTCTTGATGAACACGTACCTATTGTTATCAGGCGTTGAAGGAGGTGGGAAACATTCTCCATCATTTCATACATATGTCACATGCGAACTTTCTCAAGAAACATATTAATATAATCTTTTTCTCTGTCAATTTTATTTTCTTCCACCCTGGAGGGTTTCTTGGGTGTGCGAGAGAGATCATCATCAAGAGAGACAAGATGAAGACCTAAATTTATATAATTGTACCTCATCGAGGAAATTCACTGAAAAACAATCAAGAGCAACTTGCTCTAAAACCACTGATATGGATTATTTTCGGCATGAAATGAGAGTGGGGATACAATAAAAAAATGTAAGTATATATATGATATATACAATAGTATAAAAGATATATATTAGAGATATAACCATAAACACAGAGATACAGAGATACACCATTTCTATTAATGAGTGAAATGTAAAAAACAGTAGAAAACAAGAGTGAAAGACTCGCTAGAATGGTGGCAGATTATATCTAAGAAGAGATGTGACGGCTATGCTCATTCACAAGAAGATGGTGATGTTTACAATGAGGCTCTATAGGCCTTTTTAACATAAATAAAATCCAAAACCCTAACCCCAAAATATGAAAATCCAACAGATTTATGGACCCTTTTTTGGGTAGTTTGGTGTATCAACTTCCCGGGGGCATAACTTTCGCATAAGATCTCTGTTTGGGGTGCATGATATCTCATTGGAAAGGAATTGATGAGAAGATTAATTTTAGAGGATCAATAGTTCCTTCTATGTTTATTGAGCTTCCCGATCATGAAAACGATAAATTTAGTTCCTCAAAATGGCCCGAGAAGTTTAGGACCTGAAAAAATGCTAAAAATAGTAAATTACCAAACAACTGTTTTGAGCTAGCTAGAATAGGTGGTTGTTCACCAATATCCACCTGGATCAATTTTTCACAAGGGATATAAGGCATATTATTTTGAAAATTCATTGCTAGTTGTTCTACAAAATGGTTTTTTTTCTCTCGAATCCTACAATATAAATTTGCATGAAATCATTATGTTTTGTTGTTTAAAATCCATTTTTTAATGAAAACATTGATTCAACATGCTGAAAAAATCATGGGGAACTGGTATTATACAGAAATAATCACTCAAATCTGCGGATCTAACAGTTTCTCCCCGGATTTTGGGAAAACGTCCCCGAAAAATATCGTTAGAAAAGAGTCATTTCATAGAACGTTTAGACTATGAATTTCACAAATATTTGTGAGGTGTTATTCCATTATAATGGGTTTAAGGTTTCATGAAATGGGACGAAACACAACCTTAATAAAACTAAATTTTTAGATTGTTTCTTAGCTCCACCCAAAATTGAATAAGGGGGTATTAGGATTTGTTTATGTGCTCCATGATGTCCATTCATGTACTTTGTGCCTTGTAGTATTGTTACATTCTACTTATTTTTTTAGAGAAACACAATAATCACATGCAAGGAGTGAACATAATATAAATAAGGAAAGCACATAAATACACTAAATACAACATTGCATTGTTGCAATGCTTTTCTTCATCATAGTTACATGAGACGTATTAAGAATAGTTTGGTAAACATTAATTTTTTGTAATTTTTTTCATCATAGTAACATGAAAGGTATTAATAATAGTTGGAAAGGGTTGAAAAAGGGGATTTACAATGATGAATATGTCTATATAAAAAAAGAGGTTTCCAAATGTCCATTTTGTAAAATGGTGATAAGGTGTACATTAAAAAGAAAAGACAAATTTTTAAACTAGTTTGCAGGGATTAAGGTGTATGGTTTTGCAAGTGCTTGTAAGGTAGTTTTCCATTATAAGGCATTCATTTCACTATTGTAAGTTTTTTCGTCATCATATTCATATGAAAGGAATTAACAATAGTTGGAAAGGGTTGAAAAGTGGGAGTTATGATGGTGAAATAGGTATATAGTAAAAAGGAGGCTCTCAAATGTCCATTTTCTAAAATTGTTGTAAGGTGCACATTAAAAAAATGGGTAGTTTTCGAAACCATTTTGCGAAAGAGATATAAGGTGTATGATTTTACAATTTGTAAGGTGTTTTTCTATTATAATGGGTTCATGATCTGGGAGGATCCAAAAACTTAATAAAACTAAATGTTTCAATTGTGTCCTAGATCCACCCAAAATTGAATAAATGGGTCTTTGGATATTTTTATGTGCTATGTGATGACTATTTATGTACTTTGTGCATTATAGTGTTGATACGTTCTACTTATTGTTTTAGAAAAACACTTTGACATAATCACATGCAAGGAATAAAAGTAATATAGAGAATGAAATAAGAGAAATAAAATGATTGCAATGATATAATCTTAAAGACTTAAGTAAAACAACAAAATCAATCTTCACTTAACAATTTGACACAAACAATTGAAGTACTTTTCATAATTAGGTCACTTGCAATTGTTATTTTATAAGGTCAAAATCATTTTAAGTCAAGGTCACCTATATCAATCTAGATCTTTTGATTCATTGAGTCTTTAGGAGTCATACTTCAAGGTGGAGTTGTAAAAACAACTTATGAAGTATTTGAGGTTGTTGATGATTATTACCTCACTATACTTATACATATTTTTCCCCTTGCAGGTCCCCCTCCTCTATTAATTTAGTAATTCATATGCATGGAATGAAACCATTATAAGTATCTTGTAACCCAAATACTCACATACCCGCAAATTCGCATACCCACAACCCCACATACCCACAAACTTTCCATACCCGCATACCCACAACCTTGCATACCTGCAAAATATGCATACCCACATAAATGCAAACCTACATGCATTGTACAACATTCCCACATCCCACAAATCATGTAGTCCTACAACCTCCATTCTAGACATATGCAGAAGGATAACATGATGCCTCCCCTGGGATTGTCCTTTCTACCACAACCTCCATGATATCTCATTTATTTCTTCCTGCAACCAGCATCCTATTTGACCCAACACCCATCTTCCACAAAGGAGGAGATTGGTTTTTTTGAGGTGATGTCGTCATATATGTCACACTATTCCCACATGATAATAATGGTTTTTGTTAATAAATGAATATTAATTCTCTCGCATATCCCGTGATCACCTTGTATGCAAATGACAATTATCATTTAATGAGTCGCATGAACCAAAGGAATGAGGGGGGTACTTGAACAATAAATTGGTCCTAATATGTGATTAAGGGGTACTTATAAAATAGGAAATCAAATTTATACATGTAATCCTGACAAGGTAAGAGACAGGACAAGGGAAGAACATCCCAACGGTTGGGGCCTAGTTGTTAAATATAATGTAACCTCAATAGTCTGACAGTACACTACCAGCTGTCTTGGCCAGATGTACTTTCTATTCTTGTTTAGATTGAGCCTATTTAGCTCAACCATCTCCCATTGCATTGTACTCATAACTTCTTCAGAAGTACTTCTCATTGTACTCTTCTTCATACATTCCAATATATTGTTCTATTCTTTTCTCTCTACATTTCTCTTTGCTTCAAAATTTATCATGGTATCAAAGCTACATATGTAAGCCTCTTCACACAGGCTAGAGAGCAACACGATCCTCAAACAGCACAGAGCTTCATGGATATTGAGAGCACGTGACACAGTCTCTTTCCCAAGGTTTGGAGAGACGTCTGTCATACTCTCGAAAGATCCTCACAGGAAACTTCCACGAGGAAGCAGATCGTCTTACGTTCAAAAGATCAGCGTAGGAAGCTTGCAGAGGTTGCAGAGCGTATTATGCTCGAAAGAACAAGGAAGCAGAGATCGAGAAAGAAGAAACAGTAAAGATTCTTGTAATCTTTTCAAGAATCATCAAGATTCACGAAAAAGAGCTGCAGGACGGAAGCACATTTAAAGAAATCGAACAATTCGTTCAAAATCGTTAAAGATTCCTGCATAAGGTAGAATCGTTTAAAGTTTTGAGAAATTCGCTCAAATTTGTCAAAGATTGAAGCATTGAACAAAGAATCCATGTATTTTTTTCAAATCTTTGAAAGATTCACGGATCTTTCTTCCACAGGAGTAAAGAACGCATTACATGTGCAAAGAACAACCATTGAGGCCATAAGATTCGTCCTGCGAATGGATCCAGAGCAGGAAACCAGTTCAGAAGGGACGAAGAGAGCGCGGAGAAGGCAAAAGAATTTTAGCCGTCAGATCTTGCGCAGAGGACCGATAACCGTTGGATCAGCAAGAAGGTGCACGATGTTTAATCCTCTGGAGCGCAAACCAGACATATTTGACTTGTGAAGTCGCGAAATCCCGACATCATTTGGACCGTCCATCAAGAAACACGTGGAAAGATCTCGGCATTTCGCTGACTAGAAAGGTGTAAAGGTCAGAAGACTGACGTGAGAATTCACGAATCGCGAAATCATGAGTCATTCTGGACCGTTGGATCATGAAAGATCGTGAGCTGTCAATCTTATCCCATCGCAAAATCGGGAATCGGGAGTTGGACAAGCAAAGGTGATTGCACTCCAAAAATCTGATACGCGATATCACGAAATCTCAAGAGGACCTGTGAGTCGTTCATCTCAGAGGATAGGTGGCAGCAGATCCGAGTGTTGTCAAATCGGCATATCAGAGTTCACGGTTTTGAAAGAACTTCGCAGCAAGAGCTCTAAACTCCTGAAATTGCGATTCACGAAATAGTGATAAGATCACAACCGTCCATTTTTTTGGACACGTGGCGGACATCAAGGAAACCGTCGGCGTTTCGGAAACCGGAGTTCTCAAGTTGACAGAAACATTGGTGTTGCAAGTCGCGAAATCACGAAACGACGCAAACCTTCCATCTTGAGGGGACGCGTGGCGTAAATCCAAGGACTCGGAAAAGTCCTGAAAGAGGAGAGTCCATCGACACATTGGGATTTGGTAAATCGTGAATCCTGAGGACAAAAAGCACAAGCATTTCGGAACTGCGAAGTCCGAAATCCCGACAGGAGGAAAGCTCCGTTTTGGGGCCCAGCTAACGTCATCTCATCAAAATGAGGGATCGGGAATCTCCACGGGGAAACCCCCAAAGCAGACTTGAGTCATCCATCTATTGGGACACGTGGCGGAGATCAAAGGAATCGGGAAATTTCCCGAAAGGAAAGCGCCATCGGTAAATTGGAGATTGGGGAATCGAGAAGTCAGAAGAGCTCGTCAACAGGGTTCACAAAGTCCTGATTCACGATATCCCAATAATATCTGGACCCTCAGATCACAGGAAGATCTGGACCATTAAATCATCCAAAAGGCAAATTACGCGACTCGGCAAATTGAAAGGAAAAAATGGGAAAAGCCCGTAGCGCTTTAAAATCAAGGCACGTGGTCACATTGCATGGTGACTAAGGCCAAACTCAAGGCCGATAATCTCTTTTCGTCCATCGGCAAATCGACGTTTTGACGATCGGAGGTAAATACAAAATTTCCCTCTATTTTTTCTGCAAATTGTTTTTATGGCGTCATCTAGCAATTTAGGACCAACTCAGGGTCTGATTCTTCTTGGAAAGAATTACGAGTTTTGGTCTCTTCGAATGAGTTCATTCTTGCAAGCACAAGAATGATGGGAACCAGTGGATCTTGGATATGTGCAACTAGATCCAGCCACCCTCACTCCCATGACAAATTAGCAGAAAATTACTCAGGCAACGCAAAGAAACAGAGAAAATAAAGCCAAATTTTGGATTCAAAATTCTTTGGATGACTTGATTTTTTCAAAAATCACAGGCGTTAGTACTTCAAAACAGTCCTGGGACATCCTTAAATCTTCCTACCAAGGAAATGATAGGGTCAAAATAGTTAAAATGCAGACCTTGAGGACGTAATTCGAGACTCTAAGGATGACAGAGTCCAAAAATGTGGATCAATTCATGACCAGAGTCATGGGCATCGTGAACCAGATCAGATTGACTGGTGAAACCATCACTGATCAATGCATTGTTGAGAAAATTCTCAAAAGTTTACCAAAGAAATTCGAAATGGTTGTAACAGCGATCCTTGAATCCAAGGATCTGTCAAATTTTTCCACAGATGAATTAATTGGTTCTCTGGTGACACATGAGACGAGACTGCATCTCACAGATGAGTCAATCTCCAATGCTTTCAAAACTCAATTCCCTTTTAGTAGAGGGAGAGGCAGAGGAAGAAGCAGAGGTCACCAAGGAAGAGGGAGCAATCAAAGTAACCCTCACTCCAATGGAGGTAACAAACAACAATATCCGAATCAAAATTTCCAAGGTCAAAGGCAACAACAACAAAATCAACATCAGAATTTCCAACCTCAAAGAGGCAGAGGGAGAAGATCAAATGAGAAATCAAGCATACAATGTTATTACTGCAAAAAGTATGGGCACTATGAATCTGAATGTAGGAAGAAGCAAGCAGATCATCTCTCAGGCAGAGCACATGTGTCAAATCACACGGGAGAAAACTCAAGAGGTATGTTTCTCTCATGCCACAAGACTGAAGAACAACCTAAAGATCTCTGGTTTCTGGACAGTGGATGCACTAATCACATGACAGGTAACAAAGATTTACTTTCATGCATTGATTCTTCAATCTCATCTGATATTACACTTGGAAATGATTACTTAGTCAAAGTTCAAGGAAAAGGAACTGTTCCTATTCTTACTAAACAAAATGTCAAGAAGGACATATACAATGTCTACCATGTTCCAGATTCGAAACATAATTTGCTAAGTGTAGGACAGCTCATTAAACATGGCTATAAGGTTATTTTTGAGGGAACATCTTGTAAGATATATGACAAAATCCCAAGTAGAAAATTGATTTCTGAAATCCATATGACTCCCAATAGGATGTTTCCCTTACCCTCGGAACTGCAAATCTGATTCAACCATATGCACAGAGTGCAGCCACCCTGAATGAAACTATGGTTTGGCATACAAGATTTGGACGTCTACCATTTTAAAGTCTAAGTCTTCTTCAGAAGAACTCCATGGTCAAAGGTCTTCCTATCTTTAAAGAGAAAATTCCCCCATGTGAGTCTTGCATACTTGGAAAACATAAGAGAACTAGTTTTCCACAGTCATCAAATCAAGCCAAACAACATGTTAAACTTGTTCACACTAACCCATGTGGACCAATTCAAACAGAGTCTATGGATCTATTTTCTCAGACACAAGTCTGAAACTTTTACAAAATTCAAAGAATTCAAGGCAGAAGCTGAAAAATAGAGTGGCAAATATCTCAAAGAACTCAAGTCAGATGGAGGAGGAGAATACAACTCCAAAGAAATTGCAAATTTCTGCAAATCACAAGGCATTATTATGCAAACAACAACCAGGTATACTCCACAACAGAATGGAGTGGCTAAAAGGAAAAATCAGACAATAATGAATATGGAAAGAAGACTTCTTAAAGAGAAAAGTTTGTCAAATAGGTTTTGGGCTGAAGCAGTAGCATGCTCAGTTTATCTCCTGAATAGATCTCCAACCACAAGTCTAAAGATGAAAGTTCCCCAAGAAGCATGGAGTGGGACAAAGCTCAATGTAGTGCATCTAAGGACATTTGGATGCATAGCATACGCTCACATACCTTCCGAATTAAGGAAGAAACTTGATGACAAAAGTGAGAAATGTATTTTCACTGGAAATAGTGAAACATCTAAAGCTTACAGGCTTTACAATCCAATCACTAGGAAATTAATTCTCAACAAAGATGTAAAATTTCTGGAAAGTCAATTCTGGAATGATTCAGAAAATCAGCAGATGGACAGTCAAAATCCATTGCTGCCAAGTTCTGAAAACGCAGAAAATTCAGAACAACAAGTACCTCAAACTATTCTTCCAAGATTACAGGTACAAAGGCAACCTGAAAATTCTCAGGATAACTCAACTTCCAACAGAGAATCATTCTCTAAACCACAAAATCAGAGAACTCGAAGTTTGAGAGAAATCCATCAGCAGTTGGATGAATTTGAAGAACACAACCTTTTTTCTTTAATGTCATGTCAACCTACATCCTTTAAGGAAGAAGCTAAGGAGCCACATTGGGTTCAAGCCATGAACCAAGAAATTGACTCCATTGAGAAGAACAAGACATGGGATCTTGTTGATTTGCCAAGACACAAGAAGAGTATTGGTGTCAAGTGGGTTTACAAAACCAAACTCAATGAAAAAGGGCATATTGAAAAACACAAGGCAAGACTTGTTGCCAAAGGATTCTCACAACAACCAGGTACTGATTATGGTGAAGCTTTTGCTCCAGTAGCAAGATTAGACACTGTAAGGAATCTCTTGGCCATAGCAGCACAACACAAATGGCAAGTATACCAGATGGATGTCAAGTCAGCATTCTTGAATGGTTACTTAGAAGAAGAAGTTTATGTCGATTAGCCACCTGGATTTGAAGTCCAAGAGCACCCAACCAAAGTCTATCGGTTGAAGAAAGCCTTGTATGGCTTAAAGCAAGCTCCAAGAGCTTGGTACAGCAGAATTGACACTTATCTGATCAAAAGTGGTTTCAGCAGAATTCAAAATGAGCCAACTCTTTACACCAAAATAGATCAGCACGGTAAAATTTTGATTATATGTTTATATGTTGATGACATGATCTATACAAGAAATCTTGAGTTAACAGATTTTAAACATGCCATGCAATCTGAGTTTGAGATGACAGATCTTGGCATAATGAAATATTTTTTAGTGATTGAGGTTCATCAATCAGCCAAAAGCATTTTTGTCTATCGGCAAAAGTATGCAGCAGACATCTTGAAAATATTTCGCATGGAAGAATGCAATCCAACATAAACCCCCATACCACTAGGCACAAAATTGTGCAAGAATGATGAAGGTCCTATAGTGGACTCTACCCTATACAAAAGTTTAGTAGGCAGTTTGTTGTATCTTATAGCAACTAGGCCTGACATTATGTATGCAGCCAACCTTGTTTCCAGATTCATGGAATCACCCAAAGATTCTCATTGGAAAATGGCAAAACGAATTTTGAGATATGTTGCAGGAACACTCAATTTCGGTTTATGGTACACTAAATCTGAAAGTAATCAACTTTCTGGTTACACAGATAGTGATTTTGCAGGCAGCCTAGATGACAGGAAAAGCACATCTGGACATGTTTTTGAACTGGGCACGAACCTGATTTCATGGGCATCAAAGAAACAACCAATTGTTTCAATATCTTATGCAGAGGCAAAGTATGTAGCTTCTACCTCAGCTTCTTGTCAAGTTTTGTGGCTGAGAATAATATTGAAAGATATGTCACATACAGAAAAGGATCCAACTCCTATTTTCTGTGATAATACTTCAGCAATTTCTCTATCCAAGAATCATGTGTTTCACAAGAAAATAAAACACATCGACACTCGTTTTCATTTCATACGCAAGCTAGTCAATAATGGGGATATAACACTAAAATTATGTGGTTCTCGAGATCAACGTGCTTATATCTTTACAAAACCACTAGGAAAGTCAGTTTTTTATTTTTAGAGACAACACTTAGGCATAATCAGTGTTGATGATTGTAACTGTTGAGTTTAAGAGGGTGTGTTAAATATAATGTAGCCTCAACAGTCTGACAGTACACTGCCATCTATCCTGGCCAGATGTACTTTATATTCTTGTTTAGCTTGAGCCTATTTAGCTCAGCCATCTCCCATTAAATTGTACTCCTAACTTCTTCAGAATTACTTCTCATTGTACTCTTCTTCATACATTCCAATATACTATTCTATTATTTTCTCTCTGCATTTCTCTTTGCTTCACAATTTAGG
>ML777081.1:595870-614978 GCA_009831015.1 Picea engelmannii | reverse complement strand
GAGGCGTAGGCTACTGGGGGTAGCTGAGTATGAGGCATAGTCTACTGGGGATGAGTCGGAGGCATAAACAAATGGGGGTAGATTCATAAGCGTAATCAATACACTACAGGTTCATAAGCGCATTAGAATTGGAAAAAATATGGTGAACAAGAAGAATAGAGAACCATTATGTGAAGCCACTATGAACGCATTGGCTCATGACAGTATGGATTTTCAGTGTTCTATAGATTATAAATGGTATTCTGAATTATGTTAGGAATACAAGCTCAGGAACAAAGTTTGGAAATCGTGGATAGTAAAAGCAAGTTCCTGAGGAATTCAATTTCATAGCACTGGTCACTTGGTGCGCTAATATATTTGATTCAAATAATCAAATCTAATCAAATCATCGAGGTTACGGAAACTGGAAGGATTCTTATCCCTTTAATATTGAATATGTTGAGAAGGGTGATATGTCTCTTGAAACTAGACAGAGTCCTTAATCTTCCTTAAGAATATTCATTTTTGGATGCTCAAGGTGGTGGAATGGGTTTACTCAAGGAATTCATGGTCCAACCCTATCCTTGAACATAATTGAAATTAACAAATGCATGTTTGCTCAGTCATTAAAATAATTCACCTAGATTTTGACATGATTGGTTGGTCAAGGGTTAATAACGTAAGTCCCTAGGTATGTACCTTATGTACTCCATTAATCAGAAAATATAGGTTCCATCCTTGATTGTTCCAAGGTCATATCGAACGATATCTCCCATGAAATGTCTATTTTTTCAAACTAAGAGGTTCTCCATGACCTCTTACTTGATTCTAACTATTTCTTATTGAAATACATTTGAGGGCATGACCCCAAGGGGAAATGAAAATTCTAAATAACACCTCACTCAATTTTGGCACCCTACATTATGGAAGCACAAGTTTTTTTGTTTTTTTTTACCAATTCCAAGACTCCTTCGTCAAAGAATTCAGGTGTATTCTCATAGGGACTCAACCAAAAAGGAATATGGAAGTGGCCCTAGATTTTCTCAAGGGGAAGGGAGTGTGTGCATTTGAACAATCGTTCACATACATAATTATTTTTGGTTTCTAATGGAAACCCCTACTTCTTCCCATATTTGTGTGTGATATATTTTTGGTATATGATTTGTGAATACATTTTAGGACATGGTCCTTCATATTTTATAAGAACAAAAAACATTAATTTATTCCCATGGCATTTAAAATTGTCAGTATTATATTTAAAATTTCCTCAAGTCTCACCAAAACTGTGGGATTTTTAGAATCCTTTAATATGAAAGAAGCATAAGACCTCAGTGAATTTGAATCAGAAGGTACTTTCATAGCACATATGTTATCAATTGGTTATGAATTTATTTTCAATAAGCTGAAAGAAAATTCAAAAGGGGGGAATGACAATGAAGAATCACGTGTTGAGGTTAAGGTGACAACTACCCAAAAAAAACTTATTCCCCAAAAGAAGAAACAACCCACTCAGGAAGATGCACATACCAGGGTAAGTTAAAATAATGGTATAGTGGAGGTCTCTCCCCTAGAAGGAAACAAGAAGACACAACATAGACAAAGGGGAACCTCCATACCCAATGACAAAGATGGTGTAGTGCACCACCCCCATAAGATTCCCTCTTCAAGCCATATAGATTATGAGATTGTTGTACGTGGAAAAGAAAAAAACCATGGATGTGCAGGTGATGGACATGGTGGGGACACCCTATGATACTAATTGGAGGAAATACACATGGTTACCCCTGCCCCCAAAAACCCAAATGAAGGTGTTTCTTAGAACCCTAGTAATTTAGAATTGAACACGACCAAAATTGATATTGATGAAGTCAACAACATGCTCGTATGGGATGCATTACAACTAGCATAGGGTAAGTTGATAGTAGAGGAGTTGTCCCCCGAGAGTCCAAATTTTTTGAGGAATAATTTATCACTCTTCACCACACCAAGTATGACAAACGGGGTTATATGATCATCAAAATGAAACAACAAGGCTATGTTCATGACATTGTGACATCTATTTATAATAATCACATTGCAATGTTACTATGTTTGTGAGATTGCAATGTTACTATTTCTATCACATTGCAATGTTACAATGTAGGGTTTTGTGCTTTCTATTACAATGTAGTATTTTTGTACATCACATTGTGTTGGTTGGTTTTGTATGTTCAAATTGCAATGCTTGCATACGTTCATCATATTGTAACATAGAGAAATGATCGTGAATTCATTAATACAATATTCAAGAAAACATTAACTCAATACACACATTAATCCTTAATGATTTAATACAATATGCTACAGTAATAAAGCAATACATTGAAAATACATTAATAAACCAATAGTATATTAAGAAAGTATTAATACATTAAATTTACACTTTATAATGTATTAAATTAATTATTTAATGGAAATCAATACATGAGATTTACCTCGTTTGTCTTGATCTTCTAGCTTCTTCTTGGCAACTTAGGGATTGTGATCCTCGAGGTTGTTATTCTAAAGAATCTGTGCCATCATGTCAATCTGCTTCTTCATGCATGTGCATTGGGGATGATAACCATGGTTGCAATAACAACATTTGGTCGTCTGTTTCTTTCATTTTCCACCTTTAAAGTCTAAGGAATCATCGAAGGTTTGGAGTATCGTTCTTTGGATGGATTTGCATGAACCTTTCGGTTGTGTTTTTTCTTGGAAGTGTTTCTTATTTAATTCCCATAAAGTGAATGTGCATTGAATCCCTTGATTATCCCCATTTTGATGAGCTTATATGTTCGTTGTGAAGCCTGATAATCTTCCTTATTCATAGGTCTTATTTTAGCTGCGTTTCGACCCAATTACCTAATGGGGGGATGTGGGGGGGCTTGTGCCACCACATCTCTTACCAAGGGGGGTGGTTAGAAATTTTGGAGCCCCCCCTGGAAGCTTTTTAGGGGATCACCCCCGAAGATAAAATTTTGGGAAAACTACCTTGTAAAATATTGTAACTTTGTAGTCAATTTGGACTGTTCATTATAAGGTCGCAGATGTGATGGTAGAATTTATGTTAGAGTTTTTTTCCCTAGAAAAAACCCCTATTTTATGATGGAATTGTATTGTGGCTCTGTATGTGAGTGAATATTGTACTAAGAGACATGTGACTATGAGAGAAAGAATATGAAGTTATAACGGGTATGTTGTAGGTTGTATCCCTTCATTTGTTGGATAATAATAAGAGGAAGGACCTAGAAATTTCTCTGGTGGACATATCCCACACTGGGTGAACCACGTATATATTTGTTTCTCTATTGTATTGTGTATATTTTGTGTTTTATTTGCACATTTTTTTTAATTTATTGCTATGCAATCCTGTTTTTCTAACAATGGTTATCATAGAAAAAGGTAACTCGTAGGAAAATAGGGTTCCTGGGTTGAATGGGAGGAATGGTGGAAGATGGAAATTTTAGGGTCGAGAAATTTAACAGCCAAAACTATGAGTTATGGAAGATGAAAATGGAATACTATATATATCATAAGGATATTTTCCTACCATTGGTAAGAAGAGAAAATATGTCGACAAGTATGAAGGATGAAGAATGAGAGATTCTTAATAGAAAGGCACTAGGAACAATATGGTTTTGCTTGGCAGTGTCGGTGGCTTTCAATATTTCAAAAGAAATGAAAATGGAGGAATTGTTGAAAGCATTGGATAAACTATATGAAAAACCCTCAGCCTCCAATAAGACAGTTCTAATGAAACAATTGTTTAATATGAAGATGCCCAAAGGTGGGTCTATTGTTGACCATTTAAATGAATTTAATATGGTTACTATTAAACTAATTTATGTAAATGTGGACTTTGATGATGAGGTTAAGGCTCTTCTAATATTGTTCTCATTGCCAGAAAGTTGGAACGAATTGGTCATGGTTGTAAGTAACTTTGTCTCTAGTTCAATCACTCTGGAATTTGATGATGTTGTTGGTGTTATCCTTAGTGAGAAAATGCAATGGAAAATAACAGGTGAGCCATCAAAAAATGAGTTGTCCGTGAAAAACATGGGAAGAAGAAAGGAAAGAGGAAAGAGCTCAACGAACCTTGGGAATTCTAGGAAGGGAAAATCCAAATCCATTCTAGAAAAGATATAATGCTAGAACTGTGGGAAGAAAGAACATATGAAGAAAGACTGTGGAGCTCCAAAGAAACAAAGAGATGGATGACAAGAGAAAATTCAGGAATCAATGGTAATAGGTGATGTGTTACAGTATGCTTTGATTCTTTATTTAGATAATATTATTGAATCTTGGGTAGTAGATTTCGGGGATTCATTTCATGCCACACCCCATTGGAAATATTTCCAAGATCATGTTCAAGGTGATTTTTGATAGATTTATTTGGGTGATGATGAACCATGTCAAATTTTTGGAATGGGTAAGGTACAAATAAAGAAAAAGAATGGAAACCAATGGTTACTGAAAGAGGTGAGAGATATACCAAAGCTTTGGTAGAGCATGAGGCAAGAAAAAGGTTGAAGTGTCTCATATCAAACAATGGAGGTGAATACTATAACAAGGAGTTTGATGATTCCTATTCATACCATGGGATTCATAGAGAGAAGAAAGTTCTAAAAACACCACAAGAAAATGGTGTGTTATAAAGGATGAACATGAAAATCATGGAATGTGCAAGAAGTATGAGATTGCATGTTGGGTTTCCCTTACAATTCTTGGAAGATGTTGTAGATATTGTCGTTTACTTAATAAATAGAGGGCCTTCAAGATCCTTGGATGGTGGCATTCCAAAGGAGGCATGGACAAGTAAAAAGGTAAAACACTCACTTTTTAATACTTTTGGTTGTGAATCATTTTTCCATATTGATAAAGAAAATAGAAAAAATCTTGAGGAAAAATCTGAGAAGTGTACCTTTATGAGATATAGTGTTAATAATTTTGGTTATTGATTATGGGTTTATGAAAATAATTAAATAATTAGGAGTATATATGTGGTATTCAATAAGAATTCCATGTACATAGATCATTTGCAGGGAAAGAAACAAGAAAAGGAAAACATATAATACACAGTTATTGATGAAATCAAAGAAAATGAAATTCCAAAGTACCAGAAAATCAAAATGTACAACAATACGAGGAGCGGGAACCTCAAAATACTGCAAGTATTGTTAGAATATCTACTAGGTTAAGTAGACCCCCTAAACGATATTATCCTTCATTGTGTTATTTATTTTTTATTGATTCTTGTGAACCAGAAATTTATGAAGAGGCAATGTAGGTAGACACTAAAAATAAGTGGGAGAAAGGAACGAAAGAGGAAATGGATTCCTTGGTAAATAACCAGACTTGGGACTTGGTTCAGTTTCCTGCAGGAAAAAGAGCATTGAAGAATAAATGGGTTTACCAGTTGAAGGAAGAAGATGGAGTAAAAAAGAGGTACAAGGATAGACTTGTTGTAAATGGGTTTGCATAAAAGAAAGGTATACGTTTTGATGAAATATTTTCTCCTATTGTTAAAATGACTTCAATTAAGACTATTTCAAGTCTTGTGGAAGTAATAGATTTGCATCTTGAATAGTTATATGTAAAAACAACTTTCTACATGGGTATTTGGAGGAAGATATTTATATGCAGCAGCCACACATATATGAGGTCAAAGGAAAGGAGAATTTGGTATGCAAGTTGAAGAAGAGATAGTATGGCCTAAAGCAAGATCCAATGCAGTGATATTTGAAGTTTGACTTATTTATGACAGAACAAGGTTATAGTAGATGTCATTATGATCATCGTGTTTATTTGAATAGGCTAGAAAATGGAATCTATATTATCTTGATATTGTATGTAGATGACATGCTTGTTACAGGGTCTAACATGCAAGATATAAATGTGATCAAAAATAAATTATCTAATTCATTTGCAATGAATGATTTGGGTGTTGCAAATAAAATCCTTGGTATGAGAATAATAAGAGACAGGAAAAATACCAAATTGACATTGTCTCAAGATGAGTACATAGAGAAAGTGTTGGAGAGGTTTAGAATGTAGAATGCAAAACCAGTTAGCACAACTTAGGACATCCATTTCAAATTAACCAAGAAAATGTGTCCCAAGACATAATAGAAAATATAATACATGTATAGGGTTCGTTATTCATCAGTATTTGGCAGCTTGATGTATGATATGGTGTTTACAAGACCAGATATTTTATATGCAGTGGGAGTTGTGAGTAGGTATATGAACAATACAGATAAATAACATTGGGATGTAGTAAAGTGGATTCTCAGGTACTTGAGAGATACTACTACTAATGCATCGTGTTTTGGAGGCTCAAACACTATTCTATAAGGATATATTGATTCAGATATGGAAGGTTATAAAGAGTGTAGGAGGAGTACCAGAAGGTCTTTTTTTACTGTAGGTGGAATAACAATAAGTTGTATTTTGAAAATTCAAAATGTTTTTCTACTTTCAACAATGGAAGAAGAGTATGTTGATGCTATAGAATCTAGTAAAGATCTGATTTCATTACAAAGGTTTATGGAGGAATTGGGAAAGCAACAAGAGAATAACAGGTGTACTATGGAAATCATAGTTCCATTCATATTGTAAAGAAATCAAAATTCCATTCTAATACTAAACCTATATACCTCAGGTACCATTTCATACGATCCATCTTGGAAGATGGACAATTGAAGTTGGAAAATATACATACTAGCCATAACCCTTCAGACATGTTAACAAAAGTAGTAACCAAGGAGAAATTGAGTTCCTACTCAGTTTTAGTTGGTGTTCAAGCAAGAAGGTGAAGATGAGAAATTTTCCAAGTCCAAGTTGGATCACAGTCTAGTAGGTACAATAGTAGTGGAGTTGTTGTGATCAGTCCCCAAGTGGAAGATTATTGGCTTTGGAGCCTGATTATCTTCATGATTCAAAGGTATTATTTCAACCATGTTTGGACCCCATTACCTAATGGGGGGTGTGGGAAGGATTTATTCCCCACATCTCTCGCCAAAGGGGTTTGGGGGGGGTGAAAAATTTTGGTGCCCCCCCTGTCAGGGGTTTGGGGGAAGTGCCCCCAAAGAGAACTTTTTGGGAAATTTTCTTTGTAAAATATTGTAATTTCATATTCAATCTTGATCATTCATTAAAAGGTTGCATATATAATGGTAGAAGTTATGTTAGGGTTTTTTTCAATAGAAGGAAACCCTCTTTTATGAGGGAATTTTATTGTGGATGTGTATGTGCGTGAATATTTTATTCTGACAGAGGAGATTATGATAGAAATACAAGGAAGTTACAATGGGTATGATGTAGGTTGTAGATCTTAATTTGATAGATAATAATAAAAGGAAGGATCTGTAAATTTCTCTGGTGGACATAGCCTACATTGGGTGAATCATGTATATATGTGTCTCTATTGTGTTGTGTATCTTTTGTGTTCAATTTTCGCATTTTATTTTATTTTATTGCTCTTTCATCCTGTTTTTATAACATTATCTTTCTCATGCATGAGGGAATAAACTAATATAATGTAGGAATTTTCTAGGTCGATCTTGAAGTGAAACTGTTTGTATGAAACAATGAGACATAAACAACATAATCTAGACCAAGTTTTTCTAATTTAGAAAGGATTAAATGATTTTTTTAAGTGGATTTGTCTATTCTATATCCCTTTAGATGAAGGAGGAGGGACTTGAACATCACAAATAAGTCCTATATGTTGTCAAAATTACTTGGATCTAAGGAATTTAGCTTGATCTCTAGCATATGGCCTCTCATTTCCTCCTGTTTTTCAAAGATATCCTCCAACTTTGTCCAAATATCATCTGGTGTGGTACAAGATTCAATGTGAAACAGAAGCTCAAGGGACATGAAAACATAGAGGAGGTCATAATCCTAATCCATGTGGTTGATATACTTGTTCTTCTTGATAGAAGAGTTTGGCTCAACCTCTATAGCCATGGTAAATCGGTACAAGCCACTGCATCTGAGTTGATGCAGAATTGTTAGCTTCCACTAAAAGTAGCTATGAGGGGTGAGAAGTATTGTTGGTGAATAATCCATCTTTTCAGAGTGCATCTCCCTTCTGGACTTACAAATAAGATACATGTGTTCCTTGCTCCTAGCAACTTGTGGGCTCTAATACCAAGTAGAATTATGGTGAAACCTGCATAGAGAATATAGCTAATAACAATATGTACAAAGATTAGAAACCGAGAGAAGGATAGAAGAGATGAGAGAAAAGAATAAGTAGAATTGTATTCATTAATGACAAAATTATTAATTATTGTTGGCACAGGGGCAAATCCAAGGTTCAGCTCTAATAGTGCACTAACAAGATCTAACTACTGGCCCTTTCGGCAAAACCTACGAAGCAGATGCAGTCTCACCCGAAGTAGCTTTAGGGGGTTGCAGGACACAGGTGTATACAACCAGAGGAAATGCGAGTGGAATCAAGGAAACCACGCACGGAGATCATATTATTCTTTTCAAGCATAAACCTACTTCGCATAGTTATATTTAAGATATAACATACTAATGCATCATCATAGTAACATATAAAAGAACACTTCACCAATAACACACAACAATAGGATATATGTGGTTCACCCTCTCCCTAGGGATACGTCCACAGAACTGTGCTTTATAATATATCGGGCGAAATATTACAGTTCTATCTTCGCTCTTAATTTGAAAATCTCTCTCTTTCTCTCTTCTCTCTATATCCCTTCCCTTCACACCTAGCTATAGGGTTGATCTTCACACCTAGTTGAATATCTTACAATACATATTTCTCTCTCCACACAATACTTCTCTCTCAGCGATAACAACAATCACTCATTATTACAAACTTGAACCCATATCAGGTCCTCTTGACCTTTATTTATACATTACAATACCTCACTGACATCCTTAGGCCAAAGCCTAGGTGTCTAAATCCCTAGATACCAAAACCCTAGGTGTCTAAAACCCTAGATCAACTTGACCCACATTTTTCAGGGCTTCGCCAGCCTGTCTTTCCTTTCTTCCCGTGAGGTTCTCCAAAGCATATACCGGTGGATTTTTCTGCTTGTTGAGTTTTCCATGATCCACCTTCCTTGTTGATATATCATCCTCGATCTCCTCATCCAATGGCTTGCTTTCTCTTAATCCGCTCCATATTTTCTTCTCTTTTGCTCACTTCGACCTAGTATCATTCACTGTGTCTTCCACGCAGTTCACATCTTGCCTTTTCTCCCTTAATCTTCACTTACTTCCATAACCAAGGGCCAACAGGCCCCCAACACTCACTTGTGACTCATCCCAAGGCACTCTGATCTGAACCTTCTTCTTTTCTTCAACTGTCGACTATGCAGCGTAGTCTATGCTTTGTGCTTTGTTCCTCCCCACTATGTGCATAATGTATTTTTTGTGTTTGTTACCCAGTTTCAACTGCACCTAGTACCTAGACCTTTATCCTTCTATTTTTAACTAGAGCTGTGAGGCAGCTGGTTGTCATAGTACAATTTCAACCATCTCCCATTCACTAAAACTTCCTTCAACTATCCATGCAAAGTATTCAACTGTGCATCTCCTCCTTATGTGACATGAACAACCTCATATGGCCCCAGCCAATGTGTTTTGAAATTCCCTGGATGCTTCATGAATTTGTTGTCGTATACCAATACCAGATCTCCTTGCTTAAACACTTTCTTCTTGATGTGTCTATCATAGTAGGCATTTTCTCGTTCCTTCTGAACTTGTTGATGGAATCCTGCAATAAATTTGTCTTCTTCTAGTTCGACCAACTGTCTCAGCCTCTTTTGAACAATGCCAATGTCATCCATATCTGTAAAGGCTGGAATTCTTAAGATGAGGACTAAATATTCCATGGGTACAACTTATTCTAGTCCATAAACCAACTTAAAGGGGGTATGCATTGTCATCTTCTTACAAGTAGTTCTATAGGCCCATAACATTATTGGTACTCTCAAATCCCAGTCATCTCTATTCACACTGCAAATCTTCGTCAACGTTGTCTCCAAGATCTTATTGAATGCTTCAATTGTCTCATTTTCTTGTGGGTGGTAAGGAGTTTTCTTCTAGTGGTGAACTTCAAATTCCTGACTCAAGGCTTCAATAGTCTTATTAATAAAATGTGTACCTTGATCACTCATGAGGATCTTTGGGCATCCAAACCTGGTTATGATATCATCAAATATGAAATGCGTAGCTGTAGTTGCACTACAATCCTTAACTTCTCTTTCTTCTGCCCATTTGGTCAAATACTCTGTCGCAGTGCTGATGTATCTAGCTCTTGTGTGCTTCCCTGGTGGGTTTATAGGTCCCACAAAGTCAATGGCCCATTTCTCAAAGGCATGTAAGGTTATTTGGGGTGCTAATGGCATGTCATATATTATGGATGGTTTCCCAACTCTTTGGCATACATCATGGACTCTGTAGTAGTCTTTAGCATCTCTGTGTAAAGTAGGCCACCAGAGGCCAACTCTATGGACCTTATGTGCTATTGATTTTCGTGCGTAGTGTCCTCCTACTATGGCTTCATGAGATTCTGCTAAAATCGGTGGTCTTTCTACTTCCATGACACATCTCCTCGGTATCTCATTAGGTCCCATCTTGTATAGTTGTCCATCTATAAGTGAAAAATCTGTAGCATGCACTACTAGTTGTTTCTTCTAGGTGATTGTGTATTCACTAGGTGCCATTCCTGTTGATAGGAACTAGACTGTCTCTGTGAAGTGATCATCAACCTTTCTAATGGGTAGAAACTATGCATTCAACAATGTATCTTCCAAACTAGTAGGTTCCTCTCTATGTTCCAATCTCGACAAGTGGTTAGGTCCCTTTTTCATCCTTCCTGGCTTTACCACAATTTCAAAATCATATTCCTGAAATAACAGAAGCCATCTGCATATCCTTCCCGCTAGCACTGGCTTGTTGACTTGGTATTTCAGCACAGAGTGATCAGTGAACATATTAAATTGTCCTCCCAACAAATAGTGGTGAAACTTCTGTAGCGCATACACCATGTCTAAATCTTCTCTCTCAGTGGTGGTGTAATTTATCTCAGCTGTTGAGAGCTTCCTGCTAGCAAAGGCTAACGGGTGTTAAATATCTCTTTCTCCTGGTTGTGCTAACATTGCTCCCAATTAAATAGAATATGCATCGACATTTACATGAAATTCCTTGCTCCAATCCAGGAAAACCATAATAGGCATGGTAACCATTTTCTATTTCAGTGTGTCGAAGCTCTGTTGACATGCTTCTGTCCATTGAAACTGACAATATTTCTTCAATAGCTTCTCCATGGGTGTTGTAATCTGTGCATATCCCTTGATGAACTTCATGTATTATCCAGTATGTCTCAGCGTAGTGCACAGTTGTTTGACTGAAGTAGGAGGGGTGAAATCGACAACAATGGCAATCTTAGATGGCTCTACCACCAATCCCTGCTTACACACAATATGGCCTAGCAACACTCGAAAGGGTGAAAATAAGATGCACTTCTTCAGGTTCAGGGCAATATGACAATTCCTGTACTTACCCAACATTAGTCTTAAACATTCAACATGATATTGCAACCAGCTAAAAATAGTCCAGTCATCAAAATATGCTTCCATAAATTTATGTAAAAACTCCTTGAATGCTTCGACCACCACCCTAGAAAAGATGGTTGGTGCATTATTCAATTCAAAATGCATCACTATGAATTGGTAGGATCCCCACTCTATTGCAAATGTGGTCTTATGGCGATCTTTTATGGCAATCCTGATCTGATGGGATCCTGAGGATCCATCGGTGAAGGAGTAGACTTCATGTCCTCCCATGTTATCTAACACTTCATCAATAAATGGTGTAGGGAATGGATCATGTATACATGCATCATTTATCTTCCTGAGATGTACATATATTCTAATCTCTCTGATCTTCTTATTATGCACCACCATAGGGCTAATCAATTCTGACTCTTCGACAGGTTCTATGATCCATGCTTCCAGCATTATGTCTAGTTCAATCTTAAATTTCTCCTTATATTTATGGTTCAATCTGTAAGGTCTTTGTTTAACTGGCCTTGCATCTGGTTTCAAGGGGATCTTCATCTCTCCCATGGGCCTTTTAATTCCCTTCATATCAGTGAACTTGGTTAGAAACAAGTCCTAATATTCATGCAGCAATTTTGTGATCGTATCAATAGTGGAATCATCCCAGCAATATCCAACATTATCAAGCTTAGGTGTTTTCTCTGTTCCAATATTAACTTTCTTGATTTTGATTGGTTGTCTAATAAAAGGTAGTTTGACTCCTAGTCCTTCTATGTCTCATTTTCCTTTTGTTTCTACGATGTTCACCTTCCTAGGATCATTGTCTTCATCGGCATTGATATTGTAACATCCTTGCAATTTCTGATGAGGTGCAATCCATTCATCTTCTTCTTTCTCCACAGGGAGGCTAGGGGCTTCCTCAAATACTTTTGTTCTTACAACCTATAAAGCTTGATCTACCAGAGGGTGCTGAGTTTCAAATAAAAATGTAGCTACAAAATTATGTGTCATACCTTCCCAATCTGCAGTGGTGAGGCACAGTTCCACTTCAAGGTACCAGTTTATAGGCATTGTGTCTAGAGTATTGATGAATTTATGCACCCACTGTTCTTGAGGAATGCAACTCCAAGCCTCCTCACAACCTCGCACAAGGTATTTTGGACAGCTTTGACTTGTCTACCTAACTTCGCATCCTTCAACTTGTTCTGAAAATCGCACTGTCATCAAAGTATGACATTGTATCCAGTTCACGATGTTCCTTTTATGTGTTCCCCACAATCTTGATGGAGTAGCTTTCAAAGCCTAGTCTAGTGCCAACAGTCTTGTTGTTCCAATCCAATCAACTTCTCTGGTCAATCTAGCACATTGTCATGTAGATACTTCATACATTTGATTCTTCCAGTTCTCCGGTGCTTCTTCTGAGTCTGATGAGCATGCGTTGTCACTTCGTCGGCTTAAATTCCCATCTGGTGTAGGATTAATGTAATCTTGTTGTCTTGTGGCCAATTTGTATATATTATCTAGCTCATATGAGTGGTCCTCTTGTTTGATGGGATCTATGTATCTAGTACCTTCATTAGGATCCAAAGGTGCGATGACCCTAAGGCCATCACTTTCAAATGTCATTCTTCTTTTCTTCAAGTCAACAATAGTAGAATTGTTGAAATCCCAATCAATTCCTAACAGCGCAGGGTAAGGAAAACTATCATTGACTATATCAATCACCTTGAAGTCCACAAATGTTATGAACCCATCGATGTCCATAGGGACATGTTCCAGTCTTCTGAAGGGGCTCATGGCCTGTTGATTGGCCATCCTGAGCCTAATAGGGGAATAGATTAACTTAGGTTTTCCCATCAGCTCCCAAGTCTACTTTGTCATGACATTGACCTCTGATCCTAAGTCGAGGACCACATAATCTATATCATATTCTCCAATTTGAGCTTTAAGGTGTATTTCCTTATTTTTCCTTCAGTTTTTGGATAGTTGGTGTAAAAATTTATTTAGTAGAGGATCTACCTATCATAGGTCATATTGTATGATCAAGTTTTGTATCTCTTGTACAGTGCTCTCATCCTTTATCAAATTAATGCAAGTGCATAAGAATTCCATGAGTCTGCTTACCTATTTTCCTTCTCCAGGTGAAGCAAACTAATCAAAGGTCAGGGGCATTCCACATTCTCTCACTTCTGGTTGTGCCTTTGATGAAGAAGCTTGATCTCTTCTAAACTCTTTTATTTCCTATTCAAATTTCTGCTTCGCTCTTTTTGGATCAAAATATTGTGACTTCTCTGTAGCTTTTATGACTCCTGATTGTTTTGTAGTCTTCCCTGGAGTCACCTTGTCTTCTCCTATAGAAGTGCCTCCTCTAGTGATAAAAACAACTCTAGGATCTTATCCATAAGGTTCTGATGTGATTAGTTGTACTTTTTGGTTTCCTCCTCGTCTTTCCTGAAGTTTGGCTAACAACATGGGACAATATTCTATGACATGTTCAAATGAGTTGTAGTAATTGAAAGTGGTACAAGGGTTTTGAAAATCCCTTTCCAAATGACCTGGATGTGCACAATTATAACAAATGATCTGACCTCTACCTTTACCCATACCTCATCCCCGTCCTCTTCCTATGAATCCACCATGAGGGTTGAAGTTTCCTCTTTCAGGGGAATTATACTACGTAGTGTTCCCTTCTTGTTGTACTTCACCTTGAATTTTGTATATATCCCCTAACCTTTCATGCATGAGGTCATAAGCCCTACAATCCCTATCATCATTCCCTACCAACTTAAAGAACATGTAATACAAATTTATGGGTGTATGAACATATTTTTGCATGTAATAACATTCAGAACGACGATGTTTATTTCTACATACCTCGCACCAAGGTAGGATAACTTGCTTCAAAGGGCTCAGAGATCCAGAAGCCAAGTATTCATGAAACAAGGGGCAGTGCTCCTTATCATGGCCTTTTGATTTGCATCTGATAGACTAGATGTCTTCTCTTTTATCTTTTCCCTTGTCCTTTTTCATATCCTCGACCTATAGTGATAATCTAGTTAGATGACTCAAGATTTGACTCATACTTGATTTGGATTCTCCCATAGGGGATGATTCTAGCTTCATGGAAATCTCTAGTGCCTCAGCCTGTGAAGAAATATTCTATTGCATCAGAGGGACTCTGATGTGTGGTAAAAGGGCATCAATGAACCATTCCTTGTTCTTCTCATCTAGGATCTGAAAAGTCAGTTGGCCCGTTAAGGTTTTAAACCTATGATCAAACTCCCAAACAAGTTCAACTATTCTCTTCTCAATTTCTTTCAACTCTGTAATGCATTGTGACTCTGTCTTGGGTTTCTTGAATTCTGCAACCAATGCATTCTTGATCTCATTCAGTGGTTTAGGTTGTACAATTCCTTGGACAAGTTTCATGTACCAACTCAGTGTGCAGTCTCTCAAGGTAGTACTAAACTGAGCTCATTTAAAAGCTTTGTCAGTGACATTCTTAATACTCCATACAACTTCACATAGAAACTAGTGTTGATCAGGATCTTCATATCCATCTCCTCTAAAGGTGGGTAACCTCATCTCATATTCCATAGATCTTCCTAGGTTTTCTGACTGAGTATGCATTGAACCACTTGTACCAGTTCTCTGAGTGCTCTGATAACTTAGGTTAGTCTGGTTACTTAATGTTGTTAAAACAATAGGGTGTGTAATAGTACTTAATTAAATAGTCTATGCAGTCCCTGAAGTTTCTGACTCTACTCGGTGAGGTTCTTCAATCTTATCTTCTTTTTCCCTAGCGGACTCTAAATGTTCCTCGTTTAGAAACTCTTCTTATTCTCCACTGTAGAACCCTTCGTTTTGTGTTGGTTCATCACTCTTCCCAAACAAGTTCACCAGAGGGACTTCTCTTAAGTTTCTCCCAATGCGAATGTGTCTAATATTTTTGTCGTTTTCATTATCTAAATTCTTGAACATTATCTTTTGTAGTCTGACCCATTACTGTATCTTCAATATGTTCTTCTCATCCAATAACATCTTGATCTTCAACTTCAAGAAGTGTAAAAATTTTCCTCTAGGTCCTTTAAAGAAATATCTCTCTGCTTGGATATATGATTCTACCCTATCAATAGAAAACTATGTGATATACCCTTCAATGGTACTATAAAACTAGTGATCTATTTCTCTTGACATGGCGTTATCAATTCTTTTGACCTTCTTGATCAGCACCGACATCCAAACCACGGGCAGTCTTGATAGGATCTCAAACTGGGTGTCTGCTAATATGGTCAACCACTCGTATAACTCCTTATGAATTCCTCGAAATAAAATCTCATGTATATAATTGAAGATATACCTTCCCAACCAGTCTTCTATGCTAATATTAAGTTTCTTATTTTGGGCTTCTGCGAAGTCATTTTCTTGTTCTTCTATCCACATCTGAATCTCTATTTTCGATGGAAACCACCTTGACATATCCTCAAGAAGATCTCAGTCCCGAAAACAAAACCATTTGTTGGCAGAGGGGAAGACCCAGGGTTCATCTCTAATAGTGCACCAACAAGCCCTAACTACTGGCCATTTTAGCAACACCTACGAATCATATGTAGGCTCACTTGAAGTAGCAATCGGGGGTTGCAGGACACAGGTGTCTACAACCAAAGGAAATACGAGTGGAATCAAGGAAACCAATCATGGAGATCAGATTATTATTTTCAAGAACAAACCTACTTTGCACAGTTATATATCAGATCTAACATACTAACCCATCATCAAAGTAATAGAGCAAAGAACAAAACACCAATCAAACACAACAAAAGGATATACGTGATTCACCCTCTCCCTAGGGATACTTCCACAGAACTGTGCTTTATAATATATCAGGTGAAAAATTACATTTCTATCTGTGCTCTTAGCTTGCAGATCTCTCTCTTTCTCTCTTCTATCTATCTCCCTTCCCTACACACCCAGCTACAGAGTTGATCTTCGCACCCAATTGAAGATCTTACAACACAAATTTCTCTCTCCACACAATACTTCTCTCTCAATGATAACAACAATCAGTCATTATTAAATACTCGAACCCATATCAGGTCTTCTTGACCTTTATTTATACATTACAATATCTCACCGATAGCCTTAGGCCAGAGCCTAGGTGTTTAAAACCCTATATACCAAAACACTATGTGTCTAAAACCCTAGGTCAACTTGACCCACATTTTTAGGGCTTCACCAGCCTGTTTGTCCTTTCTTCCTGTGAGGTTCTCCAAAGCATCTATCGGTGGATTTTTCCTCTTGTTGAGTTGTCCATGATCCATCTTCCTTGTTGATTTGTCATCCTCAATCTCCTTTTCCAACGAATTTATTTCTCTTACTTTGCTCCATCTTTTCTACTCTTTTTTCTCAGTTCGACCCAGTATCAGTCACTTTGTCTTCCGTGCAGTTTGCATTTCTCCTTTTCTCCCTTAATCTTATCTTACTTCCAAAACCAAGGGCCAACAATTAAACATGATATACTCTAAATGTCTAAGTAAATTTATCATAGTAGTGATCTGTAAAGACCTAGACACTCACTGATAGAAATAGAAGTAATCTTCCACATACTCCCGGTTAACTTATCCATGCAAACATCCACATAGTCCTAGTTAACTTATCCATGCAATCATCGATTAACTGAGTCACAAGTGTGGAAGTGAAAGAAACACATGTAATCGTTGGTGATAAAACCGAGGTTGTCATGTATGAGGGACTTCCACTATTCTAAGTGATTATAACTGAGTGTAACTAACTTTGAAAAACGCCCTATTTCTTAGGGGGTATTCTCTAGAGAGAATATTCTCATCTAATGAAGCATTCTCAACATTGGACTATCAACCTTGGGGAAATAATTACTTAGGTGAGTGTGTAATATCTCCAACAATTATTATATATTATGAGGATGAAATTATATAATTATTAAAAATATCATAATTATTCCATGAGGAAATAATTATTTTGTCATAATTTCATAATTATGGCATAAGAATTATTTCATAATTAAGAAAAAACTCATACTTGAGAAGAAATTTCATAGCGAGTTGGAAAAAACTCATAACTGAGCATGGAACTTGAGAAAAAATATCATAATAGAGAAAAATCTCATAATGGGTGGGAAAAATATCATAATTGAGTATGGAACTTGTGTATGACTTGTAATTTCTTAGTTTACATATCATCAAGACTAAGTATGACTTATATCAACCTAATTCACATGCACTTATCTCTAACCTCTTCTAAATTCCTATAAGAAAAGGACACATTTGGGGATAGGGAGATCTAGAGTTTGAGATTCATTATGTTAGGGAAATAGAGATAGGGATAAGGAACTCTCAAGGATATTGGAGATAGAAGACTACTTCAACACTCTCAAAGTATCCTCACTTGATGTACTTTTACTTTTATTTATATAGATTTATGGTTTTTTTCCTCCAATTTGTGTGATCTATGTTTGTTGCATATGTTACATTGGTAGATATATCTTTCATTGAGAAAGGTAGATTAGATTTTTTAATACATTATTTACCTATGTATGCTTAAAATATTTTGAGAAGAGTTTGGTTGTTGTCTTGTGTATAGGAGCTAAGAGTGATGTCTTGGAGATACATTACCATAGGAAGTTGTAGGACAACCATTAAGAAAAATGCACGTTTTTTCCATCTCCCTTTCATCATAACTAGAGTATTTGTACTTATGATTTAGAGGAAACCCTTAGAAATGTATCCACTTATGTCACTCATCTATGTCATATCAATGAGAGGTCTCACCTATTCATAAGGAGATAACTCTACAACCATATTTTTATTAATATAAACAAAAATACATAATCATATGCCCATGGAATTCAGTAGTGTAATTAAACCCCTATATAGACATTCATATGTCCATGAATCCTTCATCAAAAACATTTAGATTACATCAAGGTTCTTACATCATCACTTTCTATTCAAAAATCAAATTTGATCACCATATCTTTGCATCATCCATTCAAATTGTTATCCTGAAAAAGTACATTAATTTTACAAAAAAAAATGAGAATGAGACTAAACTATCTAAGTTAGATACAATGTTCATGGTTGTATTCATTCGAGTTTCCATTTTTATTTATAAATATGATCATCGTTCCTCATTCCAGTTAACTCCAACTTTTGAGATCATGTTTGCATGTTTTCATATGTCCTTGTAGTTATGACACATAGATCTATATGAGAAATATGCAAGTAGAATAATAAATTCATCATACAAAGGTTATAAGGTAAATTTCCAGAGAGAAACTTATTTTTGCATGCATTAAATAACCAACATTGAGTCACCAAATATTTGTAGATGAATTACACCAAACTCTTTTCCTAGCTTAAAAAATGGTTTTAGAGCCATCATTTCTTAGGAGTTATAAGTTTCCTAGCCTATTCTATCTCTAAATGAAATATTATGACCTATATATATATATATATATATATATATATATATATATATATATATATATATATATATATATATATATATATATATATAAT
>ML777081.1:571660-584931 GCA_009831015.1 Picea engelmannii | reverse complement strand
TGAACTAGTGGACCCACCTAGAGTCATTTTTCTAGAGACCAGGAAGAGGCCATTCTAGATTCGTGATACATTGTAGGATGTAGAGAGGAATGCAACTCAAAATTAGACGACCTCAAAAATTCTCGAGTTATATGGAATTGATGAGTCACATCATTGATTGAGAACCTTTGAGGTATGAGGAGGCACTAGGCCAACAAGTTTGGAGAGATGCCATGATGGAGGAATATCATTCCATCATGAATAATGATCTATGAGAGGTTGTGTCGAGACCTTAAGGGAAGTGTTACACGTCAAAATTACTCACTTCTATAATGTCACATTCTCATTGTTGCAAGTGTCACACTTTTGTCACAAGTGTCGTAAATGTCACATTTTCGCTCTGCATGTGTCACCTTGCGAATGACACCATGGAAATACTTTATACACCATCCAGAACATGTTGGAATAAGAAGACAGATCATTTGATAGACGAAACAAAGTTTTTGGCTATGAGAATTTGTCATCTTGACACATTCTTGGAATATCAAAGCTCCCTTGTTCATATGCAGGAAATGGTAGCGCTCTTTGTATATCTAGCAAGAAGCGTTGTTCCGCTCTCTTTACCATTGTAAAGGAGTTCCAATTTGTTTATAAAATCATGGGAATAAATCCCCCTTTTCTCTAAGGACATTTAGAGATGATTCAAGTTGATTTGGCTCAAATCTAACCCTTAGGCTGCATCTAAGGGAGTTTCCACAACTGATGGAGTCATATCCTCAACTAATCCAAAATATAACCAAGGTGGTTGGGCCTCTGAAATCCTATAAATGGGGGCATTCTCATGGTGAATAAGGAGGAAAATAATCAGCAAAAACATTGTTATTCTTATCGTGGATCTTTCGAGCAAGTGGTTGGATGAGGAGGATTTGGGGAAGTTGTTGCAACACCATCCATGATTGTAAGTGTCTCTTTCAAGTTCTCATCAACATACTTGTCCTATTCCCTTATAGTGTGTGTATCTCTCATATTATTGTCTATCATAGATGAATTTATTTAATCCAATATGGTAGAGTAGGAGTTTCGTTGTTTCTCTTTATTTTCCATGGTTTTGCAGGTATCAAGCTTAGCGGAAGAGTTTGGACATCAAGATCAAATTGGAGCAGTGAGGACAAACATTGAAAATAGGTACAATCACCTTTTTCATACCTCTCTCTTTTTGTCTATTTAGAAAAATATCAAAGGGATGTTAGTGTCCATTTGTATATTTATTTCTTGGTATTAGGGTTATAGAATCCAAGGGGATATTCACCTGTCCGTAGGGGAATTATTCCATAACAAAAATTGGCGACAACACTGGGGAAAAATTGAAGGAAGTAGGGTCAAGTATTCTTGAGAACTTTTGTAAACAACTCTCACAATCTCCCTTGAACATGACATTTGTTTTTAACCTTCACCTTGAACACTTGGATAATCCTCTAAACCTCTTCACTGAACCAATCCTATGAGTCTTTCCAGTCCTTTGAGTCATCTGAAGAATGTCACAACACTTATTGCATTATGTTTTGGTCCGCTCTACATTTATGCTACCAAGTCTCATGTCATGCCTCAGTATTCAAGGGAAGTATTCGCCTCAAGAGTCAACCATATACAAAATTACCAATTTCCATACCCGTGTCAGTCTATAATTTGTTCGCTATATCTCATCAATTTTGTGTTAGTTTCATGTCCATGATGGGGGATACATCAAGGTCCTTCTATTTGACCACACAAGTATTCCAATAGAGGACGAACACCTTCAATAACCACTCACATAACCAAATCAAATATCAACACACCGATGTTTTCACATGGTAAAACCCCTACGGGGAAACATCCACGGCCCCAACCAACATGGCCACTTGGAGCAGTTTATTGGTGTAAAGAAAAATATTACAGAGAGATTTTACAAGAGATTTTCTCACAATCGATCATTGGCAAATGACCCTCCATGCTCTTTAAATAGAGATCATGGACCAATCGGGTGTTATGCCATGGATTAATGGCCATTAAGATCGAGGAGAGTATGAACCGTCAGATCACTCTATGTCAAGAACATATCGTGACCGTTGAATTTCCTAACTACAAATGCATACTAATGCATACTAAAGAAACACACTAAGAAACACACGTTTACCTAATCACATATTAGACCAAGTAGATCTTAACTAACTCCTAAGTGTCTAAATATCCTAACACCCCCCCTTAAGAACAATTTGGGATAGAATTGAAGGATTTACAATAGTGACACAATAGGAGAAGGAAGGAGGCATTAGAGCCTATCCCCCCTTAATGACAATTGTTTTAACTCCTAACATAGATCGAAGTTTGGAAAAAATCGCTTCTGTAAGAGACTTTGTGAAATTGTTTTCAACTTGATCTTCTGTAGGGAAACAAAACACTTTAATAACTTGATCATGAATTAGCTTTCTAATGAAGTGCATGTGTTTCTCGATGTGTTTTCTATGTTGATGTTGAATTGGGTCTTTGGAAAGCTTGATGGCACTCTGATTGTCACACCAAAGGCTAGTCAGATGCTGGTGCTAGAATCCAAACTCTGAAAGGATCTGTCGAAGCCACATGGCTTCCTGACTTGCATTTACCACTGCCTAGTACTATGATTCTGCTGAAGAAAGTGAAATAGCCTATTGTTTCATACAGGCCTAAGTGACAGGTCCTGAACCAACGATGAAAACATAACTTGCAGTAGATTTCTGATCATCAGGGTTGTCGGCCCAATCTGAATCAGTGAAACCAACCAATAAAGGAGTCCCCCCTAAACTGTAATGTAGCCCGAACTGAACTGTACCAAAAACATAGCGAAGTATCCTTTTAGCCTCTTTCCAATGGCTTTCATGGGGTGTTTTCATATATCAAGCAACAAGACCAACAACAAAGAAAAGATCAGGATGGGTATGAGTCAAGTATAAGAGGCTACCAACTAACTGACGGTATAGGGTGGCATCAAATTCAAGAGAAGTACAAGTGGAAAAAAGATTGAATCCAGAATGGAAGGGAGAAGGGGTTGATTTACAATCGTCCATGTGAAAGCAATGAAGAATGTCACAAGCATACGTAGACTGGGAAAGAAAAATTCATTCATTGGTTTGCAAAACTTGGAGGCCAATAAAATAGTGCAAAAAACCTAAGTCTGTCATTTCAAATTTCTTCTTAAGGCTGGTTTTCACATGGTTTAAAATTTTTGATTCACTACCAATAAGGATAAGGTCATCAACATAAATGACAAGGATTATGAGATGGCTTCCTACTTTCTTTGTATAGACATTAGGATCAGAATGGCATCTAGAGAATCCAGTGGCAATAATAAATCTATCCATTTTGGCATACCAAGCTCGGGGAGCTTGCTTGAGATCATAAAGAGATTTCTTGAGGCGAAAAACAAGGCTAGAGTCATTCTGGACATAGCCAGGAGGTTGTTCCATGTAGATTTCATCTTGCAAATATCTATGCAAGAAGGCGGATTTAACATCCATCTGATGGACCTCCCATTTATGTGAGGCAACAAGGGCAAGAACAAGGTGGATGGAATTCATTTTTGCTACAGGGGAAAAGGTTTCATTATAGTCAATTCCTTCAACTTGGGAAAATCCTTTGGCAACTAACTGAGCCTTGTGTCTTTCAACACTTCCATCTGATGCATACTTAGTTCTCTAGACCCATTTTCATATAACAAGTTTTCTTCCTTTTCGAAGAGGTACAAGATCCCAAGTATCGTTTGCCATTAAAGAATGATACTCTTCATTCATTTTTGTATCCCAATCTGGATGACCTGAAGCTTCTGCAAATGTCTTTGTATCATGAGTTTCTGAAACTTGATCCAAAAGAGAAGAGGCTCGTTGGAATTGTGAATGTGTTTGATGATGATATGAAGGATCACCGACAAGATCACCAGTTTCTTCTCATGTTGAACGGACCCATCTAGGAAGCGATGGAGTTGGTGCTGGTTCAGGTTCAAAGGACTCATCTAGAGGAGGGTGAGAAGGCGGAGGTGGATTTTCATCCTCACTGTCATCATCTGAAGAAGAAACCAGATCATAAGAAGGCACAAACACCAAATATGGATCATAGGCCGAAGAAGGCACAATCGTCGAAGATGGCTCGTAGGCCGAAGAAGGCACAATCGTCAAATTAGGCTCACAGACCAAGAGATTTTCATCAAATTTAACATATCTTCTAATAATAATTTCATTACAATGTGATTGAAGAAGTCTGTAACATTTGACATCTTCAGAATAACCAACAAATATACACTTCTCACTTTTAGGCTGCAATTCTTTCCTTTTCTCATCAAGAATGTGAGCCCATGCTATACTGCCAAATACATGGAATTGACTTACATCTGGTTTAATTTTAGTCCAAGCTTCTTCCGGTGTTATATTTTTAAGAGACTTTGTGGCAGTGTGATTTACTATGTAATTTTCACAGTTGATGGCTTCCACCCAATACTTTAGACTTAATCCCTTAGATTAGATCATACAATTAGCCATTTCTTTTAATGTGCGGTTCTTTCTCTCAGCAACACCATTTTTTTTGTGGTGTATATGGAACAGTGTGTTGCATTTGGATTCCCTGTGTAGTGCAATAGTTTGTAAAATTATTGTTCACATATTCGCCTCCATTATCTGTTCTTAACCTTTGAATTTGATGTCCAAATTGCTTTTCTACAAGGGCCTTGTAGGCAAAATACTTGTCAAAAACTTCACTCTTTAGTTTTAAGAAGTAAACCCAAGTATGTCTGGAAAATTCATCAATGAAGGTTAAGAAATACTTGCACCCAGAGAAAAAAGGAGAAGAAAGTGGACCACACAAATCATTGTGAACAAGCTACAAAGGACCCGAGGCGTGCCAAGAGGCACGTTTGTCAAAATTGTCCCGATGATGTTTGTCGAGAACACAACCGGCACAAACACCATCTCTGCATGAAACAAGAGGAATACTAATCACCATCTGATGATTACATAGTTGTTGCAATGAGCGATAGTTTAGATGACCAAACTGCTCATGCTAAAGTTTGCTCAAGTCATCGCTATGAACTAAGAAAACTGATGAAAAAGTTTATGACCCAAAGTTGTCAAACTTGTACAACCTGGTAATATCATCAGCAATTCTAGTTGCAAGAACATGCTTAGGATCTTTTAGATCCTTGATTACAACTTGGTGAGGTGAAAACTCGATGGTTTTACCTTCACCTGAATGAGTGATTTGATATACTAATAGTAGGTTACAAGAAAGATTTGGAACACAAAATACATCATTGAAATGACCATTTTCTACCTGAACTGTTCCAAATCCTACAACACTAAGAGATCTATCATCACCAACAAATATTTTCCTGGTGTTACATTCATTTAGAACATAAAATATGGCTTTATCCTTAGCCATATGATAAGATTCTCCTGAATCAATAAGCCACTCATTAGAAGAAGAAGTAGTAGTAGAAGGTGTATCGAAGGAAAAACCAAAAGCAGAAAGTGCATGTCCATGAGAAGAAGAAGAAGAAGAAGAATCAATATTGATGTTGTGCTTCTTCATCGTTGCTTCTAAGGCTGCCATCTTCTTGAAACATTTGGACTCATCATGACCATCTTTATCACAAAATTTGCAATGTATGTTAGTATTATTACTTTTACATTTTACTCCTTTGTCTCCATTAGGAGCTGAAGCTGTATGAGCGGGTTTGGGACCCTTATGTTGCTTTTTGTTGTAGCAAGGATGTTTCTTCTTGGGATACTTGGGTTTATCTTTCTATTGGGCAACTAAGGCTTTGTTGGAGGTACCTGCAGTGTTGATCACTCCAAGTTGTACAATCTTATCTTCCTCTCTAATCAAAGAAGAACAAAAGGACTCAAGAGTGGGTTTTTCATAAGCTTTCCCTAGAGCCTCTCTCATGGAATAAAAGGTAGATACAAACACAGAATATGCACTACCTAGCTTAGAAAGAATAAGATATATGCAATGCTCTTCCTCCATTTTTATCTTAGATTCTTAACATAAAATTTTGAGTGTTTTAAACTTAGATAGATAGTCTCCAAGGCAAGAAAAATCACTTGGAATCAAGGTCGGTATTTTATTTTCTAACTGTTGTGCTCGAATAATATTGAGTTTACCAAACACAGATTCAATCATGTTCCAAGCTTCTTCGAGGTCATCAATTCCTTGAAGGTGGTACCTTAAATCAGGAGAGATTGGCATTCTGATTAGTCCACGTGCTTCACCATTCCTATCATCCCATTTGGCTTTCTTATCATCATCAGTGGGTGTTGTTTCCTTTCCCAAGGTAATCCGGTACAGGCCTTTACTTCTTAATAAATATTCCATATGGGATTTCCATTGGAAGTAGTTGTTGTTGGTAAGAAAGGAATTACTTGTAGAATCCATATTAAATATGCAGATAATGTGGATTTAAAAACTGAAACTAATGATCTATATGGAAAGATCTCGAAAATTTATGCAGTTTTAAAAAAAAACGGCACTGAAAACAGACTTTCGATGTGAGAGTTATGCCCTTTTAAAAAAATGCATAAATGGTAACCAAATAACCACGTGATAGTGTAAGCTGCTTTATGAAGTGACCCACTTTTATAAAGAGAAGTGGGGATCACTTTTACAATGAAGTTACCTTATAACAGAAAAGTTGCATGCAAAACAAATAACTCTAAAATAAAATATAAAGCTACTTATAGTGATTCACTTTTATACTTGAAGTGAAATGCACTTTACAATTTTTAGCATGAACTTTTTCAAAAAAAGTTAACAAAAGAGAGACTTGAACTCAAG
This sequence comes from Picea engelmannii, assembly GCA_009831015.1. Taxonomy (NCBI): domain Eukaryota; kingdom Viridiplantae; phylum Streptophyta; class Pinopsida; order Pinales; family Pinaceae; genus Picea; species Picea engelmannii. Next base: position 578,118 of record ML777081.1, on the reverse strand, counting down.
ACCTCTTACTTAAGAAGGCAAGTTTTAACCAAATGGTCTAGAAAAACATATTGTAATGTTTAGAAGGAGGATTGGGGTTGTTGTTGTTGTTGTTTTTGTGGAAGACGGCCTTGGAGAGCGTGCTAATAAAAAACTCTTTTCACACAAGAAAAAAGTTTCGCTTCTCGATGACAACAAGGGTTAGATCTCGGTTATCTTACTCGAAAGATGCACCTTTTCCTATCTGTTTCTGATTTGATGAGATCACACAAGGCACAGGGAAAAGAGAATACGCATATCTAAAAGAGTAGCAACCTGGAAATAAAAAACACAAACCGAAATAAAATCCAAATAAACTTTGCAGAAATTTAAAAAATGCGTATTCAGGCTTTATACCTCGAGATCTAACTGTAATGGCAGTATCTTGGGTAAACGAAAGCCTTTTCGAGTAAAACGAAAAGTGTTCCTGAATGAAATGAGTGTTATGGACGCAATGGAATAGTCCTCTTAGTCCATAAATGTACATAAATGATAGAAAGTGGAGATGAGGCAACTCGGCTTCACGATCTCGATCTTCAACAGGAGCGAGTCTTTAAACAGGCTCTGATACCATGCTCAACAAAACAGGTATTCCAACAGAAGATGAAAACCTTCAGTAACCACTCACATAACCAGATCAAAGATCAACACACTGATGTTTTCACATGGTAAAACCCCTATGAGGAAATATCCACGGCCCCAGCCAACGCGGCCACTTGGAGCAGTTTTTTAATGCAAATAAAAGGATTACAGAGAGATTTTACAAGAGAGTTTCTCACAATCGATCATTGGCAAATGAACCTCCATGATCTTTAAATAGATATCATGGACCAATCGGGTGTTAGGCCACGGATCAATGGTCGTTAATATCAAGGAGAGTATGAACCGTCGGATCACTCTATGTCGAGAACATATTGTGACCATCAGATTTCCTAACTACAAATATATACTAATGCATACTAAAGAAACACACTTTTACCTAATGACATATTAGACCAAGTACATATTAACTAACTCCTAAGTGTCTAAATATCCTAACACCTACTTCGAAGAGTATTTTCCTGTTGACTTCAACACATCATTTGAAAATCAGACTTAGGAACCAGTTAGTACCTTGGGACTTGCATGCCTCAATGGCAGGCCTCCTCACTTCCAACAATGGGTTTACAACATTGAACTCTGAATGGATGATTCCACGAATGTTCGACCTCAACGCATTTATTCACATTCGTTGCAATGTACTAGGATACATTGGGAATCATTGACAACATTGGTGATTTCCATCACACTTGTTAACGATATACATCAATGACCGGTAATCAAGTGGTTTCAACCATGTTCGACATCAACTCCTTTATTCACATGGATAGATTTGTATCACATCGGAATTGGGACGAATACCCTGGGTTGAGCATCCACTATGTCATCTTCTTTACCGAGGATGCAAAAGAGATCATTTGAAGATACTAATATACTTATGTTGTCACATGCATACATGTTGTATTGATCTGTGGCTATCTCTTATCGTCTCGTAGCTCCGCTGTGTATTTTACGTGTCTATGATCAGTCCATTTCATGGAAGTATGGATCCACATTGTATCACTAGTGGCCATACCCCTAGTCAATATCATCATGGATCCGTAGTGTATTTATTGGCGGCCATACCTTGAGTCATGTATTTCCCAAGAATAGGTATGCATGCCTTGGGATTGGAACACATGTTAACATTTGTTTGATAGTTGTTTGCAGATTCTACTAGGTTGTCTGACTCCATTCCCTTGCTTCAGAAAACCTACAAAGCATTTCGGTAATCAACTTTCATCTTCTGACTTCACACTTTGGGGGGGAATCTATTCCACGTCAAAATTATTCACTTTGATAGTTTCGCATTCTGATTGTCACAAATGTCACAAGTACCACACTTTTGTCACAAGTGTTGTAAATTTAGCATTTTCATTATGTGTATGTCGCATTGTGAACAACACCATGGAAAGACTTGATACATACTCTAGAACATGTTGGAAGAACAAGTCATATCATTTGACAGACAAAACAAAGTGTTTTTCTATGGCAATTGGTCATCTTGACAATTTTTTGGAATATCAACACTCCCTTTCTCATATGCATGGATGTTAGAAAAGAAGGACCGCAGAGCAATAAAATAAAACAAATGCGGAAAAAAAAACATAGAAGATACACAATACAATAGAGACACACATTTATGTGGTTCACCCAGTGTGGGCTATGTCCACCAGAGAAATTGCAAGGTCCTTCCTTTATTATTATTGATGCAGACCCCGTATCCCTCCTCAGTGTTGCGCGACCTCCCGGTCAGGATCTTCTAGTTCGGGAGCATAAACGGCTCTTCTGGTTCCAACTGGAACCCTTCAAAATGAACACATAGGTCCTCTCCACGAATGCCCAATTGTCTCTTTTTTCCAGCGCCAGGCATGAGTTCCCACCATGTAAGACCAAAGGATATGACCATGTCCTTATCCTTCCTACCTTTCGCTATTTTACGATCTCGCAACTCGGAGGTTTGCAGTTCAATAACTTTTCCCTCCCAACTCGCGATACCCGAGTTCACGAAATGGCTGGACCTCGTTATTTCGCAATTCGGGGTTCTGGAAGTCAAGCCCTCTGTCCTTCCAAATTGCGCGACCCGAGATCACGATGTGGATCAACGGTCCAGATCCGCCTATATTCGACGATCCAGATCAAATCACGATTTCACGATTTGAGGGTTTGAAAACGAAGACCTCCTTCCTTCCATCTCGTGAGACCTGAGATCGCGATGTGGACCAACGGTCTAGATCCTCTTGTGCTCGACAGTTCAGATCAAATTTTCATATCGTGACTCGGAGGTTTGAAAAATAAGGGACTCTGCTTTCCAGTTCACGATATCCGAGTTCACGAAACGGACAACCCTCGTTATCTCGCAACTTGGGATTTTGAAGCACCACGAACACCACCTCCCAGCTCGTGATGTATGAGTTCACAAAATGGACATCCCTCGCTATCTCGTGATCTCGCGACTCGGGATCTTGAAAGACAAGGCCTCTATCCCTCTAGTCGGTGATACCCAAATTCGCGAACTGAACCAATGGTCCAGATCTATCCGAGATCGATGGTCGTTGTTGTCGGTGAGATTTTTGTTGGGCTCTAAAGATGTCCTAAAAACAACCTCTATGCATCAACCAAAGGTAGGCGCTGGCACAAGCGTTTTACTTGTCGCCTATGTAGGTTCTTACCTTCCATTTTCAATACCCAACCTCTAGAGATGCAACACCTGTAAAGGAACAACAATCGTAAAGGGAACAACAATTGTCATATTCAAAGGAACATCACAACTTGCAAAAGGAACAACAATCGTTACATTGGGCCAAACTAATGTTGAATTAATTGCATTGTAGTATTTACCCAACTATCTAATTTGTCAACCTGGGGGTCGTAAACTGACGAAGCACACACAAAGTATATGAAAGATTGAAGTGAGACTAATCTAATCTAATGTTTAAGCTATGACTGAAATAGAATCATTAATCTAACACATGACTGGAACTGAATCATTAATCTAGTTGCATAAATGAAATTACTCTAAGAATGGGAAATTGCGTAAAGGAAATTAATCTAGAAATGGAGAACTACATGAAGGAAAAGTAGATATAGCAAGTGAAGAGTTAAATGGCACAACAACAGATGAGAGCGCTCATCAATGAAGCAATCTTACATTCAATAATCAAATCAATCTTCATAAAAGAATAATGAAATCATGAAAACCAAAACCATGAATCAAAGCTAAGAATCCCTTTCTCTTTCGAATCCTAATGACTACCATTAATGACTACTCTAATTCTAATTACATCTTAATTGAATAATCTAATTCCTCTTCTACTTGAATAATCTAAATGAATCCTCATGAAGAGAGAGCACTCTCTTTTATACATGAGAGCCTTAAAGATAAGATGACCATCTCATTATTACAGATCCACTATTCTCTCAACCTATTTTCCATTATTACAAAATATAATCCCTTTAAATCCTCACACATATCTCTCATATATTTTAGATAAGATATTCCAACCAAATCTCCATGATCTTCTCCTTGGAATGGGCTTGAATTATCTCCTCAAATATTGAAATGGTGGAGGAAGTATTCGAGAATTCCTTTGAATTAATCCTTCACATATTCCTACACATTACAAAGCTCACACATATTTGAGATATATATTAAAACATGTTGATTTTCTAAAATTTAATCACAAAATCCTTTTAAATACTAAAATGAATAAAGTCGAGAACAATAAGGTGAAACCCAAGTATATTTATGGAAATGATATCGTGAAAGGTTAATGGGGCAATGAAATGTGAAGAATGATGAAGGGAAAGGTGGATGAGAATAGGACATTTATGAGCCCCAACATACCCCCCAACTTAACTGGTTGCATGTCCTCATGTAACCATGCATGGATCTTCTCAAGAAATTTTGGCATCTGAATGTTGGCTTTGAGTGATGATAATGAATGTTTTCCAGGATGGGATTTACATGAGTAACAAACGACATTTTTTCGTATGGTTGGTTCTTGTGTAACAACCATGAATATAAAGAATATTGGTTCTTGTGTTAACAACATTCATTTCGTTACTTGTTCTCTTGCTGTTATGATAATAATTTGCCCATATTTTTACTAGAAAATGTATGCTATCAATGTGCATAAGGAAAACATCACTGAGTATAAGAAAGCCCCCTTTTTTTTTTGTATATGTGTGAATCATGCCAATATGTATATCAGTGGTTATGAAGTAAAGTGCAACATAGTATCATTGGAAAATAAATGTTCATAAATGGTAAATGAGATGAAAAATGGAATGATGGTAGTGGAAAAGTGATGATAGTGAATAAAGTCCCGTACCCCCCAACTTAACTTGTTGCATGTCTTCATGCAACGTGGCATAAGTCGTAGAAGTGAAAAAGTAAAGGGAACTTAATGAGGGAATTTTCCAAATTATTCGTTGCTAGCAGTTGAAGAATTACATGATTAAAGTTTAGAAAATAACATACCTCCACTTACCCAAAATGTTGATGAACTATGCAATAGGAATATGGTTGATGCGGCTACTAGATCATGGAAGATGTCACTGTTGTAGGATAATATGGAAAGTGATTTTTGTTGTAGCTGTGATTGTTATCTGTTGGATCATGGAATGTGAAGTGGAGGAAGATGAACTGCTGCTGAATGCACCATGGAAAAGAGAAAGTAGGAAAGTGGAACTATGGTAGTCTCATATGGTTGAAGTTATGTTACTGTAACTGTTGATAGAGTCATGAAAAGTGTATATTTTCCACCCGCTACTAAACCTGATGGTACAATCTTAATCATGCGAATGAATGTGTCAATGTTGAGCATGAAAATAAGTAATTGGATTACCGACCAATGATGAATGTCGTTAACCAATGCGAGGCAACTCACAATTGATGTCAATGAGTGCCAAGGTACCCGAGTACATATAGCGAAGTGCGAATGAATGAACTGATGTCGAACCACTTGCAAGATCTGACGATCAAGGGACATTGATGGATTCCCATGATTGTTAGCGAGAGAACTTGCCATTAAGGCATGCAAGCATCTAGGTACTCAAAAATGGACTCTAGTCTATATCCCAGATAAGGTGTTGACGTCGATGGGGCAAGACTTGTTGAAATGTGGGCCTTAAGGAATCCCACATCAGTCAACACGAGTTCAGATAAAAATATTTGTAGGACTATAAATGAAAATATCTCAGTAGTAACAATGTTTATGGCAAGGCAATGTATTCAAGGAAAGGGAGTTAGATAGTTTTATTGACAAGGCAAGTTGAACTGAAAAAGATAAAGAGATGTATGTGAATCAAAAAGATAGGCATGTGTGAAGTCATGAAGGATAAGTAAATGGAATATGGGCTTCAACATAGGGATGAACAAGCTGCTTTGAAGGAGAAATGTGTGGAAGGCATTCATGGTGAAAATGGTTTTATGAATGGGTTTATGTGTAACTGCAAACGCCATGATGTGTAAGATAGGAATAAACTCCTTCAAGCAGTCAATATGACATGTTTATTTTTGAAAAGTTTTGTGATCTTTGAAAATCACTTTAGCAACAAGATGTGATCGACCGTGCGCCTGAAAAAAAAAACTTAGTACAAATCCTGCATGAAAACTTGTGAGATGTTTGAAGAAAAAAACAACATGCAGAAAGAAGGACAAATGCGACAAAGTAAAAATAAAAATGCAGTTTTACACCTCTTGTTGCACGCGCATATGTATCATCGTCGATCGCAAAAACATGTGTTCACTATTGTTTTCAAGAATTTATAAAAATGCCCATTTGCAAAGTTATTTATTTGTGTTATTTTACTTTTTATAATTTGTTTTTATTTTAAGATTTTTTTGTCTTTTATTT
>ML777081.1:536801-571589 GCA_009831015.1 Picea engelmannii | reverse complement strand
ATTTTGTATTCCCTTTTTTTTTGGTTGTTAAACAATTTGTTTGGTATTATGCAAATTGTATAAGTTTTTTTTTTGTTTTGTTTTGTTTGTTTGTTTATTAGAATGGTTTTGTAATAAAACAAAAAAATGAAATTTTATATATAACGAAACAAGAAACCCAATTTTTATTTATATACATTTTATTCTTTTATTTTTTTTATTATTATTATTATATATATATATATATATATATATATATATATATATTTTATTATTATTATTTTACAATACAACAAAACAAAACAAAAAAGAAATTTTTATTGCGCAATAAAACTTTCATATACCTGCACCATCAGGCCGCCATGAATGTTTTCATTAGATAAGAGAAGTTCGTGACCAAGATTGTGATCTAGAGATTTTATTTAAAGATTGTGATTCAGGGTTTCACATCATAGTCCATATCGATCAATGCATGGGATCAATGAATGGAACGCTGGTCCTGCCTCCTACATATATGATCACCGAACTTGTCCTTCTCATCTTGTACTATCTCACATTCTGCAGTCGTCGTAAAAGAGTACCCACGCTCAGTAAGAATCTTTATCAATGAATCCGTCAGATCATGCCCATCGATTGGATATTTGAGAGATAGAATGTCACGCTTTGGCTAAGCTTCCAACATATGCATCCTTCTTCCCCATACCAACCACGACACCAGTGTATTTTGGTCTACCAATGTACCCTACAATAAGATCCAGGCCTTTCTTTATTTACGATCCAATGCCTAATTTTGACTTCATTTATCCTCTGGTGTTTCAATTGGACTTCCTTAGAAGCAACCTGCATTGTACTTTGTCCAACCTTTGAAACGAAGAATAATCATCCTTGATAACAATGGGCATAGCCAAAATACTGCAGAAATCTGCGAAAATACTGAAGGGAGCAAGGAATGACAATGTTCGAACCCAAGCCAATGCAATTTCCACAAGAACTAAAATAAAGATTAAAAATGAACTTTTATTACTTGATCCTGTGAACAATCACACACAAAGTATGATCACTGTTAGTATTCAAAACAACATAGTTGGCGTGATCAATAACCAAAACACCCAGGTTTTCATCAAAATCAACCCCACAAAGTTGCGTTGTGAGTTTATTATATACAGGTTCTAATGCTTGGCAGATGTGAAGAGTAGGATTTGTTTCTATATAGAACTGTCAAATATCATATTAGTATTTTCCCTGGTGAAGGTGTATAAGTTCCTTTCCTTTTCCAGGCTATCAACCGACGACTTTAAGCCTATGATTTGCATGTTAAACGACCGAATCTGGGTTGGAGCAACAGGTGGAACACTGTCGACCAAGACTAGGTGACCTGTAGTTGTAGTTGTTGCGGAATAATATTTTTGACAATCAATGTTGAATCAAAAAGCGGCCAACCCAATATAAGAACACAAATAGTTTTCATGTGACCCAAAATCTGAAATGAAACTCCTGAGAATCATTCAATGCAGAGATATTGGCTCAGATTGCAGAACACAACTATAACGCATGAAAGGAGTATAAAAATAATTGCATTAGATGAGAATTTGTATTCTAATAAGTTACGCCTATTTAGATAATAGTCTGCAAAAGAGCCAATTGTTAAAACAGATGCAACCTGTATAGGAGCAGTCTTTCTTATGAGATCAAAAGAGCCAATATTGTACTTCTTTTGTAAGGAGCCAATTGAAATTTGTTGCAATGAAGTGTGTAATACAACCACCGTAGCACACACAAACCCTTTGAGATTGACCTTCACATCTGTGACAGTGCAGACACCAACACCAATAACCACAACAATCACAGTTATCTTGACCTCTCTAGTATAATTCTTGTTGTGAAGAATCCACTCCATCACACAAACCACGGGAATCATGCTCAACTTTGAAATATGATAAAATCCAACTGAGTTTAAGATGAGACTCAGGTTCATCCCCACAATAGATGTATTGGCAACAATAGAGAACCAGAGAAATTCCCACAAGGGCATTTCCTTGGCAACTGAGTACCCAGTAGCATTTGACACAAATCCCACGATTGCAGTCAGAGTGAAGTGGAAAGCAGTTAATGTTGTAGCAAAGAAAATTTACCATCAATGAAGCTTTCTACCACTCTTTAAGTAGCCATCATAAATCTGAAAATCAAAGAATACCATTATCATGCCGATGACAGCAACACACATCCCTAGTTTGTATAGGACCAGTGCTCCCCGCAATCAGTAGTGATACTACAAATGAACTTATCCATAGCTGAACTTCTGATTCTGACTGATGCCTCCACCACTGACAAGGATGCTGACTCATTGTGGGTCGCTAGAAGAAAATATAGAACTAATATAACTCATATGGTTAATTTGGTCCAAATCTTCGAGTCCCAATTTCATTATATGCTTAGTTTCATTAGCGACCTCTTCCTGAATCTCTAGCTCAGCTACCACAGAGGTGGTGGTGTCTATAGAAAGAATAAAAAATTTAATTACACTTTTTCTATCTGGGGCACCTGTGAAGTAGTAATTTTTTGTTTTAGTATCTTGCAGCTTCTTAAGGACAGGGACATATGATGCATTTAACCATGTCAAGTCATCCACATTTTGTACTTCTATAGCTGCCCCCTTGAAAGGATTGATAGCAAACAATGCTTGCATGGCTCCAAAATTCACTCCATTCGTGACTATGTGGAAGACAAGTAGCTCAGCATGGTAGGTTGTAGAATTCACCACCATAGATGTTGCAGGCACATTATCTGAGAAGACACAAAAGTGATACAAGTTTATATCCGTGAGCCTTAGGGAATTTTTCTTCTCCTTTGTATACTTTTGGAGCTTACGATGCTTGATCCATTCCAATGTCAACCTTATGCCCAAACAATAAAGGTTCTTAGGAGTTTCTTCTGCAGCTAACTGTCCAAATGTTATGCTCTGTACATTGGTTGCATTTGCACGATCTTCAAAATATTGTATCTAAGATTTCATTTTCATGATCATAGTTGTGCCGTCATAATGTAACTCTTTTGCATGATAAATTAATCCTGCTAATTCTTGTATGGTAGCCTATGCCTCCTGCATTGTAACCAGGTTTCTTCTTGTAGCTTCTTTAGATAGAAGTAATTGACAATCCTTAATATGGGAACTCAATTCCCATGCAAATTGAAAATTGTTATTTTCCTTTGCAATTACAACATATGCTTTAGTGAGTGTCATCTCATCTCCCAACTTCCTTGTAATAGAATTCACACTTATCATCTCTTCTGTGAAATTCAATCCTGTTGTCACACTTCATCTTGCAATTTCATCCTTCTTGTGATGGAAAACATCAGGACTTGGCTGCCTCTCGTGACCAAAAAGAAACATGAATAATATGAAGAAAAATCCTCCAAGAGCTGCCCATCATGGCTGGAATCAAACTGTCTCATTGCAAATCAATTAAAATTGGTACACGAGTTGCTCCATTTTCTCCTGATATGGAGGCTGACGGTTTAGCCAATCACCGTTAAATCCAGAACCATCATAGAGGCCTCACATTGTAGCCATAGGAATATGTACATAGATCGAGAGTACTCCTCACCATAAATCTGAGAAAGATGTTTCCCAGTCACGACTCCAATGCGAGCTGACATAAAATAGCAACCACATTTGACAGCATTAACAACCACACAAGCTCGACCCCAAAACGTGACCCACCTTCAATTGTTGTCACCCACTTTACAGGGTCAGTATATCCCATTGAAACTAGAAACGCGGGCCCTAGAAATGGGTATATTTTCATTGAAATACCTTTGGCTGGCATTGTGCCATCCATCTCAATGCCCATGTTTAATGCTTCATAAAAAGATTGAACTGAAGCATTATTTCTTGAAATCTAGGACACAAATAGTTTTCCGATGGATTTCCAAGTTGTATTTATTAGTGGCTCTCAAACAGTGTATGACCACGGCGTATCGCCAAAAATCCATGTCTCGGAAAGATAGCACGAGTTGTTAAAACAACTCTAATAATAACATGCAACCATCGTCTCATTACATTTACTTAGGAGCATCCGCAAAATTAATTGAATCGGCATTCTATTTGTAAGGACAGAGTGAGGGATATTTTTGAAAGTTCATGAGCTTCGTGAGGTTAGTTTTGGAGTTGATAGATCTTTCGGCTGGATTTGTTTACATCTTATGATAAGAATGCTTCGTTAAGAGAAACGATGGAAGAAAATTCACAACCAGTAAGAGAGAGATGCGTCAAATAAGCAATAGTATAATAACTTAATCCCAATAAAGCATGTCGATGGGAAGAAAAATTAGGTAAGGCAATCCATTCAGATTCCCGGGAAATATTATCACCGATATCTTGGTGAAAATTTGTTTGCAGTCAACATCGCCACGAAAAACAATCCCACAACTACCCGCAAGAAAATTCCCATCATATCTTGAGTAAAACATGATTGTTGTTATCTTGGTTGGGTGAGTTCAAAACTGGCATCGATAGGTTATGAAATCAGTGGGGTTGGTCGATGAGTCATGGCTTAAATTGAATGCAACAGAACCATGGGAGCAAATGCTATCATCCCTAATCCGGAATTGTATGCGCTAGGCAATGTTTCTTCGGCTAACAGAAACAACATTGAATTTAAGTTTGGAAATAAGTATAAAGATCCAATGTTTTATTCTTGATTTTATTTTCTATTTCTTTTGTAGGTTTCGGCATGAAAGGTTGAATGCTAGCGGGGCAATTACATTTGTAAGTTTCCCATTTAACTGTTGTTGCGGGTTGCGGGTTTATGAAAGAGATGGCATGACCGCTACTTAAACCAGGGATTGATATTGTTTCATCTTGGAGTTTCATCGTGGAAAAGCGCAACTCTTATCTTGCAATTGAAAACCATCTTACTTATTGTTTTATTTTTTATTATTTTTTATTTGCAGATGGAAGATGCAAAACTTTTCATTCATTCCTTCTATTATAAAAAAAATAAAGATTTATCTTGCAGGCTTTATATCTGAGGATGCGCAAATTTTATTTATATTTTTATTATGTTTTCAAAATCAACAAAATAAAAATAAAATTATTTCGCAAGATTATTAAAAATTTACCAGCAAATGGAAGACGAAAAATAATCCTGAAATCAGTCAATCAATCATGCTATTTTTTGATCCTCATCATCGCACAAAGTGCGGAGGAGAGCATACTTATTCTAGCAAAGAAAAAAAAAACCCTACCTACACTACACTAATTAGAAATGAGACATTAGTTACGTATAATCAAAGAGCCAATGTAGCCATGCACGCAATAGTAATAAAAATATGCTATCTTTCAACTTCACAATTGACAGTCAAGAATATGTATGAGCGTGCGAAATTAGTTGTTGAAATTGTGAATTAAGAAAATAAAAAGAAAAACTAAATGTATCTAACCTAGTACTCGCTTGAAACCATCGTTCGATCAGGCTTTCATAGGTGTGTTGTTCCTTGATCAGATCATGTTGTAACTCCTCTCCATCTTCCACGATCTCCTTTTCAATCATTTTTTCGTCGTTGGATGCATACGAGTCTTCAGCTGTTGTATTTTCAATTGTTTCTGGAGGAGTATTTGAATGTTTGATCCTTGTCAAGATCTCTTCTTCATGGGAAGAGGAAATCCCGACATCTGCTAGGATCTGAGTGAGTAGTTCCAAGATGACATTCATTGTTAAATCATGTTAAAAGAGGATTCTTACAGCACCCAGATGAAAGATGAAAAACTTAAACACTCTTACTAAAACATAAAAAAAATTACTCTTCACAGTTGTGAAAATTAAAACATTCCTGATAGTTGGTCAAGGAGAACATGAGTAGTCTCCATTCAAGTAGCTGATAAGACCCCTAGAACCAACACATGTAGATCACACTTGCAAAAATTTAAACTAATCTTGCGGAAATTGAAATTTACACTAACTTGAAAGAATTGAAATTTACACTACCCTACATGTCCTTACCCACATGTCACCTCAGAGTTAGGAGCATGTCTAATCACACTTGCAGAAATTAAAACTAATATTGCATAAAATTGAAATTTAAACTACCCTTCATGTCCTTACCCATACGTCACCTCAGATTTAGGATCATGTCTATTCACACTTGCATGAATTGAAATTTACACTACCCTACATGTACTTACCCATATGTCACCTTAGAGTAAGGATCATGTTTATTCACACTTGCATGAATTGAAATGAAAAAGAAACTAACACCTCAATCTATTGTGCTTCCCCGACAACGACACCAAAATGTTGGGCTCTAAAGATTTCCTAAAAGAAACCTCTATGCATCAACCAAAGCTAGGCACTGGCACAAGCGTTTTACTTGTCACCTACATAGGTTCTTACCTTCCATTGTCAATACCCAGCCTCCAGAGATGCAACACCTGTAAAGGAACAACAATCATAAAGGGAACGACAGTTGTTATATTCAAAGGAACAACACGACTTGCAAAAGGAACAACAATCGCTACATTTGGCTGAACTAATGTTGAATTAATTGCATTGTAGTATTTACCCAACTATCTAATTTGTCAACCCGAGGGTCGTAAACTGATGAAGCACATAGAAAGTATATGCAAGATTGAAGTGAGACTAATATAATCTAATGTTTAAGCTATGACTGAAATAGAATCATTAATCTAACACACGACTGGAATTGAATCATTAATCTATTTGCGTAAATGAAATTACTCTAAGAATGAGAAATTGCATAAAGGAAATTAATCTAGAAATGGAGAACTACATGAAGGAAAAGCAGATATAACATGTGAAAAGTTAAATGGCACAACAACACATGAGAGCGCTCATCAATGAAGCAATCTTACATTCAATAATCAAATCAATCTTCGTAAAATAATAATGAAAGCATGAAAACCAAGACCATGAATCAAAGCTAAGAATCCCTTTCTCTTTCGAATCTTAATGACTACTATTAATGACTACTCTAATTCTAATTACATCTTAATTGAATAATCTAATTCCTCTTCTATTTGAATAATCTAATTGAATCCTCATGAAGAGAGAGCACTCTCTTTTATACATGAGAGACTTGAAGATAATATAACCATCTCATTATTATAGATCCACTATTCTCTCAACCTATGTTCCATTATTACAAAATATAATCCCCTTAAATCCTCAAACATATCTCTCATATATCTTAGATAAGATATTCCAACCAAATCTCCATGATCTTCTCCTTGGAATGGGCTTGAATTATCTCCTCCAATATTGAAATGGTGGAGCAAGTATTCGAGAAGTCCTTTGAATTAATTTTTCACATATTCCTACACATTACAAAGCTCACACATATTTGAGATATATATCAAAACATGTTGATTTTCTAACATTTAATCACAAATTCCTTTTAAATACTAAAAGGAATAAAGTGGAGAACAATAATGTGAAACCCAAGTATATTTATGGAAATGATATCGTGAAAGGTTAATGGGGTGATGAAATGTGAAGAATGATGAAGAGAAAGGTGGATGAGAATAGGACATTTCTAAACCCCAACACTTTTCGACGTCAAGTGGCCCTCACTGCTAACCTCCTTGCAGCTCAACTTTACCCAACGATTTGCGGGGTTTCGGTGTTCCTCCTCGAGGAATCTCCACCATCCATTCAGATATTTGAACTCCCCTCACCTGGATCTACGCAGCGTTAAAGTCTGCGCTCCTCCTTACAATCGGACAAATCCGCGGGAATCCCCACAGCAATCTAACGCTCAAGGGCATTCTCCCTCCTGAGCTTTTACTCGACTCCAACTTAGAAGATTTTCTAAGTTTGCAAAGTCTCAATCTTCGCTCCTTCCAGGGAATGAGTTCTTGGTCTCGACAATGCCTTCTGAAGCGTTATCCCTCCTGAGCTTTATCTGGTTCAGACTTCAATCTCCCACACACTCCTTGCGTCTGAGGGGTTTCGATAGCTCAGATTCACAACGTTTTCTCTCTGGCTCAATGCACACCTTGCAAAGCTCCCAATGAAGAGAAAAAAAATTCCACATCTCTCCTCTTTGGCTCGAGGCACACCTTGCATGGTTCCAAATTAAGAGAAACAATTGAAACTATCAAAATCTCACAGTTCCATTCACTTGTTTATAAAACATAAAACAACAGAAAAATACGCACAATACAAGAACAACACATTTGGATCAATTTTCCATTCTGTTCTATTCATAAGTGCCCACTGGCTACATAATACATACACACAACAATAGCTCCAAAAACTAAGATTTTATGCTCACTCGCAGTTCTCTCACAGATCCATTTCTCTCCTTTTTCTCTCCCCCCTTCTCTCACTGGGTGTGTCAACTTCTACATAACTCAAAAATGGTTCTAGGTTTTCCCCTGGCTACTTGCCTACTCTAAAATTCATCCTACATTATCTAAGTCTAGTCGCATTCTAGAGCCGAAGTGGAAAATCTTGCTTTGTTTTCAATTTCAAAACTTGCTTCACAGGGTAAAATTTGGCACTGGTTCAAGCATGCCCCAAAAAGTGAATTCTGGCGCTGAGTGGAGGTGGATCCTCAAATCCATTGTAGCCGCCTAGATCGAAGTTCTAGAAGGACTCACACGTGTTGAATGTTCCTGCCTCAATGCGCTTGATATGATGCTCCTGCATCATACTCCCCTTGACAAAAATTCATGGACTCCTATCCATGAGCTCCTCTACTAATTTTCCCTGCTTCTGGATAGCAACTTCATTTTCCCAACTGGAATCTTCGATTTGGTGCCCCTTCCATTTGACCAGATACTCAAAATAAGTTTTCCTCCTGGTCTTCTTGCCAATCCTCTGATCAACAATTTTCTCCATCTACGGCTTTTCTGCTACAGGCATCTGTTTCTCCCACTGAATCTTTCCTTGATCTTCTGACCCTCTTATGTCGTCTTTCCTGTAAGGGTACATGTATGAGACATTCAATATCAATGAAATGCCCACACCATCTAGTAGTTCAATCCCATAGGTGTTTGCATCAAATTTCCTTAAGATCTTACAGGGTCCTATCTTCTTCATCTTCAATTTCCTTCCTGAGATGTGCTAAAACATGATCTCCCACTTCAAATTGAAGTTCACTGCGATGCTGATCAGCTCTGCATTTGTATTTCTGATTAGAAATCTGTAATTGTTCTTTGATCCGACTATGGAGTCTCTACATTTCAACAGCAAAATCCTCTGCTCCAGCGCTTCTGATCTCTCCCTGTTCCAAGTCCCTTAACTCAGACACTCCCCTAGGTTGCATTCCATAGAGTATTTGGAATGGGCTCCTCCTAGTGCTTCTGTTTGGTGAGTCATTGTATGCAAATTCTTCTTGTGGAAGAATCTGATCCCACTGGTTATGATGTTCAGTAACCAGACTTCTCATTAAGTTCCCCAGACTTCTATTTACCACCTCAGTTTTCCCATCTATCTGAGGGTGATAAGCTAAGTTGAAGGACAAATCTGTCCCTGTCTTCTTCCATAGCGTCCTCCAAAAGTGACCAAAAAATTTTATGTCTCTGTCTAAGACAATGCTTCTGGGTAGACCGTGAAGTCTTACAACTTCTCTGAAAAACAGATTTGCAACATGTGTTGCATCACTGGTCTTATGGCATGGGATGAAATGTGCCATCTTTGAAAACCTATCTACCACCACAAATATGGAATCAAATCCCCTTTGTGTTCTTGGCAATCCCAACAAAAAATCCATGCTTATTGCATCCCAAGGCCTCTCTGGTATTGGCAATGGTTGATACAATCCAGTGTTCTGTCTTTTTCCCTTTGCATGTTGGCAGATCCTACATCTGTTCACAAAATTTATTACCTCTATTCTCATACCTGGCCAATAATATGAACTTCTCAACTGTGCAAATGTCTTATCATGACCAAAATGTCCAGTCAATCCTCCATTATTCTTCTCCTTCAGAAGATTGCCCCTCATTGAGCATCTTGGTATGCACAGTTGGTTTCCTTTGAACATTAATCCTTCCGGAACCATATACTATGTCCACTGACTTCTATCTCTTAGTACAGGGCTTGTACATGTTTCGTAGGCCTCCTTAAAATCTGCATCATCATAATACATGTCCTTAAGGTGTTCAAAACCCAAGGTATCCACTTGGAATTCCTACAGAATTAAACATCTCATGCTTAATGCATTGGCAACCTTGTTAGCATTCTCAGCAATATGTTTTATGACAAAAATAAAATTTTGCATAAATTCAACCCATTTTGCATGCCTTTGATTCAATTTTTCTTGTCGGGTTATGAATTGTAAAGCTTGGTTATCGTTGTACAAGACAAACTCTTTCGGGACAAGATAATGCCTCCATTTCTTTAATGCTTGAATGATGGCATAAAATTCCTTGTCATATGTGGAGTATTTCCTCTTAGTCTCATTCAGCTTCTCCTTGAAATAGGCAACAAGCATGTTATCCTGACTCAAAACAACTCCTATTGCAACTCCACTTGCATCACATCTCACCTGAAATGTCTTCCCAAAATTTGGCAAGATCAAAATTGGTCGTTCTGTTATCTTCTCCTTCAGTATATTGAAGCTCCTTTTGGCCTCCTCTATCCATTTGAAAGACTTTTGCCACTTCTTCACTGTATCCATCATGGGTGCACAAATCCCACTAAAGTCTCTTATGAACTTTCTATAAAAACTTGCTAAGCCATGAAAGATCCTTACCTCGAACATGCTCCTTGGTGACAACCATTCTCTAATTGCTTTCACTTTCTCTGGATCCATCTTCAGTTCATTCGAAGAGATCACAAAACCCAAGTAGATGAGTTCATACTTCATAAAAGAGGACTTCTTCAAGTTGATCAACCACTTCTCCTGCTATAGCCTCCTCATTACCAGCGTTAGGTGCCTCAAATGCTCCTCTTTAGTCTTGCTAAAGATCAATATATCGTCCAGATATACAAACATGAACTTTCCAATGAAATATTTTAGAATTTCATTCATCAGCCTCATAAACATGCTCAGGTCATTCGTTAAGTAAAATGGCATAACTAGCCACTCATACAGGCCTTCATTCATCTTAAAGGTTGTTTTCCATTCATCACCTTCTCTCATCCTGATCTAGTGATATCCACTTTTCATATCTATCTTAGAAAAGAAATTTGCTCCACTTAAACAATCCATTAAATCATCCATTCTTGGTAAAGGGAATCTGTACCTGATGGTGATCTTGTTGATGGCTCTTAATTATGTGCACATTCTCCATCCTCCATCCTTATTTGGGCTTAACACAGTTGGTACTGCGCATGGGCTCAAACTTTCTCTAACTAAGCCCTTATCCAACAATTCTTGGACTTGGCTCTTCACCTCCTCATTTTCTTGAGGTGTTAATCTGTACACTGCCTTGTTTGGCATGCTTTCTCCTGGTATCAATTCAATATGATGGCTGATACTCCTGATGGATGGCAATGAGTTTGGCAGCTCATCCACCACTATATCAGCAAAATTATCCAACAGCTCCTGAATCTCTTCAGGCAAATCAGCCATTGATGTACTCGTAAGGATGACTCTGGGCTTCCTCGACATAGTGAACTGCATCTCTTGTTCTTCCTTGACTTCCTTCAGGAGTTCCTTCCCACTCATGAGAAGTATGCTTGTGTTGGCTTCCTCCTTCGCTCTCTTCTCCTCCATTGGCAGTAACATATGCGTCCTACCATTCTTCTCCAATGTGTATGTATTCTTCCTTCCATCATGAATGATATTCCTATCATACTGCCATGGTCTTCCCAACAAAATGTGGCATACGTCCATGGGAATTACATCACATGTGATTTCATCCTTATATCCTCCTATTTTAATTTCAACTAGCCATTGTTTAGTAATCATTACCTAATGTCATTTTTGCAGCCACGAGACTTTGTATGGCCTTGGATGTGCAGTTGTCTTTAGCTCCAATTTCTCCACCATATCTATGGATAATATATTGCCAGTGCTCCCACTGTCAATGATCACCTTGCATACTTTATCCTTAGTCTTGCAAGTTGTCCTGAAGAGATTATTTCTCTGCACTCGCTTCTCAATTTTTGCCTCTGGTTTTAAGAGAACTTTTCTCAACATCAGGGATGCTCCATCATCTGCTCATTCTGCCTCAACATCTCTTCATTGTGCTTCTAAGATATGAGCTTCTCCTTCTTCTTTATTTTTCTCAAGACATTCCCAAGACATGTGCCCTATCTTTCCATAGTTATAGCACCTTACTCCTCCTCTGCCTCTTCCTCTAGAAGAGTTTCTTCCACTATTATGTCTTCCTCGTGAACTTCCTCCTCATTTCGAGTGATTGTGTGGTTTCTCAACCTTGTCCTTAGACTGATGTGCTCTGTCACAGTTAAATCCCTTTCTTTTGCTTGGGACCGAGCTTTTTCCTCTTCCTTGCTGGTTTTGTTTCTTGGCCAACTTCTCCTCTGCTTTCAGCGCAAACTAATAAGAATCTTCCATAGTCCTCACTGACATCATGCTCAGCTTGTCCTGGACTTCATATCTCAAGCCATTTACATATCTGGAGACTTTTTCTTCGTCTCTCTCCCTTTGTCCAGTTTTGATGTTCAGCCTATAGAACTTCTCCGTGTACTCCTTGACTGTCATTCCTTTCTGTCTTAGGTTTTGTAGCTTCCTAAATAGATTGATCTGGAAGTCTTTGGGTATGAAATTAGCCTTCAGTTTGTCTACCATCCTGTCCCAACTCTTTATCCTATGTTTTCCTTTACTTCTCCTCTCAGCCTGCAGTTCGTCCCACCACAATGTTCCATGCCCTTTTAGCCTAGTGACTTCCTGCTTCACCTTGTTCTCCTCATCGACATCTTCATAGTCAAAATGCTTGTCCATGGACCTTATCCAGACCAACAGTTCTTCAGCATCTATATTTCCCTCATACTTGGGGACCTCTATCTTATCTCTGCCTCCCAATCTAGCAATTGCTCTCAACAAACGTTCCTCTGCTGCATCCTTTCCTGTAGCTTCTTCAACCTCAACCTCTTCACTTTCCACATCACTGACATCCCCAACGTCAGGTGCTCTTCTCTCTGCTACTTCCATTGCTTCCATTCGGTCACAAAAATCTTGCATCTCCCTTTATACAACATGGTTGGCTAAAGGTGGCTCTCATCTTCTTGGTGGAATTATGTTGACTATCTATCACACGTAGAGTACAGCTTCGAGTTTTCTGTCTCCTTCTTTTTCCTCCTTCGCCTGAAATATACAGACGAAAAATGGGCTCTGATACCACCTGATGCAGACCCCCTATCCCTCCTGAGGACTGTGTGACCTCCTGGTTAGGATCTTCTATTTCGAGAGTTGAAATGGCTTTTCCGGTTCCAATTGGAACCCTTCAAAACGAACACACAATTCCACTCCACGAATGCTCAGTTGGCTCTTTTTTCCAGCGCCAAGCATGAGCTCCCACCATGTAAGACCAAGGGCTGTGACCATGCCCTTATCCTTCCCACCTTTCGCTATTTCGCAATCTCGCAACTAGGAGGTTTGCAGTGCAATAACTCTACCCTCCCAACTCGCGATACCCGAGTTAGCGAAATGGCCTGACCTCGCTATTTTGCAATTGAGGGTCTTGGAACTCAAGCCCTCTGTTCTTCCAACTTGCGAGACCCGAGATCACGATGTGGATCAACAGTCCAGATCCGCTTGTAGTCGACGATCCAGATTAAATCGTGATTTCGCGATTCGAAGGTTTGAAAACCAAGACCTCCATCCTTCCAGCTCGCAAGACCTGAGATCGTGATGTGGACCAACAATCCAGATCCACCTGTGCTCAACAGTTAAGATCAAATCACCATCTCGCGACTCGGAGGTTTGAAAAATAAGGGGCTCTTATTTCCAGTTTGCAATTTCTGAGTTTGCGAAATGGACAGCCCTCGTTATCTGGCGATCTCGTGACTCGGGATTTTGAAGCACCACAAACACCACCTCCCAGCTTGCGATGTCCAGGTTCGCAAAATGGACATCCCTCACTATCTTGCGATCTCGCGAATCGGGATCTTGAAAGACAAGGCCTTTATCCCTCTAATCGACAATACCTGAATTCGCGAACTGAACCAATGGTCCTGATCTATCCGAGATCGATGGTCGTTGTTCCCCTTGAGATTTTGGACATCAAGTGGCCCTCGTCATTAACCTCCTTGCAACTCCACTTTACCCAATGGTTTGCGGGGTTTCGGTGTTCCTCCTCGAGGACTCTCCACCATCCGTTTAGATATTTGAACTCCCCTCACCTATATCTATGTAGCATTAAAGTCTGTTCTCCTCCTTCCAATCAAACGAATCCCCAGAAATCCCCACAGCAATCCAACGCTCAAGGGCGTTCTCCCTCCTGAGATTTTACTGGACTCTGACTTAGAAGATTTTCTAAGTCTGCGAAGACTCAATCTTCGCTCCTTCCAGGGAATGAGTTCCTGGTCTCGACAACACCTTCTGAAGCGTTATCCCTCCTAAGCTTTATTTGGTTCAGACTTTTATCTCTCGCGCACTCCTTACGTCTGAGGGGTTTCGATAGCTCAGATTCATGGCATTTTCTCTCTAGCTCAATGCACACCTTGTAGATCTCCCAGTGAAGAGAAAAACAATTCCACAACGCTCCTCTTTGGCTCTATGCACACCTTGCGGAGTTCCAAATGAAGAGAAATAATTAAAACTATCAAAATCTCATGGTTCCATTCACTTGTTTATAAAACAGAAAACAACAGAAAAATACGCACAGTCCAAGCACAACACATTAGGATCAATTTTCCATTATGTTCTATTCATAAGTGCCCACTGGCTACATAATACATACAAACAACAATAGCTCCAAAAATTGAGATTTTCTTCTCACTCACAGTTTTCTCACAGATCCATTTCTCTCCTTTTTCTCTCACCCCTTCTCTCACTGGGTGTGTCAACTTCTACATAACTCAAAAATGGTTCTAGGTTTTCCCCTGGCTACTTGCCTACTCTAAAATTAATCCTACACTATCTAAGTCCAGTCGCATTCCAGAGCCGAAGTGGAAACTCTTGCTCTGTTTTCAATTTCAAAACTTGCTTCACAGGGTAAAACTCAGCACCGGTTCAAGCGTGCCCCAAAAAGTGAATTATGGCGCTCAGTGGAGGCGGATCTTGAAATCCGTTGTAGCCACCCACATCGAAGTTATGGAAGGACTCGCACGTGTTGAATGTTCTCGCCTCTATGCGCTTAACACGATGCTCCTGCATCAATTATATAGCAAATAAAGGGATACAAGCTATATCAAAACCCATTGTAACTTCCTCTTCTTTCTCTCACAGTCTCCTCTCTGAGAATACAATAATTTCCATAATGCATATCCGCAATACATTTCCCTCATAACAAAGGATTTCCTTCTAGGGAAAAAAACCCTAACATAATTTCTACCGTTAGATGTGTGACCTTATAATGAACAGTCCAAATTTACAATGAAATTACAATATACATTTACAACACAATTTTTCCTTTGGGGGGCTGCTTTCCCTCGAACCCCGCAACCGGGGGGATAGCCCCCCCAGACCCCGCAAAGGGGGTACCCCCCTCTACACTCCCTCGCGTGGAAGAGTGTACATACTTCTGGGGTGTAAAGTCTTCATGGGGTATAAACACAACTGAAAGCAAGGACCCCTGAATCAAGAAGATAATCAGGATCCACAACCAAGAAGGGAGTGTTAATGATCTTTTTCTATCTAGTGGGAAGCATTATATCACTTTGTTTCCCGTTGTAAAGGAACACCGATTGGTTCAGAAAATCATGGGAATAAATCCCCATTTTCTCTAAGTACAACTAGAGATGATTCGAGTTGGTTTGGCTCGAATCTAACACTTAGGATGCATCTAATGGAGATGCCACAATTGATGGAGTCATATCCTCAACTAATCCAAAATATAACCAAGGTGGTTGGGCCTCCGAAATCCTATAAATGGAGGTATTCTCATGGTGAACAAGGAGGAAAATAATCAAAAAAAGAATTGTTATTATAATTGTGGATATTTCGAGCAAGGGGTTGGATGAGGAGGATTTGGAGAAGCTATTGTAACACCATCCATTATTGTAAGTGTCTGTTTCAAGTTCTCATTAATATACTTGGCCTATTCCCTTCTAGTTTGTGTGTCTCACATATGCTTGTCTATTATAGATGAATTTTTTTAACCCAATATGGTAGAGTAGGAGTTTCCTTGTTTATCTTTGTTGTCCATGGTTTTTCAGGTATCAAGTTGTGTGGAAGAGTTTGGACATCAAGCTCGAATTGGAGCAGTGAGGACAAACATTAGAAATAGGTAGGATCACCTTTTTTTCTCCTTCTCTCTTTTGTCTAGTTAGACAAATCTCAAAGGGATGTTAGTGTCCATTTGTATCTTTCTGTCTTGGTATTAGGGGTCTAGAATCCACGGGGATATTCACTTGTACATAGGGGAATTATTCCATAACAGGAAGTCAGTGGTGACTTCCAAGTGGATATACAAGATCAAGCATGAAACATATGATAACATCGAAAAGTACAAAGTGAGTTTTTTTTCAAGAGGGTTACCCCAGAAAGAGCGAGTGGACTATGCAGAGATTTTTTCTCTATTCTCCAGGTACACTTCCATCAGGACCATTATTTCCATTGCAATAGTCATGGATTAGAGATTACACCAGATGGATGTAAAGACTACATTCCTTAATGCTGTGATTGAGTAGGAAGTGCACATAAAACAAACTTAGGGCTTTGAGGTACATGGGAGAGAGTCTCATGTTTACAAGATGAATAAGGTCTTGTATGGACTCAAGTAGGCACCTAGGGCATGGTACTCCAGTATTGATGGATAATTCATGACCTTGGGCTTAATCAAGAGTGAAGAAAATCCCAACCTTTACTACAAGGTTGTTGATGGTGGTCCTTTGATCTTGGTATTATATGTTGATGACATGCTCCTTAGGGGGGCACACCGAATCATTGATCAGTGCAAGAGGGAGTTGGCCTCTGAGTTTGAGATGAAGGATCTCTGACTAATGTATTATTTCTTGGGATTGGAGGTGTGGCAAAAACCAGGTAAGATATTCTTGGGACAAGGGTTGTACATAGTTGACTTCTTGAGCATATTCGGTATGATGGACTCCAAGTCCATGACTACATCTATGATGAAAAATCTTAAGAAGCTCAATGATTTTTTTTTAGATTCATATCTGGTGGATCCCACTATGTACATGTAGCTCATTGGATCCTTGATGTACCTGGTTAACACCAGGCCAAATATTTTCTTTGCATTGAACACCCTAAGTCAGTTCATGTTTGAACCAAGGCACTTCCATTGGGTTTCACCAAAGCATGTGTTGAGGTACCTGCATGGTACAATTGGATATGGTTTGAGATATGACTCATGTGGTGAATTGAGGTTGCAAGGATATACTTATTTTTCTGGGAAATGAGTGCAATGGACAAAAAGAGTACCTCGAGGTGCTACTTCAACTTAGGATCAACTATGATATATTGGTTTAGCATGAAGAAAACTTATGTAGCACTTAGTATAGCAGAAGCAAATTATATCACAACAAGTGTCACAAGTCGTGAAGCAGTATGTCTTTGAAAAATTCTTGCAGGATTATTTGATCAAGAGATAGAGACGAACTTAATAACTGTGATAATCAAAATTGTGTCAATCTTTTGGAAAATCCAATATTTCATGACAATTCAAAGAACATTCAGACCAAATACCACTTCATCCCAGACATGGTACATAAGGGAGCAATAAATATCCAATACATATCCACAGATGAGAAAATTGTAGACATTCTCACCAACCCTCAATCTAAGGCAAAGCTTGTATACGTGTTGATGTTTTTCCAGGGGTCATCGAAAAGACATTCTCTCGAGGTTCTCTCACATAGCATTCTCAAGGATGGAGTGATCTATATTAATTAGACGTGAATGTGGGGAAATAATCATCAATATAAATATAATATATAAATAATATATTTATAATATAATGTATAAATATATAAATAATAAACTAATTAATGAAAAGACTATAATGGAAAAGACATGTCCATTAGTGAAAGGGCACTTCGCCTAATTATATATATATATCGAGGCCCTCAATTGTAATATATCATCTCATACAATATTTACTTACAACAACCTGTGTTGTGATTTTTAGTATGTAATTATTCTATGATAATAGTAACATTTAAATAATAAGGCAATAATTATAAAATCAAAAAATTCAACACCGAAGACCCAAAAACAAGATTTTTTGAAGAATTACTTTTAGACAAAGAGTGATATTGATGTGTTTTACTCAATTTTGTCTTCACCTCCTTGTTGTTGCTAACTTCATCCAAGATAAGATCCTTGTGTTAGCCTAACTCTCAGTTTTGTAAATTTTCTTCCATAGGCCCAAAACGATGATCATCTAGGGTCACCTAGACCCCTACATCCCCCTTTTTACTTCAAACTATGATTATTTCATGTCAAACCATATCCAAACCTCTATGCTTTCTTTATTGCTAAATGTTTCAATTCCTCAAGTAATGAAAATTTGTAGCCAAGTTCCCATAACAATGACAACACACATATATGAAAGATACACCTTCATAATCCAAGTTTAGATGAAAAAGATCAACACCTCTTCTGATATCCATTCTCTTCACCAAAACTTTGCTAACCTCCAACCTTACAATAATTTGAGCCCTTTTGTAGTATCATGTTTCTTGAATTATTTCTTGTTGCCTAGATGTTTCAATTCCTAAAGTAATGAAAATTTGTAGCCAAGTGCCCATAACAATGATAACACACACATATATGAAGGATACACCTTCATAATCCAAGTTGAGATGAAAAAGATCAACACCTCGTCTAATATCCATTTTTTTCACCAAACTTTTGCTAACCTCCAACCTTACCATAATTTGAGCGCTTTTGTAATATCATGTTTCGATATGGGTTAGGGCTGTTTGTAAAATATGCTTAAAGAATTGCCAATTTCCTTGAAAACCTCTTTAGAACACAAAATCAAAGGCATCTCAAGAATTCGAACCTACACGCAAAGACTATGCACACTCACACACTATGCACACTCATCGATTTAACATAAAATTCAACATTCCATTGATTTAAAAAAAGTGTGGAATCCTCATATCCAAGGATGGTGCAAAATTTTATCTTCATCCTATGTCGTTCTAAACACCCAAACCATCCTTTAACCAAAAATCATGGTTCGAGGGAGGCATCCTAGCAAAGGTTCTAAGTTAAGATTTGTCCAACCCTTCAATTCCTCATTGCCAATTCCTTTCCCAAGAAATTGGCCTACCAGCGCATGATCTCCCATCTCCATTATATCATTTAATTTGATTTTTCCTCATAAATTCAGGATAACAATCCCAAATATCATTTAATTTGATTTTTCCTCCTGAATTCAGGATAACAATCCCCTAATCCTTCTCTATACACATACACCACTTAGGCTTCTCAGAATCCTCGGAAGAATGTAACCCTACAACATTGGAATTAGAGGAAGGACCTCCACTCATAAGATTCTAGTCAAACATTTCACCAACAAAACTAGAAATAGAGAAACTATCTTTTTATTCTAACTACGCAAATACATTGGATTTCAAAATCATTACTAGCCTCGATTTGAGGATTTACAAAAACATACCTTGAACGCATTACTTTCCCATCCTCTTCTGATCAGGTGATTAAGGTATGTAGATCTGCAATTCTGATCAGGTGATTAAGGTATGCAGATCTGCAAGATCAACATCATAAATCTTCGCATGTGGCGAACTCCCATTACCCTCTCATCCACATGGCCCATGCGCCTAAAACTTTTACCAGTGATCTCTTGAGCTGATCACATAAAAATGGCTATAGTATCCTCTTCTAGCAGGTGAGCCCCCAACTGATACAGCCTACTAGAATCGAACATTTCTCCCAATCTACCAAGCCTCGAGATAGACTAGATTTGTTATCCCTCCATCGGGTCTGCTGCAGGTCATCCTCCTCTCTAACCATTCTCCGATCGTCGTCAATCCTTCTTGACATCATCAAGACAAAAATCACTATGGAACAACCCTAATTACCAGCGACGAAAACCCTCCTCCATCGCGAGTCCCTCTTTCCCAATTGTGTCCTTTCTCTGTTAATACCAATAAACTTATCAACAAAGAAAATCAAATTGTATATGAATACAATTTTAAACCAGGTAAGATATTCTTGGGACAGGGGTTGCACATAGTTGAGTTCTTAAGCATATTCGGTATGATGGACTCAAGTCCATGACTACACCTATAATGAAAAATCTTAAGAAGCTCAATGATTTTTTTTTAGATTCATATATGGTGGATCCCACTATGTACAGGTAGCTCATTGGATCCTTGATGTACCTGGTTAACACCAGGCCAAATATTTTCTTTGCATTGAACACCCTAAGCCAGTTCATGTTTGAACCAAGGCACTTCCATTGGGTTGCACCAAAGCATGTGTTGAGGTACCTGCATGGTACAATTGGATATGGTCTAAGATATGACTCATGTGGTGACTTGAGGCTGCAAGGATATACTTATTTTTACTGGGCAATGAGTACAGTGGACAAAAAGAGTACCTCGAGCTGCTACTTCAACTTAGGATCAACTATGATATATTGGTTTAGCATGAAGAAAACTTATGTAGCACTTAGTATATCAGAAGCGAATTATATCACAAGTGTCACAAGTCGTGAAGCAATATGTCTTTGAAAATTTCTTGTAGGATTATTTGATCAAGAACTAGAGACGAACTTAATAACTGTGATAATCAAAATTGTGTCAATCTTTCGGAAAATCCAATATTTCATGACAGTTCAAAGAACATTCAGACCAAATACCACTTCATCCAAGACATGATATATAAGGGTACAATAAATATCCAATACATATCCACAGATGAGCAAATTGTAGACATTCTCACCAAGCCTCTATCTAAGGCAAAGCTTGTATACTCTTTCGCTGAGACAGAGTGTTGATGTTTTTCCAGGGGTCATCGGGAAGACATTCTCTCGAGGTTCTCTCACATTGCA
Source organism: Picea engelmannii (assembly GCA_009831015.1). Classification (NCBI taxonomy): domain Eukaryota; kingdom Viridiplantae; phylum Streptophyta; class Pinopsida; order Pinales; family Pinaceae; genus Picea; species Picea engelmannii. The sequence continues at coordinate 550,531 of ML777081.1, read as the reverse complement.
TGCTCAAGGATGGAGTGATCTATATTAATTAGACATGAATGTGGGGAAATAATCATCAATATAAATATAATATATAAATAATATATTTATAATATAATGTATAAATATATAAATAATAAACTAATTAATGAAAAGACTATAATGGAAAAGACATATCCATTAGTGAAAGGGCACTTCACCTAATTATATATATATCGAGGCCCTCAATTGTAATATATCATCTCATACAATATTTACTTACAACAACTTGTGTTGAGATTTTTAGTATGTAATTATTCTATGATAATATTAACATTTAAATAATAAGGCAATAATTATAAAATCAAAAAGATTCAACACCCAAAACTCAAAAGCAAGATTTTTTGAAGAATTACTTTTAGACAAAGAGTGATATTGATGTGTTTTACTCAATTTTGTCTTCACCTCCTTGATGTTGCTAACTGCATCCAAGACAAGATCCTTGTGTTGGCCTAACTCTCAGTTTTGTAAATTTTCTTCCATGGGCCCAAAAAGATGACCATCTATGGTCACCTAGACCCCTACATCCCCCTTTTTACTTCAAACTATGATTATTTCATGTCAAACCATATCCAAACCTCTATGATTTCTTTATTGCTAAATGTTTCAATTCCTCAAGTAATGAAAATTTGTAGCCAAGTTCCCATAACAATGGCAACACACATATATGAAAGATACGCCTTCATAATCCAAGTTGAGATGAAAAAAATCAACACCTCTTCCGATATCCATTCTCTTCACCAAAACTTTGTTAACCTCCAACCTTACCATAATTTGATCCCTTTTATAGTATCATGTTTCTTGCATTATTTCTTGTTGCCTAGATGTTTCAATTCCTAAAGTAATGAAAATTTGTAGTCAAGTGCCCATAACAATGACAACACACATATATGAAGGGTACACCTTCATAATCCAAGTTGAGATGAAAAAGATCAACACCTCTTCTGATATCCATTTTTTTCACCAAACCTTTGTTAACCTCCAACCTTACCATAATTTAAGCCCTTTTGTAATATCATGTTTCAATACGGGTTAGGGCTTCTTGTAAAATATGCTTAAAGAATTGCCAATTTCCTTGAAAACCACTTTGGAACACAAAATCAAAGGCATCTCAAGAATTCGAACCTACACGCAAAGACTATGCACACTCACACACTCATCGATTTAACATCAAATTCAACATTCCATTGATTTAAAAAAAAGTGTGAATCCTCATATCCAAGGATGGTGCAAAATTTTATCTTCATCCTATGTCGTTCTAAACACCCAAACCAACCATCCTTTAACCAAAAATCATGGTTCGAGGGAGGCATCCTAGCAAAGGTTCTAAGTTAAGCTTTGTCCAACCCTTCAATTCCTCATTGCCAATTCCTTTCCCAAGAAATTGGCCTACCAGCGTATGATCTCCCATCTCCATTATATCATTTAATTTGATTTTTCCTCATAAATTCAGGATAACAATCCCAAATATCATTTAATTTGATTTTTCCTCCTGAATTCAGGATAACAATCCCCTAATCCTTCTCTATACACATACACCACTTAGGCTTCTCGGAATCCTCGGAAGAATGTAACCCTACAACATTGGAATTAGAGGAAGGACCTCCACTCATAAGCTTCTAGTCAAACATTTCACCAACAAAACTAGAAATAGAGAAACTATCTTTTTTTTCTGACTACGCAAATACATTGGATTTCGAAATCATTACTAGCCTCGATTTGAGGATTTACAAAAACATACCTTGAACGCATTACTTTCCCATCCTCTTCTGATCAGGTGATTAAGGTATGTAGATCTGCAATTATGATCAGGTGATTAAGGTATGCAGATCTGCAAGATCAACATCATAAATCTTCGCATGTGGCGAACTCCCATCAGCCTCTCGTCCACATGGCCCATGCGCCTAAAACTTTTACCAGTGATCTCTTGAGCTGATCACATACAAATGGCTATAGTATCCTCTTCCAGCAGGTGAGCCCCCAACTGATACAGCCTACTAGAATCGAACATTTCTCCCAATCTACCAAGCCCCGAGATAGACCAGATTTGTTATCCCTCCATCGGGTCTGCTGCAGGTCATCCTCCTCTCTAACCATTCTCCGATCGTCGTCAATCCTTCTTGACATCATCAAGACAAAAATCACTATGGAACAACCCTAGTTACCAGCGACGAAAACCCTCCTCCATCGCGAGTCCCTCTTTCCCAATTGTGTCCTTTCTCTGTTAATACCAATAAACTTATCAACAAAGAAAATCAAATTGTATCTGAATACAATTTTAACCCAGAAGACCTTATCAAAGTAGTACATCAAATTTTATAGGAATGCATTTTAATCTCCTCACAAAAAATTAAATTAAAGAATTATTTGCTTGAATTACATAATCTATCTACGACATAGCACAATCAATGGACGGCATTATATAATCTATATATGACGATGGAGGTTATTAATTAAATGAAAGGAAGGAGTCCAAACTGTGCATTACATGCTGCATCGTTCACACTGTTTAAAACCGTGTGCATTAGATGCGTGCCATCGTTGACAGTGTTTAAAATCTTTTTAAAGAAATTCAACATGAGAAGAAGTAAACGTCAACCGTAAACAATCTGTATAAATTTTGACAAAATGTATCCATAATACTTTATCGAATAAACAAATTAAATACATTGACTTGGGACATGTCAACGGAATAATAAACGATATAATCAATTAAAAACACAATACATACGTCATTGATTTTGTAGTGAGAATCACCATGTCGTAATATCATATCTATGCATCTTGACGGTGTTCAATTCAGACCTTGAATCCTTCTTATTAATTTTGTGGCACGCGTTAGGATTCCGCGTGCAAACATAAGACTCGGCCGTATCATTTAAAAAATAATTGATTTAAATTGTACCTAACTAAAATTGACGTTATTCAGTATAAGAAGTATAAGAGTTCATAAGTTCAAATTCAGAAGGGTAAGAAGGGTAGGGTAGGGATATGTATATCTATGGTATTAGTCAAATCTTTGGAGAAGGGATCCCTTGTCTCATCCCATAAACAAGGGGTCTCATAAATAAAATGTCCTCATATACCAATTAAGTATCTAACTTAACCATAACTTTAAAAATAAATTATTATTATTATTATAAACTTTATCCAAAATAAAGCAGGGCTAATTTGGGAATTTGGTGTTCTGCAAAAGTTGTTACGAAGTAATGCCGAGCACGTCCGAACAATGTCTCTCTATGAAAAGATCACAGTAACAACTATTATCCGAGGTTCCAATTAACATAACATAAATTAGTGTATAAATTATTGAGCTGAATTGTTTACGCGTTTCTATTCAAATTAAAATTAAGCATGAACAATAGAGGCTGGCTTGTAAGCGCGTCAAAGTCAACCCATTAAAATTTCTTGCAAGCATGTGGTCGCAGGGCGGGATTCATGGAGACTTTGTATACTAACGGTGTGGGAAATGCAATGCTATAAGGCATTCCAGAGGCCTCATTTACAAATGAATTTGCAATTGCAATGGCATGATACGCGCATTGTATTGTTTTTAGTTATTGTCGGTCTTAACGAAATTATGAAAGTCATGCTTTACGCGGGAAACCTCCGACGATTCATGCATCCAGAGAGAAATTGCATGCATTGCACCATTGATTTATTGTCATTTTCTTGCAGTTCATGTTATATATATGTATAGCTTGTAAGTCGTGTCTTATCAGTTTTTATCAGTTTTCGAGATCAAAATTTTTGATCGCTGAGCAATCTGCAGTTTGAGGTTGACTCCCCCGCTTTTACAGGGTAGCGGCCGTTAAATCAAGTAACTGTTTTGGACTAGATATAAGAGATACAGTGAGAGAAAACGGAGCGAATTCAACGGATATAATGCTCCTATCTTAAGCTCACTCGTGTAACCGTTTCACGTGCATCTGCTAATCTCATTCCGGGGCGTGCTCGTATAATGAGCTGAAGCTGATTGCGGAGAAGCCAGAATAAGGCTAAATTCAAGGCATTTTTTGGAATTCACGAGATATTATACTGTTCATCTCTGTAAACGACAAAAAATTCAGATTCCGAGTCAGACTAACCTGTGCGCGGCGGCCGCCTGAAGGAGGGGAGACGTGCAGGCCTCTGATTTATTCGGTTTTGATGGTGTTTTAACCCAACACTATTTTCTTGTGTCCCCTCGAAAACGGAAAAGTCCTTAGATATCAAGCCCCGGCCATCGAGGTAGACCAAGTTCGTCTTTTCCTTCCTTCTCCCGGTGGAAGCAGACAATTTGGCGCCAGTTCTAGTGCTTCGATTGGGTTGCAGGCATGAAAACTGCCATGCATAGCTTTCGGGAGACAAAGATAAGCAACGGAAACATGGTGCGCTAGATTCCAAAATATTGGTTCGCTTGTCTTACTCAGAGTATTTGATTTTCATTGCCGGGGTTCATTAATTCCAAAGACGTCACGAGGGTCTGATCATCTAAGCTTCACTCCAGCTTTCAAGGGATTGATTTATTGATCCATCACATATCTACTCTCTTCGCCCCTGAATTGTATTCAATGCTTTCCATGCAGAGAGTGTTAAAGGCGTGTACGTAACAAGTACTTATCTTGAATGCTAGGCGTACCGTGACACGCCATTTCGTACTGTTAGATGCTTAATTTCTGATATAACTTTTATCAGTTGTCTGTCTGTCAGTAGCTTGGGGTCCAAGTTTCCGCAAAGCTCCTCCGCCGGAGACATTGCAAACATGTGCAAACAAACTGCATCTTTCCCGTGCGGGGACAGCACCAAAAGCAATGACTTCAGCCAGGCAAAGGAGACGAAAGTGATCATCCCCGAGGAAAACCAGCTTGGTCAATGTGTTTCTTCCCAGGATTCTGACAGTGATCACGAGTTCGAGCGTTGGCCAACTCCCACCGAGGTTTGTATTGATAATCTATATAGATGTGGATTTTTTTTACCTACCCGATTCAATCAGGGTTATTGATTTTGATCAGTTTGGTTTTGCAGGCTATGGAGGAACTGAAGGCATTAGGGAGGATTTCTGGACCGATGGTCTTGACAGGCTTGATTTACTACTTGAGAGCGATGGTATCGATGATGTTCCTTGGTTACCTGGGAGAAACGGAGCTTGCCGGAGGGGCGCTGTCCATAGGGTTCGCCAATATAACGGGCTACTCGGTGATTTCAGGGCTAGCCATGGGGATGGAACCAATCTGCGGTCAAGCTTATGGAGCTAAGCGATGGAGTTTAATGTGCCTAACCCTTCAGAGAACCATTCTTGTTCTCGTTAGTGCAACTGTGCCGATCGCTTTCATGTGGATGAACATGGAGAGAATTCTCATCTGGTGCGGCCAAGACGAGGCCGTTGCTAAAACCGCTGGGATATACATTCTGTTCTCGCTTCCAGATCTCTTGGCTCAGGCTTTCCTTCATCCTCTCCGAATCTTTCTGAGAACACAGAACATCACATTCCCTCTCACATGGGCCGCAGCAATAGCATTGGCGCTACACGTTCCCATAAACTTTCTCCTTGTAGTGTTCTTCAAAATGGGTATCGCGGGAGTTGCATTAGCAGCTGCTTGGACAAATTTGAACATGGTTTTATTGGTGTTATACTACTTGTGGCTGTCAGGTTTCCTTAAGAAGGTGAGGGAGGAATTCTCTCGAGAGTGCCTGACGGGTTGGACATCGTTGCTCAAGCTGGCGATTCCCAGCTGTGTATCGGTGTGCTTGGAGTGGTGGTGGTACGAGTTCATGATCATTTTATGCGGTCTGCTCACGAATCCAAAATCAACGGTGGCATCGATGGGGATTCTCATACAGACAACGTCGCTGATCTACATTTTCCCATCGTCGCTGGGCATGGGAGTCTCAACCCGAGTTGGCAACGAGTTAGGAGCCAACAGGCCTGCCAAGGCTCGCCGGGCAATGATAGTGGCGCTAGCCTCTTCTTCGGTTCTGGGAATTGTGGCCATGAGCTTCGCATTCAGCGTACGTTACAGATGGGCCAAATTGTTCACGCAAGACCCCGACATTTTAATGCTCACATCGGCAGCGCTGCCCATTTTAGGGCTATGTGAACTGGGCAACTGTCCACAAACGACGGGGTGCGGTGTTCTGAGAGGGAGTGCTCGGCCTACGCTAGGTGCGAACATTAATCTGGGCTCCTTCTACTTCATCGGAATGCCCGTAGGCCTGCTTTTGGGATTCTATCTAGACCTGGGTTTCGTCGGATTCTGGGTGGGATTGATGGCTGCACAGGCTTCCTGCCTAGTGTTCATGCTATACCATTTGATTAGGACCGATTGGAATCTGCAGGCTGAGAGGGCAATTCAGCTGACCGGCACCAAACCAAAAGCGGACGAGAGCATATCCCTATTTTCCAACGAATCTTCTGATTCACTGATGACTAGAGCTTTATTGGATATCTTGGATATTGAAAACCGAGTAGGGCACAAATCTAGCAAGGAAACTGGTCCTCTTGTGTCGCAATGCTAAATAAACCTAGTAGTCCAATCTTTCCTCCATCGACGACCTAGATGGGGATTGCTTGGATTGTTAGCTGTCTGTGTATTTGCCGCAAGGAGATATCCGCTGCATGTAACAGAAGAGCATGTTCTCCCTCCAACCGACAAGAGCACTGTAGTTGGACCTTGTTTTATTGCTTGTGCTACGTGTAGTTTAGTCTATGAATGACTAGAGAAGAATATCATGAGGCGAATATAAGTTTTGGCATGTATTAGAAAAGTCGGGCAGGATTTTTCTTTGGAATGCGAATATAAGTTTTGGCATGTATTAGAAAAGGCGGGCAGGATTTTTTCTTTGCAATTGTTGAAGACCGTCAGTGTGTCGTGGCAGTGTAAATATTCCTGCTCAAAGAGATTCGTTTCCACCATTGACGGTAATAAGAAAAAAAGTTTTCCTTTCCATCAAATGTAACATACAGTCATAACCTCGCTGGTCTCATTGAATCCGAGATGCATTAATGGTTCTGTTTATATCATTTATTTTATATATAGTACTGCTAATTCCTACAATCCTAACATCTCCATCTCTGGTCTTACAGGATACGAGATGCATTCATGGTTCTGTTGTGTCTTTTCTTTGATATATAAAATCAACGGGAAAAGATTTATGATTACAAAATGAGTAATTATTTGAGTGTCATACTCAACAATAAGTTAACCATGGTTAAGTATGACAGTGAAATAATTACTCATTTTTTACTGAATATAAAAATTGAGTTGTATATTTGAATGTATAAATGAAGTTTTAAAAAACTTTTGAAATATTAAGATTATACAAATTCAATCATTCAAATTTACAATTTCAACACTTCTTTGCCAAATTTAAAAATTCCAATAATTATTCACCAAATTTAAAACAAAATTGATAAAAAAATATTAAAAAAATAGAACAGTACAACATAACATAAGCGATCCTCTCCTCTCCTCTCTTCCGGAAAAGACTCTTTACTTTCCCTCAAATGTGACATAATCTCATTGCAAATGAAATGCAAATAAATGATCCTGTTTTTATCTTTTTCATATTTATCGCTGTTATTTATCGCAGGTCTCATTGGATACGACATGCATTAATGATTCTGTTATTTTACTTTACAAATATATAAAAATAAGTAAGAGGGAAAAAATAACTCTATTTTAAATGTTTTATTTTGAAATTCAAATAAAGGAGAAATCTATAATTATCATTTAAAAATTGGTCAAATTGTTTTGACTTGATATAAATTTAAATATTAAATACTAATATTTAACCACTTATTATAATTAAGATATTTTAACATACTAGACACTGAGAGTCACCAAGTCAAATCCCTCGTTTAATTTATGGTTTAATATATGCGTTCTCTAACGTCTAATTTATCCCTACTCAGATTTCACGTGTTCTCTAACGTTTAATTTATCTTTTGCATTATTAGATTAGATTTTATTATTGATTATTCAAATAATAAATTACGGATAATTTTTGATAATTCAATATCCCCTTATAATGTCAATCCCTCCCTCCGTAATAGAGAAGCGTGTCCATCTACCTTTGATCATTAAATCACCTTTAGTTTATTTAGTCAAAGGTTGTTGAGATTTACCATTACTCGTGCCACCTACAATTTTTGACTAATTTGCATTCAATTTTGTTATAAACATATAAGCCATGGAAATACAAAATTAATCATTAACGCAACAAACTCATTTGGTAGAAATTTTATGAATATTCGAAATGACAAAGTTTGGTTGGTAAAAATCTTTCAATTTTGTTATAAACATATAAGCCTTGAAAATAAAAAAATTAATCATTAACATAACAAACTCATTTGGTAGAAATTTTATGAATATTTGAAATTACAAAGTTTGGTTGGTAAAAATGTACTGTTAACCTGTTTCAACGAAAATGACATCTATATAACTATGTATATCATTACAATTTATAGAATTACAAAACTTTATCTTCAAATTATGTCAAATTCCCTTTCAGAAAAAGTCCTTTGCTGCCACGATCAATAACCACATAAGAAAAATGCATTTAATAGAGCTCCAAGCAAATTAAATCTCTAAGTACACTGCACCTAGGTGAATCGTAGACACTTTTCTACAAGAGTAATAATAGTCTTCGCCGTAATCTCCGATTCCACTTTAATCGATGAACTTAAAATTTGAAGAACGGATCCAAAGATTTCAACAATTTCTGATTTAATGAATAACCAAGAAAGTGATCATAAATGCAAGAACTAGGTCAGTCACATCAAGCTTTCACTGTCTACAACTTGATCGTGGCAGCGTCTAAAACTCTAAGCAACCAGGACCCTGCCCATTCACTGTCTACAACCTGTTCATGGCAGCGTCTAAGCACCAAGGGCCCGCAGGTCGGAATTTCAAAATGGAACAGCCACTCAAATTTGACAGTTTTTTCACAGTTTCAGCGAAAAATGTTGCAATTTGCCATTCAAATCCCATCCCTGCGGGCCAGAGATAGAGTTAGTGTCCTTGGATCCAACAGCGTTTAAATAATTTGACGCGGCATTTATCTTTGACTCTACTGCGGGTTGTTTACACGCTGCCGCCCTGTTCATGAGTTACTTCGATTTGCACGTGTAATAAAACAGCGGGCGCCGGCCAGGAAATGGCTGCTTACACGACTGTTGTTTAATAAATTTCTAGGTTCAAATTTATTTTATAATTATGTCATATCACAATTTCAATTATCAAATTTGTAATTGTTGGCAATYGGTCAATATTCCTACTAAATTTATAAAAATTCCATTGATCGATTTGCTACACAAATATCCTATTCCACGAAAATATGAACAACTCATCCCTGCCCAAATTTGAAATCTCCAACGTCTTCGACCAAGCGCTATATCCCTCTCCGACTAAACTAACTCGTGTGGAAACAGAACCGTTTTTTCGGTAAAAAATGAGTTTGCTCATATATATGTGAGCCTGCTCACATATATGTGAAACAGATTAGATTGTAAATTAGGTCATGCATGTTCGCCAAAGTGTAACTTAAGGTATGCGACATGGGGAGATACTTAGTTTGGGCTCAGTGGGCAGGCAGGCACAAGTAGTAGCTTAGGGTATGACTGGTGCTGCTACATTGGTAACAAACCCATGGATTCACATAGTTGTAAGTGGAGAATGGAGTTGGTGACCCATTGATGTCGCAGAAACCTAAACACTTTATAACCTTTCTTAGAATCCGGTCAGATTTTAAAGATAGTCTGACTTTTTTTATAAATAAAGTTCTATGTATTTCAAAACTTTAATCCAATAGTTTTTTCACATTTTAAATCAACTCAGATACTCAGAAAATTGATCAGAATTCTAAATTGACCAACAATTTAAAACCATACTACCAAAAAAAATAATTAAAACCATACTACCAAAAAAATAACTCTAAAGAAAAAATTGCTTCTGAATTAACCTACTCCTATTCCTACTCCCTGTTCATTTCCGAAATAGGACGAACAGTCAAACCCCGGGTAGCCGTCCTCCATGTGACTCTCAATACGGAGAGACAAATATTCTGCAAACGATTTGTACAGCGGTGATCCAGTCATTGCTCGTTCGAAGAATTCTACCCTTATTCATATCACACAGGTTGACGGCTTCGGCCTCCGCACAGAAATCGTTCTTGCCAAAAGGCTATACGGATATAATCACGTCTCGTCGTCATCCATCTACTCAGGTCGATAAAACAAAAACAATCTACTCAGGTCGATAAAACCAAAACAAAGCAGGGGATGAATTCAGCTTCTGACTTAGGCAGCCTGAGAGCGGAAGGAGACGCAAAAGCCATCAATTTATATAAACTAGAAGAGCACGATCGCCGCCTATTAATAAGGAAAAATATTCATTCGGTATTCCAAATTCAGCCTGGATCAAATTTTGTTGTTCATTACGTGATCAACGGATCGTGGGCTCGGTTCTGCCGCAGAATAAGACTTCTCCCAATCACTACTGCCCTCTCTGCTATAACATCAGTTTGTGTAACTGAAACTGTCAACTAATTTTTTATCAGGTTGTAACCAGTTTGTTTAACAGTCTAACAGGTTTTAACTAAAGAGGAACAGATGGGGAACCGAAATGAAATGCGCAGTAAGAAAATGAAACGGGGTACAGGTGAGGAAAGCCAGTTAGAAAATGAAATGCCACATGTATAGTCAGAAAAATGAATGGACAACTGAAGAAATACAAACGTGGTAATCCCAAAGGTTAATCATTTAAATGTGGCAATCATATAGTGATACAGTAATTCCTTAATATGATTAGGTAAATGTAAAAAAATAAATAGGTTAACGGATGCATTCAAAAATACAAGGAAGTTATGAAGAGTAAATCACATTCATTGATTTGGGAGGACGACTAAGAATATGCCAGAATCTTAAATTGTTAGTCATTAGATTAGATTTTTAGATTAAAAAGTGATTAATTGTGCCCATTATCAATAGATGTACGCCTTTCAGCTTAATAACCAAGCTTGACATGCTTGACATGACTTTAATTCTTGTCTTCTCTCTTGTTAGCTGTTTTGTGAAACGTTTGGGGAGTCCATTACAAAAGTGCAACAATCAGCACAGCGCTCCCTTTGATTAAGGTGAATCGCAGTCACAACGCAAAGGCATTTGTATCATTCTACGTCAAACATGATGTTTCATATAGATCATGAGACGTGACTTTTTCTTTTCATTTACTAATTTAACATTTGATTTAAATTTCACGGTGTGAACCGTTAGAGATTCCGTTACAAGCTCAACATTCAGCACCGCAGTCCCTCCAATTAATTTAAATTTCACGGTTTGAACCGTTAGAGATTCCGTTACAAGCTCAACATTCAGCACACATCCCCCTTTAATCGAGGTGAATCACAATCACTTCATGGTGTGAACCACTGGGAGTCCGTTACAAGCTCATTCAGCACAGCGGTGCCTTTAATTATGGTGAATCACCGTCACTTCGAGAGAGCATTTGTACCATTCTCAGTGGAACATGATGTTTCATATGACTTTTTTGTTTCATTTATATTAATTTAACGTTTGATTTAAAATTTGAAAGGTGTACATGGTTTGATTTAGTATGTGGTTTGACATTCAGCGAGGCGGGGCGAGGACTCTGTACCCTTAGAGCTCCGACCAACGGCGATGAATATGCAGCTCTGCACAGTTGTTTAGACTGCGGCAGGTGGTATATATATGGTCGGATATATCCCTCTAACCAACAGCGATCAATAGTTGTTTAGACTGTGGCAGGTGGTATATATATGGTCGGATATATCCCTCTAACCAACAGCGATCAATTTGCAGCTTACTGCACAGTCTTTAAGACTGCAACAGATGGTATATACCAGCTTACTGCACAGTCTTTAAGACTGCAACAGATGGTATATACATTGTCAACTAATTTTTAAGACTGCGACAGATGGTATCTACATCGTCAGCTATATCCCTACGTATATATCAAGACAATCGAACAATATATATCAATAGCTGCAACCTATTGCAGAGTCTTTCAAACTACAATAATAGATGAGTTTTAAACACTCTACAACAAGCTGCATATTGATCGCCTCAGCCAAACCGCGCATTGGTTTACCCGAGCATTGGTTTACCCGAATTTGATTCCTCGAAATTGGAATCGTATTGTTATTCAATTGCCCACTAACAACAACTAATTTCAAATCGAATTCGGAATCGTATTGTTATTCAATTGCCCACTAACAACAACTAATTTCAAACCCTCACATCAATTTGTCCACATTATAGTTCATGAAAAGCGTCTTTAGAGAGAGATAGCAAGATAGAGCATTATAGTTCATGAAAGGCGTCTTTAGAGAGAGAGCAAGATAGAGGTTGGAATTGCCATCAATTTGTGCACATTATAGTTTATAAAAGGCGTCTTTAGAGAGAGATAGCAAGATAGAGGCTGAAATAGAGAGAGTCTGATAAAGGCTTTGGGAGGCCAATGGGTGTGTGATCTAATAACATAATAGCATGGTAAAGGCTTTGGGAGGACAATGGGTGTGTGATCTAATATCATAACAGCATGTTGATGAAGCAAGTGGGTATAGATGATGTGTAATTTTGATCTTTTTATATTTTTATGGATGATGATGTGTAATCTTGATGTCTTTATATATGTTGATGTGTAATTTTGATGTCCTTATAAATCATGATGAAAATTTTTGATATCCTTATAACTCAATTATAGATGATGATGGAAAAATTTGATATCCTTATAATTTAGCTTATGTTGATGAAGCAAGTTGGTATAGATGATGTGTAATTTTGATGTTTTAATATTTTTATAAATGATGATGTGTAATCTTGATTTCTTTATATATGTTGATGTGTAATTTTGATGTCCTTATAAATCATGATGAAATTTTTTAATATCCTTATAACACAATTATAGATGATGATGGAAAAATTTGATATCCTTATAATTTAGCTTAGGTTGATGTTTCTTGTGAACTCAGAAAAAAAAACATGAAAAGCAATTGTTTTTTAAAGGATATTTTATAAATTTAATTTAAATATAAATGTATTTTAATTTATTAAAATATTAAAAAAACAAAAATGTTAAAACATTTTATATTTTAAATATTATTTAAATAATCTATATACTAATATTGATTACATTGATAATATTAATATTGATACATAATTAATTTGAGATGAATTGTTATTATTAAATTTTAATAAATTAGATAATTATTATCGTAATATAAATAATGTTTATATGATTTTGTATATATTAATAATATAATGTTGGCCCAAAGGGGTTGGATCCAATGGTGGAAAGCTAGGAGTTTTTCACCATTGGGCAAGGTTCAATTCTCGTGAGGGCTTTACCTGGAGCCATGGGGACACCTTGAGGTAGTGATCGAACGTGTGGTTGCACCCAGAGATACTATAATAAATGGTATCGTGACCCGTGCACACATAAGTGGATCAAAGCCCACCCCCATGTCCTTCAACTTTTAAGGGAAGCCCAAAGGGGTTGGATCCAATGGTGGAAAGCGAGGAGTTTTTCACTGTTGGGCAAGGTTCAATTCTCGTGAGGGCTTTACCTCGAGCCATGGGGACACCTTAAGGTAGTGGTCGAACGTGTGGTTGCACCGAGAGATACCATATTAAATGGTATCGTGACCCGTGCACACATAAGTGGATCAAATCCCACCCCCATGTCCTTCAA
>ML777081.1:512989-532128 GCA_009831015.1 Picea engelmannii | reverse complement strand
ATATACATCTTCTTAGCATTGGTGTCTAAAATTTCTATCCAAATGTATTGATTAAGAGGGTCAATCTTATGAAGTTGAATGTGAGGAGAAATGATTTTTCTAATATAACAAGCTATGCCTCCTATCCCTCTACGGTGGGATTTGTGTTCCATGCCGACCACAAGACAAATCCTTCCATGTTAGGGACCTTAGATTCCTCATGCTCCCAAGTTTCAGCTAGACAGATAATATCAATATCACTCGGGATCCAACTTGTCATAGGACCTTTGCGCCATGGAAAGCCACGACAATTCCAAAAAAGGATCCCAAGTGTCCCGAATTCCTATTTATTATTATCCATCTGGTCTTTATCCCTAACAATAGCTTTTCGATTTCTAATTATTGCCCATTTTCCTTCTTTCCTGGCTTCTTTTACCTTTTGAACTTCCTTCCTTAGTTCAACTTGGTCCTCGGGAATGAGGTCTTCATTTATAAATATTCCCGACCCTTTTAAGCTCGGAGATTTATTAAGTATGCTATATTTATGGTTAGTACAACTTACTTTGACATGGATCAACCTATCTTTGTGATCAATTATTTTTCCTAGCCTCTTTGCTTCTATGAGGTAAGTTGTATCAATTTGTGATTTATTTTTTAATTCTTCTTTTACTATTGCTAGTGTATCCTCCTCTTGTTGTTCTTTTATACCAAAAATTATGAGGTTCAAGGCTCTTTTGTTACGCTCATGGTCCAATTCGATTAGCTTATTCATTTCCTCTTTGATGGGTTTGATATATAATTTGTTTTCCATATTATTGAGGGTCAAATTGTTGGTTAGTTTTTCTTCTAACTCTTTAATCTTATCTCTCAAGTTGTGATTTCCTTCAACCCCTCCTTCTTGGGTTGATTGTTTGTGTTTTTCCATTTCTTGAATTCTATCCTTCATTGTTTGCAATTCACTCTTGAGCCCTAATAATCTATCCTCTATTTGAGTTTGAATGGTATCTTTGATTTTTTTTATCAATCATTGCCTCTAGCTCTATTTTGAGTTTTACGTCTCTTTCTTCACTCCTTTTTTTTAATGTTTCTAACTCTATTTGGATTTTGGCATCTCTCTCTTCTCTAATATGTATGTTGATGTGGTTTATTATTTTCTTCATAAATGACAAATAATATTATAATATTATTTATTTTAATTATATTGTAATGTTTTAATACATTAATATGTTTCATATTATATATTATGATTCTATATGTATTTATGAGCCATGTATCAATTATATTAATATATGGTGGTTTATACTTGTATTAGATTTTATTATTTTAAAATAATAATAAAAATTATTAGATTTTAATATTTTAAAATAATAATAATAATAATAATAATAATAATATGTGATCCATGATATAAAACAATATTTTAGGTTTGTTATCTTTACTTGTTGGTTATGATTGATCAATTCATATTGTGTTTGGGAATTCATAGCTTGTAGTTTTAGAAGGATGCATTTCTTTGATTGGAAGCTTTTGGATTAGAGTCATATATCATTTTTGCATTTTTTGCAAAAACAAATTAGGGATAAAATATTCCATTGGTGTTTTCATAGTATTTATAAGAAAAATTGAAGGAAAGGTTTTATAGAGTGCAAGCACATTGAGTTCACTTGAGAGAAGCCCTCACTACAATTTGAGGTGTTGAATATGGATTTGCTTGTTTGAAAGAGTGGATATGACAATGACATTGTTGCACTCGTTGATGAAGGAAAGAAACCCTAAACTTTTCTTATGTATTGTAATAGTAGAATTGTCAAGATTTTTCTTAAAGGCTCTTAGATCATGATGAAGGCCGAGAATGGAGTTCCCAACACTCAAAGCCACACCAAGGTTTGTTAAGAATCTATTTAGGGTTTCCACTTCATACATATTTCCACAACACTGAAGGGAATAGGAGGTTAGGGAGACTGTAGATTCTAGAGGAGTAAGTGATAGATTATTTGGATGACTTGTTGGTTTAATCTTGATTTGATCATAGAGTAGTTAATATAAGCTTGATTCACTAATTGACAATTTTAACATTGGTGGTTTATGGGCCTGTGGTATTGGATAACATGTGGTATTTTCTCATGGTATTTTATGTGATGAAGCATATTTAAATGCTTTAACAAATCCATTGTAAAATGCCTCATATGGGGTTAGTTTGGCCAAGGTTAATAGATATCTATTAGGTGTTGGTTTTTCTAGGCTTGTGATTACATTGTATATGTTTCCTCAAACAATAATTAGTCATGAACGTCTTTGAAAATGAAATCTTATATGGAGGAAGAGCAATATAGGAAATGAAATAGGTGGATGTTTCAAGCATATGATCTTGTAGTTGTGAGATTCCTCAAGTGGCCTGATGTTTGGTTGTGTTGGATAAGTTCATAAATATATATATCTTAAGTGTCGGTTTCCCCAATAAAGGGCTTCCAAGGTAAATATAGACTCTTTTGTATATGTTTTTATGAGTTTGAGTATGTTGTTATTGTCTATTTGTTGTGCCATATCTCTTTGTCTTATTAATTAACATGTGGTATCAATCTAGCTTAACATGAACTCTTTGGCGAGAGTGGTATGATATGGAGTGACCTATGGAAGAGAATTATACAAAGAATAATGTTGTCTTGGCTATAGTCTATGGTTTAGGTTGTGATGGTTCATGGGTATATGAACCATGGTAAATGACTAATGAAAATACATTACAAGGATTAATGTGAAGAATGAGTGCTTGATTTGGCTCAATGTATTTGCAAAATAGAAGAATGGAAGCAAAGAAGCAAATACCATTTATGGGAATAGATTGTGACCAGTATCACCGAGGTCTATATCTATACTTTATACTAGTGAGACATCAAATGAGGCATACAAATGCTTCAGTAATACGTACAAGCATATTCTCATTTACATGTGATAAAATCCAACTCCATAAAAATAATTATGATTGTATGGATGAGCACATGATGCTATGAAGAATCAACCCATTTCATTGCTAGCATCCCTGCTACTCCAAATACAATTACATATATTGATTACTTGTCAACCAAGTACTTATCTTACCACTATATACTCGAGTAAATTATTGTAATCAATCAACTTGGCCCTTAACCAAGTGAAAACTCTTGGGAGCACACACAATGTTGACTTATGGTGTGTACACAGTCTTGTCAAAACCGTAGGCTACCAACATATGCTCATGGCAAGTATTTTACTTGTAGAGAATACACATAGGTCTTGAGAATTTCTTTCATATAAATCAAAGTGCGGAGTATCCAATTACTTATCAAGAAGTGAGTTTAGAGTGAGAGATATCATAGGAATTAAGTAAAGGGATTTATGGAATAAAATAAAACACAATAGAGGAGAAGTATTAGAAACTCATAAAAAAGACTGCACTAAATTGGTAAATACAATAAATAGTTGAATGTAATACCAAAATTTTTGAATTCTTAAGTCTAATAGTAAAATTTATCTTATTACTTACTAAAATTTCTTTGTAAAAGCTACAACTAATCAACATGTACAACTAATCTATTCATCTTCTTCAGAATATTTATTGTTAAAGGTTTCTTCTCCGTCAAAATATTCATTGCTACAAGTTTCTTCTCCATCAGAATATTCATTATTTCCTCTCCATCAGAATATTCATTGTTAGAGGTGCCTTCTCTAGTCCATTCATTGCTACAGGTGTCTTCTCCATCAGAATATGCTAAAGAGAAATGAATTAATCAAGTTTCAAACCACAGGCTTCAAAATTATATGTTGAAGGGAACGCATTAAATATCATACATATATGTTGGAGGGAAATGCGTTAACCAGTTTTCAAAACAGAGACACAGGAACCGAGAGTTGTTAATAATTTTCTCGAATCAAGAAATACTTTAAGAAACAATATTTATCAGAAAGTTACTAAAACCTACAACTAATCAACATGTACAACTAATCTATTCATCTTCATCAGAATATTCATTGCTAGAGGTGTCTTCTCCATCAGAATATTCATTGCTAGAGGTGTCTTCTCCATCAGAATATTCATTGTTAGAGGTTTCTTCTCCTTCAGTGTTGACTCCAACTTTAATAAATTCGGGAGGGAGTTGATCGCAGGCTTTGAGAAGAATTGCCTCATCGTGGTTATACTTATAAATGACGTCATCTTTGGAATCAGATGTAATCCATGGATGTCTGAGACCTACGAGAACGGCATCACCTACACTAAGACGAACGCCTTCATGCCTTAACCTCCCACTAATTTTACACAACCGTGTTTTCCCATGATCACTACACCTCGAATAGCAGTGATGCTCGCCCAATATTGCAACAACTTGTCCGTATACTTGCCCATCTTTTTTAAAAGCCACTTCTCTGTGCATGACGGCTGCTTCACTTCTTCGCCTTTTTCTATTTTTATCTCCCTTTCCCTTCCTCTCACAAACAGTTCCTATCATTGTCTTCCACTCTTCCACATCCCAATCAGTATCCGCAGAATCGTGCTTTTCTGCCATTTTTTTCCTCTCTCCACCAGACATGTATCAGTAATTATTAACGTGACCCGTTTATATCCTCTCGGCGATGTTTTTCACTAATGAATAACGGATGATAGGCTCACGGATGTTTTTCACTAATGAATAACGGATGATAGGCTCACGGGATTTTATTTAGTATCCATGGACACGTCGTTTCCGTGTACAAAGAGCTTTACCAGCTTTGAAGGACGTTGATATCTAAGTTAGAACGAAAGTAAGTTAACGGAACGGTCACATTTATATCCTTAATATATTATAGTTTTGCCTTTAATATCAATGAGCATTAGTCGGTTTGTTTTGTCAAGATTGATTGAGACGGACATAAAGATTATGAATTGGTTAAGTTTTGATATATGTATTGTTTTAAATATTATTTTGATCAAATTGTTGTTATATATAATATACAGTTTGATTTGGTCTAATGGTTAAGAACAGGTGTTTCCTTTTAAGAAGTTATATGTTTAAATCAAGAGGGGTAGGATAGGATATGTATATCTGCATATCCGTGTACAAAGAGTTTTACAAGTTTCTTCTAACCATTGTCCTATTCTTGTTCAGCTAGAGAAGCACATCAGAAACCCAACGACCCTTTCAAGTTCAATACCACTTGGATTGAGGAAGAAGATTTCTAGGCTATGGTCAAGAATGAATGGTTAAGATATGATACAGATTCTAGAGACTAAACCAACTCACGATTTGGAGTTTCGTTGAGGAAGATTAAAGTGATAGTGGTTGGGTAGATATTTTAAAGGATTTGAAGAGGAGATAACTTGTATATACGAGAAGAATTTCATGGGGATTTTTATGGGGATGGACAACATAGTATTTTGGTATTAGAAACTAATAAGAGGAAATTACTAGACATAAGAGAAGGAAAATGGGGAATGAAAAGTACAACAGTGTGGTTCGATAAGTTATACAAGAACACAATTTTTTTTCATCAGTATGCAAACCACATAAAGAGGGTTTATCATAATTTGGGAGATCCAAGCTAGAGAATACAAGTCTGTTAAGAATTTCAAGGAGAATGTAGATATCAAAGTCTATCATTTTTGGTCCATTTATAAAGAGACAAATTGAACCAATATTGTTGAAGCATTCAAGCTAACGACATGCTCTCCTAGTTTTCTATAAGGAGAAGATAATATAATTAGATCATGATTGAATAATTATATAAAGAATAAATCTTAGGGACGTTGGCCTCTTTTAAGAAGGACAAGAGCCATTGGTTTTTATGAGTTGGTGGAGGAATATGTATTGAGGGTCATAAATGAAATCTGAGCATAGGTACGATCATTGGGGCTTTTAAATCTACATTCTTAGATTTACTTTCTAAATTGACTTGTTTGAGGGATTTGATAAGTTCAAACCCATAATGGGTTGAGACAAGGCTATCCTCTTTCACCCATATTATTTTTACTTGTTGGTGAAGGACTAAGCAAAGCCGTATTATTTGGATAAAAGTTCTACAAGTATATATGGAATTAGAATTTGTGGAACTATTTAATTATATCACTCATTGTTGGTGGATGCTTCATTTATTTTTCCAACCGGTTCTCTAGGGGAAGCACACATACTTCTATAAATATTATAAGTCTATAACCTATCTATAAGGATGGAGATTAACATTAAGAAATCAACTATATGTGTTTTTAATAATCTGTAACAAGAGGATGTGTAGTTGTTGGTGGGTTTGTTTCCCTTTAGGCATTTAAATTTTAAGGAGAGATTTAAGCACCTTGGTTCCTGTTGAAGTCAAATGGTTATGGCTAGAGTGATTGGCTCTGGTTGCTAGTGGATATGGGATATAATTCATAATTGGTGCAATCGATGGTTTCCAAAAGGGGGGATATTAACTTAAAGTTAAATCTGTACTTGAAAAAATATTGATGTTTTGGACATTCCTTGGAATTTATTCCTAAGGGATTTCTAGATAAGATTATAAATTGTTTCTTTAAATTTCTTTGAGTTTGAAAAAATTAAAGTAATAGAATTACCTTAGCTAAATTTCATTTTATTGCAAGGCCTCATGAGGATGGATGATGGGACTAAATGTAACATCCCACCCTTGCATGCACTGAGTGAATTTATTCTTTGAGGACACTTGCTTGCAAGTGATCTTGATTATTATACTATTGGGCGTCTGATTATGATTATGAGACATTATGGATATGATGCCATGTTATTTTTTTGTTTTGACATAGACAGGTGCTATTGACTCGGTTCTCCCGAGTGTGCAGGACTGTGTACCTCGAGGATGAAGAGGCATTGATGAAACCCCTTGGACTCTGGATCGAGTCAGGGAGTGGACTATTGGTTTTTTATTATTGTTGATATGACATATACACATCTAATTAGATGTTATGATGATTGATTTTATTTATGACATGATCCATTGATGATGCAGGTCGATGATAACTTGTTGACGAGACTCAAATGTGGAGTAGAGGGGTCACACATGACAACCAAAGATGTTGAGGGAGAGGTGTGGACAGCTACCCTACCACAACCTACTAGCACACCCATCGTGGCTGGAACTGTAGGTTAATGATTACCTAGTTCAACAAGACCCACGATGCCATGAGGTAAGATTGCGATAGTCGCACGCAATGATTCTACGGGGTGTGCAATAAGGCATGGGCGTTATTCCTTAGAGGCCCTCAGTCTCCCGCAAGATCACCTGGCAGAGTATTGACTCGAGGGGTTTTTTATGTCTACCAAGTCAGTCAAGAGGCTAGTGACACCCTTGGAGCATGTAGTGCATCCTGAACAACATGTTGTGCAAGAAAAAATGGAAAGAGGCGAGTGGAACCCTTGGAGCATGTAGTGCATCTTGAAGGGCACTTCGCGCAAGGGAAACATAATGAGGCGAGTGGCACCCTTGGAGAACCTACTTCATTGTGAAGGGCACATCACATTGTTAACTAATAAATGAATAAACCTAGATGTCCTTAGAATGAATGATGTGATAATAAATATTTAAAAACAATTTCCCTAATAAAAATGTCGCCCAACCTAGGAAAATAAAATCTAGGTCTAAGTGATACTTGTGGTAATAATAATAATAATAATAATTAAACATGTGACACAAAAGGGGTAAGAAATTCGATTAATTTATTAAAATAAAATTATATTGAGAGATTAAAATTTTAAAAGGGAATTGATTGTTTTTCTACATATCTTAATTAAAATTTATTAATTAAAAAGAAAAAGGGGAAAAGGTAATTTTCTACACTTGTTAATTTGAGTTTTAGATAAAAAGGGAAAAGAGGGAAACTTAAAATAATTAGGAAACTAAGGGAAAAAGGGGGAAACATAAAGAAAAAGGGAAACATGAGGAAAAAACAGAATGACTAACTTAGTAATGAATCTTGCCTTTAAGAACTTTCTAAATTGAGCTCAACTAGGAATTTAGTAAGGGCGTAAGTCATTAAAATGTATAAAGGAATATGGGGACACCCAGGAGAAATTCTAGGAATGATTTTAGGTGGGTGAGGGAAATAGGAGTAATTAAATAATTAATGAAATTAATTTCTAGTGCAACTAAGGGGATGGGTGACATGTGTACGGGGGAGGTTTTTTTTGAATTAAATTACTGAAAAACAATTTAAATGGAAATTTGGAAAATAAATCACTTAGAAACTCTATATAAAGGACGAAGGAGGAGGAGTATGGATCTCTTCTTTGATGCGTAATGTTGCACTACATAATTTTTGACTTGATTGAATTATCTTATGGGAGTTGGGATACCCAACTCAGTGATGAGTGGTAGCTCAACCTTTTGAGGTGAGTTGGGAGCTAGTTGTTCTATGGTTTAGTGTGCGTGGCCCCTTTGAGGCTTAGGGGGCTAAGGGGGAAGAAGAGTAACCCTATAATTGGATGGGAGGTACCAGTGAATTCACATTGGTCGACAAGCAGGGGCTGGACGAAGAACACTGGAAAACGACTCAGAGCTATCACCTTGGGCTATGGTACGTACGCTTTTATTTTGAATGGTAGATTAATATTGATCTTGCGCTTCCATGACTGTACCTCTATTTTATAAAAAAATTGTGTTTACTCGGTGTTTTTAATCGAGACCTTAAGGTCATCATAGCTTTACGCTCGTTGCATAGCCTTGAATCACTTGGCACCAATCCCTGATTGTTATGACTCTTCTGTTTGCTTGATGACTTTTATGAGGAGATTGTGCTTTATATTTCGACCTCATCCCTACATCATCAGTCCACGCCTGAGCAGTCGGCGAGGAGGCAGATCAACGGTCATCACTTCGGTGTTAATAGACCTATAGATCCTAATGCCCTACTTTTATGTGCGTGGATGATGAGCGAAGGATTTTTTTCCTAGTTGTCTGCCTCTGTTGAAGGTCCTTGGTTGAATGATTGTCTTGAGGCTTTTAGCGATTGAATACCTCCACGATTGTTTATCTTTTCTCTCCGCGAACATCTTATTATCCTCTATGTTTAATCTCTGCGTTTTCACCGTTACCCAACATTCAACCCACGATTCTTGGAATCTAACACACAACGATTTGTATTCATTATCGGCACAACAAATCCATCATAACTCTACGATTTATTATTTATGATGGCAATTTACTCTGAGTTTTCAATACATTAAACCTCCAATTTATCCCTCTGCATTTTATTATGTTGGTTGGAAAATATCCTCTACGTTCCAATACGTTCAACCAAGAATTTCCTATGCAATTCATTATATCGTGATGGCGAAATTACCTTTCGTTCTTAACACATTAAACTACGAATTTCCTCTACAGTTTATTACAATTGATGGTGAATTTTACTCTATGAGTTAATACATATTGACTGCGATATTTCTATGCTTCAGACATCGTTTTCATTTCTTGACTACGATTTTATATGGATGCGTTTTTCTCTTAGTGCTTGGATAGAAAATATTTTTAATTGGTGAAATTGTTTTATTGAATGATAGCGAGTTCTAAATGTTAAACAACATTGTAATTCAGACAATATCATTACAGTATCTTTATTGCGTCGATTTTCAATAACCAACAACTAATTTCAGTTCTTAATCAACCATGATTTTCAATTCTTAACAACAACGATTTCCAAATGGTTAAACAACAATGACTTTCATTTTTCACAGTAACATTTACTTGTTGACAGTGTTTTTTGTTATCATGTGATTTCATTTATAACAGGCTCAAGAACAATATCCATTCATAGTTTTAGGTTGCAATTTGAATATCTTATTTACACAGCTAATTTGATATATTGTGAGACTACGAATTGAATTCTTTTTAACTCAACATACGTGAACCTTTTCAACTCTACAATTTTCATTTATTTAGAAAGTTAATTCTTAATCTAGAAAGTTCAATCGAAATCCTTTTTAGCAGTTCAATTTTTCCTTTCCTCATCTTCATATCACGAATTGGATATAGTTGAATTCAACAGCGATATCCTGAAATTTATGAAGGACAACGATTTGATTACTGTGTTAGACTGTGTAAATGGTTGGGTTAATTTATTGCTTGTATGAGGGTGATAGTGGGCGTAATTACTGTGTAATGAAGTGTGTAATGGGTAGCCTATCCTCTGTGTATTGTGTAGTGATTTTACTACACTTTGTTGGTGTTTCTCATGTGTAACCAATGGAGTTTAATAACAACGAATGTATATATTAGGTATCTGCGAAAGTCATAAATTTATTAGAAAACATTGTATTAACAAGACAACGTAATAGGGTATAGATTTATCTAGATATTAGGCAGCAAATTTATTATAAAGTTGTCTATGTGGTGTTAGACAGGCAATGTTGAATACTTAATGGACATCGTTGCATATGAATCACAACGATTTGGCTGAGCGTGACTGCGAATGTTGGGTTGTTTCACATAGCTCCTGACCCCGAGTTAAAAATTAAATGAGTGTTTAATTGCAATAGGAATGAAAAACGTGTATATGAATGCTAGACAACAATTAATATATAGTATTAGACAACAATATATTTAAGGTTGGTTGATTGAATTTATATATTTATAAGTAGTCTCATATGGTTGATAGACAACAATACCACTCCTTGGTATACAACATTACCCTTATGTTAAACAACAATAGCATAAGCTGTCGGCCAGTTTTTTATATTATTTTCTCAATAAGAACACCTTCACATAAACCTTCTTCTTCAGGGAACTTTTAATCCAACTTACTATTTACACTTAAATGCCTTAACTAATTTATCCGAATAAGTAATTTGAACCTAGAAGAAAATAGAAGTAGATTGTTATAAGAAATAATAATTATTAATGTTAAATGATGAAAAATGTTTTAAGGTTTATTGATTTTTATTAAACGCAATAGGATGATCATTGTTGGACAGAGTTGCAAATGTTGGTTTAATAGGACTGTTAGACATAATGGTTTATCGACATAATAAATGTTTATATTGCGCAAGCTTAATGGTCGAGGGATTAGTAGTTTTATCAACCAAAACTATTAATAGTTAACAGTTAATTGGCTCATGCGCCTTGTGTCTTAGGTCTAGATGGTAGGCGTGGTCGGTCATAGTTGTTTCACCATACAAGTTGCCTTGGAGGAAACAAGAATAGTCCTTTCATTCACGCAATTTAAATCGAGTGTTGTCATATTTCATCTTGTCGACTTATTGCTTAGGGTGTATGGGTATCATGTTCTTGTTAGTTATTCGTTCTCCTAGCACATTGATTTTGTCATGAGTCTGTGGTCGAGATAAGTTATGTTGTGTTAGGGTTATTGTCACACCTATCACCTAGCGACGACATGATTTTGATGAGGGGATCATTGCGCGCCCTAATGGATAGAGATGAATGATAACATCATTGGAGTCGGTGCCTCCCATGGTGGGTGTTTGTTCGTTGTAGTTGATGTTGGTATGTGGGCTATCACACCTTCATGCGTTGGGTTTTGCATGCCATAGAGGGTTCTGGTTACTAGTTGTCGAGGTTTTTGTGTCAGGATTGGGGATGTTGTCCTTTAGCTTGTAGGCATTGTCATGTTGGTGTTAGGCTGTTACCCATTTCTATCTGTCTTTGAATTTCGCATGTTTTGCCCAGTTGCTTGATGTGTTAGTGTGTAGATTTTTTGTTGTTTGTTGCATGATTTGCGTGTGTGGTGTTCGTCGTCAGGTGGTGTGGTTTAACTGTGTTTTCGTTTCCTTCTTGTCTAAAAACAAAAACAAAAATTTCACTTTTTGCTTTGCTTGGAGTCGTAACGATTGGGGTCTTTACATATTGTATCAGAGCGAGTTAAACCTATGACTTGGGAATACTTGGGCTTTCGTTGATATAATATTTGGTTATAATGTTTCTAATTAAGATGAGTTTTATTTGTGCAGGTAATCACAGTTAGAGGATATCACAGAAGTAGACGACGGGGTACTAGGGGAGGAGGCGTGACACCTCTAGTAGAATCCACACCTAAGGGGTCTAACCCTGAGGGAGATGAATAGGTTGTCGGGCAGGAGAAGATAGCAGTGGGTGATGTGGTTGGGATGATGAGGTCTTTTGAATGCATGTCTGAGGCACTAATCATTCGTTTTGATAGAGATGAGGCCAGGGCGCCGACACCCCCTGAGGGTCCACTGCACACTCTGGTTGGTACTGGTAGCATTCACCGCAAACTCAAGAAGGTCAATTTTCCTGAGTTCTTTGGGGCCTCAAACGATGCAGCTGCCGAGGCATGCTTCAAGAATATGGCAATGGGTTTTTCACTTCATGATTGTACCTCCAATATGGAGGTCTTTCAACTCAAGGGGAGAACTCTTCTATGGTGCAAGATGCTCCTGCGACAATTGAACATGGTCATCAAAGACCTGTCATAGGAATTGTTCGAGCAATGATTCCAAGAGAGGTACCTATCAGAGGAATTCATTGAGTGTTGTCTCAACGAGTTCAATGCCTTACGATAGGACGACTGTACGGTGCTTGAGTATGAGGCTCGTTTTATGGAGTTGCTTCAGTATTAACCGCACCTTAATACTGAAAAAATTAAGGTTGATAGGTTCTTGTTAGGCCTTAGTGT
The DNA here is from genome assembly GCA_009831015.1 of Picea engelmannii. Lineage (NCBI taxonomy): Eukaryota > Viridiplantae > Streptophyta > Pinopsida > Pinales > Pinaceae > Picea > Picea engelmannii. The sequence continues at coordinate 519,548 of ML777081.1, read as the reverse complement.
CAACATATGTGCCAAGGTTTGGATTTTGATGCCTCGAGCCTTGCATGATGTCATACAGAAGGCCCTCATAGGAGAGGAGGAGCTTATCAGTGGGAGTGAGAGAAGGACTCGAGCGAGACCAATAGGGCATGTTTCATCTAGTGCGCAGCAACATCAGACACTAGCTAGATAGATGCTAGGGTATCATGGATTCTAGAGAGGATGCAATTTCACCACACCTTAGTGACCAACACCTCAGCAACAGACTCCTTATCGAGGACCACAACATCAACAATAGCATCGACCGCAACAACAATAGTTTAGGCCTGTTCTGCAAAATAGACCGGGACTCAAGGCTGGTGGGCCATCAACTTCTACTTCAGGTACTAGGAGTACTAGACTGAAGAAGTTCTATTGGACTTGTGGGGAGACACACTACCAGCGCGACTTCCTAGTGGAGAGGACTAGAGAATCTGGATCAGCTCGACCCATAACCATGGGATATTTGGGCAAGGCGCATCAGATTCATGTAGTGGTGAATAACTTCCAGGTAGAGCACCAGTCGACTTTGTTCGAGACATCAAAAAGTGTCGCTAACTAAACCCTTAGTATTTTGATAGATCTCGGTGCTACCGAGAGATTCATTTCAGGTGTAGTTCTAAAGAGGATTAACGTAAAGGTAGTCGAAGATGAAGAGTTTATCTTTGTAGAGATTGCTTCGGGAGCCAAACAAAAGGTTGGAGGAAAGGTTATGGGTTGTACCCTTAACCTGGGAGAGTTGGTCACCAGGGCCAACTTGTATGCCACAATATTAAGATCTTATGACGTCGTGATCAATATGGACTGGTTGAAATCGCATGAGGCGATACTCAACTGTAAGATGAAACGATTGAGCTTGGTTGATGATGAGGGAGAGAGACACGTAATTGTGGGACGAAAATAGGGAGTTTTCCTGAGGTTCATCTCTTCGTTGTAGCTACAGAAGAGAATGCGCAAGCGATGTAAGATGTATGTGATCCTTGCGTTAAACGAGAAGGGAGTTGCAAAAGGTCTAGAACACCTTCCTGTTGTGGGAGAGTTTGCGGACATCTTCTCGAAGGAGTTACCTAGGATGCTTCCAGAGAGGGAATTGGAGTTTACCATGGACCTAAAATTGGGTACTGAAGCGATAACAAGAGCGCCTTATCGGATGTCAACCCCAGAGTTATAGAAGTTGAGAATGCAACTGAAGGAGCTGTTGGACTTGGGACTTGTACGTCCATGTGTGTCACCGTGGGGTGCGCTTGTTATTTTCATACAAAAGAAGGATGGGTCGTGGAGACCCTGCATTGACTGCCTTCAATTGAACAAGGAAACAATCAAGAATCAATATCCATTTCCAAGGATTGATGATCTGTTCGATCGGATTAAGGGTGTGATAATGTTTTCAAAGATTGATTTGTGATCAATGTATCACTTGTTACATATCAAAGAGGATGACATCCCTAAGACATCTTTTAAGATGAGGTTTGGATATTACGAGTTTACTATTTTACCATTTGGACTCACAAACGCCCCAGGGGTATTTATGAGATTAATGAACGGGGTGTTCCGCGAATACTTGGACAAGTTCTTCTAAGTATTCATTGATGATATTTTGATTTAATCTCGGATGATGGAGGAGCATGATGAGAACTTTCACTTGGTACCATAGTGGCTGCAAGAGCACAATTTGTATTGGAAATTGTCCAAATGTTCATTTTATGAATCGAAGGTTCATTACTTAGGGAATGTCATCTCGACGAAGGTATCACGGTGGATCCAACAAAGTTCGAGGCTATTATCGAATGGCCTGCACGACGAATGTCCCAGAAGTGCGTAGCTTCATGGGTTTAGCAGGATACTATCGACGGTTCGTCGAGGGATTTTCGAAGATAGCAAATCCGATCACGGAATTGCAGAAGAAGAACAGGAAGTTTGTTTGGATCGAGAAATGCACATAGGAATTTTAGAGGTGCAAGGAGTTGTTGACAACAACATTTATACTAAAGGTCCTTGACATGGATGTAGACTTCTTGGTATGCACTGACACATCCCGGGGAGTCTTAGGAAAAGTCTTGATGCAAGATAGTCGAATGATCTCTTACATTTCAAGGAAGTTGAGAAGGCATGAGGAGAACTATGTGACGCGTGATTTGGAGTTGTTATCTATTAAATATGCCTTGAGAGTGTTGAGACACTGTCGTATTGGAAAAAAAATTGAACTAAAAATGGACCATTGTGGACTTCAACACATCTTTACATAAAGTGACCTGAACGCGCGAAAACAACGTTAGTTGGGTTTTCTTAGCGAGTACTATTTCGAAATTACTTACATAAAAGGAACAATGAATTGAGTGGCAGATGCATTGAGCTGTAGACCACGCATCATTTCGATGTTTCCTCTTCAGACGAATCTACATGAAAATATTCTAACTTTACAGTGCAACGATGACTCGTACAAAGAGGTCAAGGATTTCATCTAACAAAACAGAATGATGGTACCAAGGTTTGAAGGATTTACGTTTGACAAAGATGGATTATTGAGGTTTAAAAATTTGATTTACGTAACGCTGAATGACAAGTTGAGGAGTTTGATCCTAAACAAGGCTCATAGAGCAGTGTACATGGCTCACCTGGGAGTCACAAAGATGAGGGTGGGTCTTAAACCCTTCGTTCTTCTGGAAATGAATGAATTCAGACATAGTCAGCTATGTGGCTAGATGTCTAGAATGTCAACAGATAAAGGTTGAACATAGACATCCAATATGATTACTATAACCTCAAGGTATTCTAGAATCAAAATGGGAGGTTATTTCGATGGATTTCATTGTTGGATTGCCACTGACGGAAAGGAGACACAACTCGATTTTTGTGGTAGTCGACACCCTGACGAAGAGTGCTCATTTTATTCCTGTGCGTACATTGTATCAACAACCTCACATAGATAGAGTTTTCATCAGTGAGATTGTGAGGTTGCATGGCATGTCTAAGAGGGTTATATTTGATTGAGGATCAATGTTTACTAGACAATTTTGGACTAGTTTCCAAGAGGCCTTGGGAACCCAACTTAAATTTAGTACTGCGTATCACCTAAAGACTGACGGACAGATCAAATGAAGAAACCAAATATTGGAAGACATGTTGCGCATGTATGTGATGGACCAACTAGAGAGTTGGGAAGAATTCTTGCCACTGGTAGAATTCACATATAACAAAAGTCACCAAAGTACCATTAAGATAGCGCCTTTCGAGTTTCTTTATGGGCGACCGTTTCAGACACCTCTGAGTTGGGATCGACATGAGGATAGGGTCCTGGTGGGACCACAAGCGATCGAAGAAATGGAAGATCAAATGAAAACAATAAGACAAAGGATCAAATAAGTGAAGGATCGACAAAAGAGTTATGCCGATGCACACCGTGTCGACCGTAGTTACGAAGTTGGTGATCGAGTATTCTTACGGGTAAAACCGCATAAGAGTTCAATCAAGTTTGGAAAGGGATATAAACTCTCTCCTAGGTTCGTGGGACCCTTCGATATTGTGGAGAGGAAGGGGCACGTGGCCTATCGACTAGCCTTGCCTGATTCTTTGAGGCTTATGCACGATGTGTTTCATATATCTGTTTTGAGACATTATATTAGGGTAAAATCATGAATATGGGTAACACTTTTGGGACATTCGGGTCTCAAAAATTCATAGAGGCAATTTTTCAGCCTAAAAAAAGTTGCTATGAACTTTTTGAACCGAAAAAACTTTCGACCGAAAATTTGCACGTCAAATTGAACGGTGCCCTGACGGCACCCTTGAGATTCGTGTACAATGTTTTTTGGATGAATTATTTTCCCGTGGTAAGAATATTTTGGCTGAAACCTTTATTTTTAACGGATCCTGTTAAAATCTAGGTTTCAGCCGAAATATTATTTCGGCCAAAAATATGAAACTGGAACTGAAAACAAAAACCAGAGAATTTCCCCAAACTTACCTGAACTTCGGAGGTTGCAGACTCCTGCAAATACTGAGAATTTGGTTTCGAAAATGACACCAGTATTTCCAAAATTGAATCTACTTTCAATTCCTATAATTTGTTTTTGTTTTCTTTATTTTTATCTAATTTTATTTAATTTTTTAAAATATTCATTGCATAATATTTTCAGTAGACATTATGATTCGGTGAAATGAAATATCGGTATCTCTAAAAATATACTGTGAAAAATTTAGAAAAAATTATATTCATAATTCCTAAACTATTCTTTTCAAGAGGGTATATTTAGATTTTAGTTTTAAGTAAAATTAAGATAGATACAAGGTGTAGAAAAACATGTGTTTAAAATCTACAACGTTTTCAGCTTGGTCAACTTAAAAAAATTCTAGAAATTATAATATTCATCCGTTAGATTCAAAATTATAGTCATAATAAAATAGAGTCTCTGTAGATTGTTGCAGTATATCTTGTTTCATAAAAACATAAGTTTAATAATAGATACATTGTTGTAGAAAAAAGTTACTCATTATCATTCCTTTCATGTTTAAGGAACATATTGTTAAACAATTGTCAAATTGACATATCAAATCATGATAAAAAAAAATTGAAAAATAGTCATTGGAAAGCTAACAAAATTCTTCACAAGTTTTTCTTTACTGTAAAGTGAAATTCTACATAAAAAAAATACTTTAGTATGCCGGAAGTTGAACAACTTGTGAAAATACAGTTTGTTTTTTCATAAAACAAGCAAAAGTGTAACCCATCTTCATGATTTTACCCATTAGTGATCTTACACATGTTATTGACATTCGCTTATTATAGCTATCGGACGAGGGGGTGCTCACGGCTGATCTTCGGACTTCTAAGATCTCAAAATATGAAGCTTCACCCTTCGTCCCAATTCATTTTCTCCAAAGGTTATCATCCGTTGGCGTGTGTCCTCCTGATCTAACCATCGAGGATTACTTCGGGTCTTTACCTGGATTGCATGGATATATGCCACATCTCTCTTAGATCCTATGACAACGAATCACTTTAGGACTTTACCTGGAGTCCACGGATTCACACCATGTCTCCTCTATATCTGGCGGTCCAGATCTACTTCGTATCTTCTGGATTCAGCAATCTCAAATCTCAACTGAAATCCCACTACACTTTACCTGGAACTTGCGGTCTATTGACAAGTGTCCCCTTAAATATCAACGACTCTTGGCTCTTTGACTATTCGGGTTTTAGAATTTTCAACCTTTCACCTTTGCCTTCCTCTCGATCTTACAATCCACTCACATGTATCCTTCTAGATATAATGGTCCAGATTCACTTCAAAAGATTCGATGATTGGGATTCCCTTCGGATTTTTATCTCTTTAGACGTCGTGAATCTCAAATATCAACTGAGAAACTCTTGAATGGATTTCTTGAAGCTGTTGATCTAACGACTTAGATTCACTTTGGAAATCCGATGCTTAACATTTACTTCAGGTTTTATGACGATTCAGATCTTCTTTGGCTAATTGAATGGTTGATATTCTACTTCAGGTTTCCCACTCTTCGAGATCCAGAAATATGAGTTTTGAAACCTTGGTGAGTTCTCTCTCCTGAGTGTGCAAAGAGCCAAGGCTCGTGCACCTTAATCTAATCATACGTTTGTTGATCCCTTGCACTATGATCCAACGACCACTATCTCTCCTCCACATGAGCTTCTAATTTCTTCTGACTTAGAAGATTTATTAGTATTCAAAGGTTTCTAACCTTTGCTCCTCCTATGAGTCCAACTCTTGGATCTCGTTAACACTTATGAAAAGTGTTATCCCTTCTGATCTTGATCCTTAAAGAATTTTGACTTCCCATGCACTCCTTGCGTTCTCAAGATTTCGATAACTAAGATCAAAGGATTTCTTGAAAATAAATTCTTCTCGCCCACATGACGTTCCTCTGTTTTGGTTTTTCGACGCTTGGTATATTATTGACGCTGTGCACTCCTTGCGCCTGGTATAAGTTTCCTTTGTTCTCTCTGAACTCCTCTGAGTCAATCCAAGACTCAATCGATGCACTCCTTGTGTTCGAGATGCACATCTTGCATATGAGTTTCAGAAGAGAAACAATTGAAACTTATATAGTTTCATCACAAAATCATATGATCAACTTCTCGAACAATAATACATGAAGGAAATGAACTAAACGACATACAAAAAATATAACATTCATTCATTCACAAATCAAATGAACACGGTCCAAGTATTTGGGACAATTCTGTCTGTTCTCTTCATTCATGAAACAAATTACATAATCTTGATGTTCTCCCCTGCATCTTTTCTTCTACTCTACTATACTGTACTCATATCTATCTTTGTCTCATAATCTCCCAATTCTTCTTTTACAATGCAACAACAAAACTATATAAGGACTAGATCCATGAGCTCCCTCATCCTATTTGCAACCTATCCTATCAAACTCTTAGAGGTTACCTACTTTGTCCTATTATAATAACTAACAATTATTTCCAGATAAGAGTCAACACTCTATATTTGCAACCCCTTACATTCCTTCACGACTTTACAAACACGACATATTTAAA
>ML777081.1:498149-509851 GCA_009831015.1 Picea engelmannii | reverse complement strand
TTATCTAATTACTTACTAAAATTTCTTTGTAAAAGCTACAACTAATCAACATGTACAACTAATCTATTCATCTTCTTCAGAATATTTATTGTTAGAGGTTTCTTCTCCTTCAAAATATTCATTGCTACATGTTTCTTCTCCATCGGAATATTCATTTTTTCTTCTCCATCAGAATATTCATTGTTAGAGGTGTCTTCTCTAGTCCATTCATTGCTACAGGTGTCTTCTCCATCAGAATATGCTAAAGAGAAATGAATTAATCAAGTTTCAAACCACAGGCTTAAAAATTATATGTTGAAGGGAATGCATTAAATATCATACATATATGCTGGAGGGAAATGCGTTAACCAGTTTTCAAAACAGAGACACAGGAACCGAGAGTTGTTAATAATTTTCTTGAATCAAGAAATACTTTAAGAAACAGTATTTATCAGAAATTTACTAAAACCTACAACTAATCAACATGTACAACTAATCTATTCATCTTCATCAGAATATTCATTGCTAGAGGTATCTTCTCCATCAAAATATTCATTGTTAGAGGTTTCTTCTCCTTCAGTGTTGACTCCAACTTTAATAAATTCGGGAGGGAGTTGATCGCAGGCTTTGAGAAGAATTGCATCATCGTGGTTATACTTATAAATGACGTCAGCTTTGGTTATTTCTTAAAACACTGCGAGTTGGAACTCAAGTACCTTTTCACGCAAAGGCGCTGTCCTCAATCCGAGGACTGCAAATTTTAGCTGTCCTACGAGGAGACCAAGAAAATTTATAATTAATAATAAGATAGAGATCAATAAAAGTTAAAACTTGAATATAAAATAATCACTGGAAAGAATTTACCAAATGAAATTTTTGCAGATCTAAATTATGAACTTTACTTAACTGGCAAGTCGAGGAAACAAATGTCTTCCTTCCATTAACGTCATTAATGAAAACCGACCAGAGTCCCCAACGGGTGGAGTTGACCAAATATTTCATGATGGGTACTGGTCCCATCATTAGATTCGTAACCAAAAGTTCTTAACCAAACATTTCAGAAAAATAAATAAACAGTAATAACCCTTTAAGAATTTATTAATCTGAATGCTAAAAGGTTCGCACAGTATATGCTAAAGAGAAATGAATTAATCAAGTTTCAAACCACAGACTTCAAAATTATATGTTGAAGGGAACGTATTAAATATCATACATATATGCTGGAGGGAAATGCGTTAACCAGTTTTCAAAACAGAGACACATGAACCGAGAGTTGTTAATAATTTTCTTGAATCAAGAAATACTTTACAGTATTTATCTGAAAGTTACTAAAACCTACAACTAATCAACATGTACAACTAATCTATTCATCTTCTTCAGAATATTCATTGCTAGAGGTGTCTTCTCCATTAGAATATTCATTGTTAGAGGTTTCTTCTCCTTCAATGTTGACTCCAACTTTAATAAATTCGGAAGGGAGTTTATTCATCTTCTTCAAAATATTCATTGCTAGAGGTGTCTTCTCCATCAAAATATTCATTGTTAGAGGTTTCTTCTCCTTCAGTGTTGACTCCAACTTTAATAAATTCGGGAGGGAGTTGATCGCAGACTTTGAGAAGAATTGCCTCATCGTGGTTATACTTATAAATGACCTCAACTTTGGAATCAGATGTAATCAATGGATGTCTGAGACCTACGAGAACGGCATCACCTACACTAAGACGAACGCCTTCATGCCTTAACCTCCCACTAATTTTACACAGTCGTGTTTTCCCATGATCACTACACCTGGAATAGCAGCGATGCTCGCCCAATATTGCATAAGCTTGTCCATATACTTGCCCATCTTTTTTAAAATCCACTTCTCTGCACATGACGGCTGCTTCACTTCTTCGCCTTTTGCTATTTTTATCTCCCTTTCCCTTCCTCTCACAAACATTTACTGTCATTGTCTTCCACTCTTCCACATCCCAATCAGTATCCGCAGAATTATGTTTTTCTGCCATTTTTTCCCTCTCTCCACCAGACGTGTATCAATAATTATTAACATGACTCGTTTATATCTTCTCAGCGATGTTTTTCACTAATGAATAATGGATGATAGGCTCACGGATGTTTTTCACTAATGAATAACGGATGATAGGCTCACGGGCTTTTAATTAGTATAATGGATGATAAGTTCAAACCCATAATGGGTTGAGACAAGGCTATCCTCTTTCACCCATATTATTTTTACTTGTTGGTGAAGGACTAAGCAAAGCCATATTACTTGTATAAAATTTCTACAAGTATATATGGAATTAGAATTTGTGGAACTATTTAATTATATCACTCATTGTTGGTGGATGCTTCATTTATTTTTCCAACCGGTTCTCTAGGGGAAGCACACATACTTCTATAAATATTATAAGTCTATAACCTATCTATAAGGATGGATATTAACATTAAGAAATCAACTATATGTTTTTTTAATAATCTGTAACAAGAGGATGTGTAGTTGTTGGTGGGTTTGTTTCCCTTTAGGCATTTAAATTTTAAGGAGAGATTTAAGCACCTTGGTTCCTATTGAAGTCAAATGGTTATGGCTAGAGTGATTGGCTCTGGTTGCTAGTGGATATGGGATATAATTCATAATTGGTGCAATCGATCATTTCCTAGAGGGGGCATATTAACTTAGTTAAATCTATACTTGAAAAAATATTGATGTTTTGGACATTCCTTGGAATTTATTCGTAAGGGAGTTCTAGATAAGATTATAAATTGTTTCTTTAAATTTCTTTGAGTTTGAAAAAATGAAAGTGATAGAATTACCTTAGCTAAATTTCATTATATTGCAAGGCCTCATGAGGATGGATGATGGGACTAAATGTAACATCCCACCCTTGCATGCACTGAGTGAACTTATTCTTTGAGGACACTTGCTTGCAAGTGGTCCATATTATTATACTATTGGGCGTCTGATTATGATTATGAGACATTATGGGTATGATGCCATGTTATTTTTTTTTTTTGACATAGACAGGTGCTATTGACTCGGTTCTCCTAAGTGTGCAGGACTGTGTACCTCGAGGATGAAGAGGCATCGATGAAACCCCTTGGACTCTGGATCGAGTCAGGGAGTGAACTATTGGGTTTTTATTATTGTTGATGTGACATATGCACATCTAATTAGATGTTATGATGATTGATTTTATTTATGACATGATCCATTGATGATGCAGGACGATGATAACTTGTTGACGAGACTCAAATGTGGAGTAGAGGAGTCACACATGACAACCAAAGACGTTGAGGGAGAGGTGTGGACAACTACCCTGCCACAACCTACTAGCACTCCCATCGTGGCTGGAACTGTAGGTTAACGATTACCTAGTTCGAAAAGACCCACAATGCCATGAGGGAAGATTGTGATAGTCGCACACAATGATTCTACGGGGTGTGCAATAAGGCATGGTCCTTATTCCTTAGAGGCCCTTAGTCTCCCGCAATATCACCTGGCAGAGTATTGACTCGAGGGGTTTTTTATGTCTACCAAGTCAGTCAAGAGGCGAGTGGCACCCTTGGAGCATGTAGTGCATCCTGAATGGCATGTTGCGTAAGAAAAATGGAAAGAGGCGAGTGGAACCCTTGGAACACGTAGTGTGTCCTGAAGGGCACTTCACGCAAGGGAAACATAATGAGGCGAGTGGCACCCTTGGAGCACCTATTGTGTCCTGAAGGGAACATCACATTGTTAACTAATAAGTGAATAAACCTAGATGTCCTTAGAATGAATGATGTTATAATAAATATTTAAAAACAATTTCCCTAATAAAAATGTCGCCCAACCTAGGAAAATAAAATCTAGGTCTAAGTGATACTGGTGGTAATAATAATAATAATAATTAAACATGTGACGGAAAAGGGGTAAGAAATTCGATTAATTTATTAAAATAAAATTATATTGAGAGATTAAAATTTTAAAAGGGAATTGATTGTTTTTCTACATATCTTAATTAAAATTTATTAATTAAAAAGAAAAAGGGGAAAAGGTAATTTTCTACACTTGGTAATTTGAGTTTTAGATAAAAAAGGAAAAGAGGGAAACTTAAAATAATTAGGAAACTAAGGGAAAAAGGGGGAAACATAAAGAAAAAGGGAAACATGAGGAAAAAACAGAATGACTAACTTAGTAATGAATCTTGCCTTTAAGAACTTTCTAAATTGAACTCAACTAGGAATTTAGTAAGGGCGTAAGTCACTAAAATGTGTAGGGGAATAAGGGGACACGCAGGAGCAATTCTAGGAATGATTTTAGGTGGGTGAGGGAAATAGGAGTAATTAAATAATTAATGAAATTAATTTCTGGTGCAACTAAGGGAATGGGTGACATGTGTACGGGGGAGGTTTTCTTTGAATTAAATGATTGAAAAACAATTTAAATGGGAATTTGGGAAAGAAATCACTTAGAAACTCTATATAAAAGACGAAGGAGGAGTATGGATATCTTCTTTTATGCGTATTGTTTCACTACATAATTTTTGACTTGATTGAATTATCTTGTGGGAGTTGGGATACCCAACGCAATGATGATGGTAGCTTAGCCTTTGGAGGCGAGTTGGGAGCTAGTTGTTCTCTGGTTTAGTGTGTGTGGCCCCTTTGCGGCTTAGGGGGCTAAGGGGGAAGAAGAGTACCCCTAGAATTGGATGGGAGGTACCAGTGAATTCACATTGGTTGACAAGAAGGGGCTGGACGGAGCACACTGGACAACGACTCAGAGCTATCACCTTGGGCTATGGTACGTACACTTTTATTTTGAATGGTAGATTAATATTGATCTTGCACTTCCATGACTGTACCTCTATTTTATAAAAAAATTGTGTTTACTCAGTGTTTTTAATCGAGAACTTAAGGTCGTCATAGCTTTACGCTCGCTGCATTGCCTTGAATGACTTGGCACCAATCCCTGATTGTTATGACTCTTTTGTTTGCTTAATGACTTTTATGAGGAGATTGTGCTTTATATTTCGACCTCATTCCTACATCATCATTCCACGCCTGAGCAGTCGGCGAGGAGGTGGATCAACGGTCATCACTTCGATGTTAATAGACCTATAGATCCTAATTCCCTACTTTTCTGTGCGTGGCTGATGAGTGAAGGATTTTTTTCCGAGTTGTCTACCTCTGTTGAAGGTCCTTGGTTGAATGATTGTCTTGCGCCTTTTAGCAATTAAATACCTCCATGATTGTTTATCTTCTCTCTCCACGAACAACTTATTATCCTCTGTGTTTAATTTCTACGCTTTCATCGTTACCCAACATTCAACCCACGATTCTTGGCATCTAACACACAACAATTTGTATTCATTGTCGGCACAACAAATCCATCATTACTCTACGATTTATTATTTATGATGGAAATTTACTCTGAGTTTTCGATACATTAAACCTCGAATTTATCCCTCTGCATTTTATTATGTTGGATGGAAAATATCATCTACGTTCCAATACATTCAACCAAGAGTTTCCTATGTAATTCATTATATCCTGATGGCGAAATTACCTTTCCTTCTTAACACTTTAAACTACGAATTTCCTCTATAGTTATTACAATTGATGGTGAATTTTACTCTATGAGTTAATACATATTGACTGCGATATTTCTATGCTTCAGACATCGTTTTCATTTCTTGACTACGATTTTATATGATTGTGTTTTTCTCTTAGTGCTTGGATAGAAAATATTTTTAATTGGTGAAATTGTTTTATTGAATGATTGTGAGTTCTAAATGTTAAACAACATTCTAATTCAGACAATATCATTACAATATCTTTACTGTATCGATTTTCAATAACCAACAACTAATTTTAGTTCTTAATCAACCATGATTTTCAATTCTTAACAACAACGATTTCCAAATGGTTAAACAACAACGGCTTTCATTTTTCACAGTAACGTTTACTAGTTGACAGTGTTTTTTGTTATCATGTGATTTCATTTATTGCAGGCTCAAGAACAATATCCATTCATAGTTTTAGGCTGCGATTTGAATATCTTATTTACACAGCTAATTTGATATATTGTGAGACTACGAATTGAATTATTTTTAACTCAACATACGTGAACCTTTTCAACTCTACAATTTTTGTTTATTTAGAAAGTTAATCCTTAATCTAGAAAGTTCAATCGAAATCCTTTTTAGCAGTTCAATTTTTCCTTTTCTCATCTTCATATCACGAATTGGATATAGGTTAATTCAACAGCGATATCCTGAAATTTATGAAGGACAGCGATTTGATTACTGTGTTAGACTGTGTAAATGGTTGGGTTAATTTATTGCTTGTATGAGGGTGATAGTGGGCGTAATTACTGTGTAATGAAGTGTGTAATGGGTAGCCTATCCTTTGTTTATTGTGTAGCGATTCTACTACGCTTTGTTGGTGTTTCTCATGTGTAACCAATGGCGTTTAATAAAAACGAATGTATATATTAGGTATCTGTGAAAGTCATAAATTTATTAGAAAAGATTGTATTAACAAGACAACGTCATAGGGTATAGATTTATCTAGATATTAGGCAACAAATTTATTATAAAGTTGTCGATGTGGTGTTAGACAGGCAGTGTTGAATACTTAATGGACATCGTTGCATATGAATCACAACGATTTGGCTAAGCGTGACTGCGAATGTTGGGTTGTTGCACATAGCTCCTGACCCTGAATTAAAAATTAAATGAGTGTTTAATTGCAATAGGAATGAAAAACGTGTATATGAATGCTAGACAATAATTAATATATATTATTAGACAAAAATATATTTATGGTTGGTTGATTGAATTTATATATTTATAAGTAGTCTCATATGGTTGATAGACAACAATACCACTCCTTGGTATACAACATTACCCTTATGTTAAACAACAATAGCATAAAATGTCGGCTAGTTTTTTATATTATTTTCTCAATAAGAACACCTTCACATAAACCTTCTCCTTCGGGGAACTTTTAACTCAACTTACTATTTACACTTAAATGCCTTAACTAATTTATCTGAATAAGTAATTTGAACCTGGAAGAAAATAGAAGTAGATTGTTATAAGAAATAATAATTATTAATGTTAAATGACGAAAAAATGTTTTAAGGTTTATTGATTTTTATTAAACGTAATAGGATGATCATTGTTGGACAGAGTTGTAAATGTTGGTTTAATAGGACTGTTAGACATAATGGTTTATCGTCCTAATAAATGTTTATACTGTGCAAGCTTAATGGTCGAGGGATTAGTAGTTTTATCAACCAAAACTATTAATAGTTAACAGTTAATTGGCTTATGCACCTTGCGCCTTAGGTCGAGATGGTAGGCATGGTTGGTCATAGTTGTTTCACCATACAGGTTGCCTTGTAGGAAACAAGAATCATCCTTTCATTCACGCAATTTAAATCGAGTGTTGTCATCTTTCATCTTGTCAACTTATTGCTTAGGGTGTGTGGGTATCATGTTCTTGTTAGTTATTCATTCTCCTAGCGCATCGGTTTTGTCATGAGTCTGTGGTCGAGATAGGTTATGCTATGAGAGGGTTATTGTAAAGCCTATCACCTAGTGACGAAATGATTTTGATGAGGGGATCATTGCGCACCCTAATGGACAGAGGCGATTGATAACATGGCTGGAGTCAGTGCCTCCCATGGTGGTTGTTTGTTCGTTGTAGTTGATGTTGGTACGTGGGCTATCACGCCTTCATGCGTTGGGTTTTGCGTGCCATAGAGGGTTCTGGTTACTAGTTTTTGAGGATTTTGTGTCAGGATTGGGGATGTTGTCCTTTATCTTGTAGGCATTGTCTTGTTGGTGTCAGGCTGTTACCCATTTCTATCTATCTTTGAATTTCGCATGTTTCACCCAGTTTCTTGATGTGTTAGTGTGTATATTTGTTGTTGTTTGTTGCATGATTTGTGTGTGTGGTGTTCGTCATCAGGTGGTGTGGTTTAATTGTGTTTTCGTTTCTTTCTTATCTAAAAACAAAAAAAAAATTGCACTTTTCGCTTTGCTTGGAGTCGTAACGATTGGGGTCTTTACATATGGTATCAGAGCGAGTTCAACCCATGAGTTGGGAATAATTCGACTTTCGTTGATATGATATTTGGTTATAATGTTTCTAATTAAGTTGAGATTTATTTGTGCAGGTAATCACAGTTAGAGGATGTTGCAGAGGTAGACGACGGGGTACTAGGGGAGGAGGCGTGACGCCTCCAGTAGAATCCACACCTGATGGGTCTAACCCCGAGGGAGACTAATAGGTTGTCGGGCAGGAGAAGATAGCAGTGGCTTATGTGGTTGGGATGATGAGGTCTTTTGAATGCATGTGTAAGGAACTAATCATCCGTTTTAATAGAGATGAGGCCAGGGCGCCGACAGCCCCTGAGGGTCCACTGCACGCTCTGGTTGGTACTGGTAGCATTCACCGCAAACTCTAGAAGGTCAATTTTCCTGAGTTCTTTGGGGCCTCAGACGATGCAGCCACCGAGGCATGCTTCAAGAATATGGCGATGTGTTTTGCACTTCGTGATTGTACCTCCAACATGGAGGTCTTTCAACTCAAGGGGATCGCTCTTCTATGGTGCAAGATGCTCCTGCGATAATTGAACATGGTCATCAAATACCTTTCATGGGAATTGTTCGAGCAACGATTCCAAGAGAGGTACCTATCAGAGGAATTCATTGAGTGTTGTCTCAACGAGTTCAATACCTTACGACAGGACGGTTGTACAGTGCCTAAGTATGAGGCTCGTTTTATGGAGTTGCTTCAGTATTAACCACACCTTAATACTAAAAAACTTAAGGTTGATAGGTTCTTGTTAGGCCTTAGTGTCAACATGTGTGCCAAGGTTTGGATTTTGATGCCTCGGGCCTTGCATGATGTCATCCAGAAGGCCCTCATAGGAGAGGAGGAGCTTATCAGTGGGAGTCAGAGAAGGACTCCAGCGAGACCAACAGGGCATGTTTCATCCAGTGCGCAGAACATCAGACACTAGCTAGATAGATGCTAGGGTATCATGGCTTCCAAACAGGATCCACTTTCACCACACCTCAGTGACCAACGCCTCAGCAACGGACTCCTTATCGGGGAGCACAACATCAACAGTAGCGTCGACTGCAGGAACAATAGTTTAGGGTTGTTCTGCAAAATAGACCAGGACTCTAGGCTGGTGGGCCATCAACTTCTACTTCAGGTACTAGGAGTACTAGACTGAAGAAGTGCTATTGGACTTGTGGGGAGACACACTACCAGTGCAACTACCTAGTGGAGAGGACTAGAGAATCTGGATTAGCTCCACCCATAACCATGGGATATTTTGGCAAGGCGCATCAGATTCATGTAGTGGTGAATAACTGCCAGATAGAGCACCAGTCGAATTTGTTTGAGACATCAGGTACTGTCGCTAACTAAACCCTTAGTATTTTGATAGATCCCGGTGCTACCGAGAGATTCATTTCAGGTGCAGTGCTAAAGAGGATTAAGGTAAAGGTAGTCGAAGATGAAGAGTTTATCTTTGTAGAGATTCCTTCTGGAGCCAAACAAAAGGTTGGAGGAAAGGTTATGGGTTGTACCCTTAACCTGGGAGAGTTTGTCACCGGGGCCAACTTGTACGCCACGATATTAAGATCTTATGATGTCGTGATCAATATGGATTGGTTGAAATCACATGAGGCGATACTCAACTGCAAGACAAAATGATTGATCTTGGATGATGATGAGCGATAGAGACACGTAATTGTGGGACTAAACCAGGGAGTTTTCCTGAGGTTCATCTCTTCCTTGTAGCTACAGAAGAGAATGTGCAAGCGATGTAAGATTTATGCAATCCTTGTGTTAAACGAGAAGGGAGTAGAAGAAGGTCTAGAACACCTTCCTGTTGTGAGAGAGTTTGCGGATGTCTTCTCAGAGGAGTTACCTAGGATGTCGCTAGAGAGGGAATTGGATTTTACCATGGACCTAAAATTGGGGACTGAACCGATAGAAAGAGTGCCTTATCGAATTTCAACCCCGGAGTTATAGAAGTTGAGAATGCAACTGAAGGAGCTGTTGGACCTGGGACTTGTACGTCCAAGTGTGTCACCGTGGGGTGCGCTTGTTATTTTCATACAAAAGAAGGATGGGTCATGGAGACTCTGCATTGACTGCCTTCAATTGAACAAGGAAACAATCAAGAATCAATTTTCGTTTCCAAGGATTGATGATCTGTTCAATCAGATTAAGGGTGTGATAATGTTTTCAAAGATCGATTTGTGATCAACGTATCACCAGTTACATATCAAAGAGGATGACGTCCCTAAAACATCTTTTAAGATGAGGTTTGGACATTATGAGTTTACTATTTTACCATTTGGACTCACAAACGCCCCAGGGGTATTTATGAGTTTAATGAACGGGGTGTTCCGTGAATACTTGGACAAGTTTGTCTAAGTATTCATTGATGATATTTTGATTTAATCTCGGATGATGGAGGAGCATGATGAGAATTTTCACTTGGTACGACAGTGTCTGCGAGAGCACAATTTGTATTGGAAATTGTCCAAATGCTCATTTTATGAATCCAAGGTTCATTACTTAGGGAATGTCATCTTGACGAAGGTATCACAGTGGATCTAGCAAAGTTCGAGGCTATTATGGAATGTCCTTCACGACGAATGTCCCAGAAGTGTGTAGCTTCATGGTTTTAGCACGATACTATTGACGGTTCATCGAGGGATTTTCGAAGATAGCAAATCCGATCATGGAATTGCAGAAGAAGAACAAGAAGTTTGTTTGGACCGAGAAATGCGTATAGGCATTTTAGAGGTGCAAGGAGTTGTTGACAACAACATTGATACTAAAGGTCCCTGACATGGACGTAGACTTCTTGGTATGCACTGACACATCCCAGGGAGTCTTAGGCAAAGTCTTGATGCAAGATAGTCGAGTGATCTCTTACATTTAGAGGAAGTTGAGAAGGCATGAGGAGAACTATGTGACGCATAATTTGGAGTTGTTAGCTATTGTATATACCTTTAGAGTGTCGAGACACTGCCGTATTGGAAACAAAATTGAACCAAAAATGTACCACTGTGGACTTTAGCACATCTTTACATAAAGCGACAGGAACGCGCGAAAACGACCTTAGTTGGGATTTCTTAGCGAGTATGATTTCGAAATTACTTACATAAAAGGAACAATGAACTGAGTGGCAGATGCATTGAGCTGGAGACCATGCATCATTTCGATGTTTCCTCTTCAGACGAATCTACATGAAAATATTCTAACTTTACAGTGCGACGATGACTCGTACGAAGAGGTCAAATATTTTATCGAATAAAACACAATGATGGTACCAAGGTTTGAAGGATTTACGTTTAACGAAGATGGATTATTGAGGTTTAAAAAATTGATTTACGTAACACCGAATGACGAGTTGAGGAGTTTGATCCTAAACAAGGCTCATAGAGCAGTGTACATGGCTCACCTGGGAGTCACAAAGATGAGGGTGGGCCTTAAACCCTTCATTCTTCTGGAAAGGAATGAATTCATACATAGTCAGCTATGTGGCTAGATGTCTAGAATGTCAACAGATAAAGGTTGAACATAGACATCCAACATGATTACTATAACCTCAAGGTATTCCAGAATCGAAATGGGAGGTTATTTCGATGGATTTCATTGTTGGATTGCCACTGACGGAAAGGAGACACAACTCGATTTTTGTGGTA
>ML777081.1:472238-487966 GCA_009831015.1 Picea engelmannii | reverse complement strand
GCTAGAGAATACAAGTCTGTTAAGAATTTCAAGGAGAATGTAGATATCAAAGTCTATCATTTTTGGTCCATTTATAAAGAGACAAATTGAACCAATATTGTTGAAGCATTGAAGCTAATGACATACTCTCCAAGTTTTGTATCGGGAGAAGATAATATAATTAGATGATGATGGAATAATTATATAAAGAATAAATCATAGGGACGTTGGCCTCTTTTAAGAAGGAAAAGAGCCATTGGTTTTTATGAGTTGGTGGAGGAATATGTATTGAGGGTCATAAATGAAATCTGAGCATAGGTAAGATCATTGGGGCTTTCAAATCTACATTCTTAGATTTACTTTCTAAATTGACTTGTCTGAGGGATTTGATAAGTTCAAACCCATAATGGGTTGAGACAAGGCTATCGTCTTTCACCCATATTATTTTAACTTGTTGGTGAAGGACTAAGAAAACCCATATTACTTGGATAAAAGTTCTACAAGTATATATGGAATTAGAATTTGTGGAACTATTTAATTACATCACTCATTGTTGGTGGATGCTCCATTTATTTTTCCAACCGGTTCTCTAGGGGAAACACATATACTTCTATAAATATTATAAGTCTATAACCTATCTATAAGGATGGAGATTAACATTAAGAAATGAACTATATGTTCTTTTAATAATCTGTAACAAGAGGATGTGTAGTTGTTGGTGGGTTTGTTTCCCTTTAGGCATTTAAATTTTAAGGAGAGATTTAAGCACCTTGGTTCATGTTGAAGTCAAATGGTTATGGCTAGAGTGATTGGCTCTGGTTGCTAGTGGATATGGGATATAATTCATAATTGGTGCAATCAATGGTTTCTGAGAGGGGGGATATTAACTTAGTTAAATCTGTACTTGAAAAAATACTGATGTTTCGACATTCCTTGGAATTTATCCGTAAGGGAGTTCTAGATAAGATTATAAATTGTTTCATTAAATTTCTTTGAGTTTGAAAAAATGAAAGTGATGGAATTACCTTAGCTGAATTTCATTCTATTGCAAGGCCTCATGAGGATGGATGATGGGACTAAATGTAACATCCCACCCTTGCATGCACTGAGTGAACTTATTCTTTGAGGACACTTGCTTGCAAGTGATCAAGATTATTATACTATTGGGCATCTCATTATGATTATGAGACATTATGGGTATGATGCCACGTTATTTTGTTGTTTTGACATAGACAGGTTCTATTGACTCGGTTCTCCTTAGTGTGAAGGACTGTGTACCTCGAGGATGAAGAGGCATCGATGAAACCCCTTGGACTCTGGATCGAGTCAGGGAGTGGACTATTGGGTTTCTATTATTGTTGATATGACATATGCACATCTAATTAGATGTTATGATGATTGATTTTATTTATGACATGATCCATTGATGATGTAGGCCGACGATAACTTGTTGACGAGACTCAAATGTGGAGTAGAGGGGTCACACATGACAACCAGAGACGTTGAGGGAGAGGTGTGGATGGCTGCCCTGGCACAACCTACTAGCACTCCCGTCATGGCTAGAACTGTAGGTTAACGATTACGTAGTTCGACAAGACCCACGATGCCATGAGGGAATATTGTGATAGTCGCTGACAATGATTCTACGGGGTGCACAATAAGGCATGGGCCTTATTCCTTAGAGGCCCTTTGTCTCCTACAAGATCACCTAGCAGAGTATTGACTCGAGGGGTTTTTTATGTCTACCAAGTCAAGCAAGAGGCGAGTGGCACCCTTGGAGCACGTAGCGCATCCTCAAGGGCATGTCGCACAAGAAAAAATGGAAAGAGATGAGTGGAACCCTTGGAGCATGTAGTGCATCCTGAAGGGCACTTCGTGCAAGGGAAACATAATGAGCCAAGTGGCACCCTTGGAGCACCTACTGCGTCCTGAAGGGCTCATCGCATTGTTAACTAATAAGTGAATAAACCTAGATGTCCTTAGAATGAATGATGTGATTAGAAATATTTAAAAACAATTTCCCTAATAAAAATGTCACCCAACCTAGGACAACGATTTGATTGTTGTGTTAGACTGTGTAAATGGTTGGGTTAATTTGTTGCTTGTATGAGGGTGATAGTGGGTGTAATTACTGTGTAATGAAGTGTGTAATGGGTAGCCTATCCTCTGTGTATTGTATAGCGATTTTATTGTGCTTTGTTGGTGTTTCTCATGTGTAACCAATGGCGTTTAATAACAATGAATGTATATATTAGGTATCTACAAAAGTCATAAATTTATTAGACAACATTGTATTAACGAGACAACGTCATAGGGTATAGATTTATCTAGATATTAGGCAGCAAATTTATTATAAAGTTTTCTATGTGGTGTTAGACATGCAACGTTGAATACTTAATGGACATCGCTACATATGAATCACAACGATTTGGATGCGCGTGACTGTGACTGTTGGGTTGTTGCACATAGCTCCTCACCCTGAATTAAAAATTAAATGAGTGTTTAATTGCAATAGGAATGAAAAACGTGTATATGAATTCTAGACAACAATTAATATATAGTATTAGACAACAATATATTTATGGTTGGTTGATTGCATTTATATATTTATAAGTAGTCTCATATGGTTGATAGACAACAATACCACTCCTTGGTATACAACATTAC
Source organism: Picea engelmannii (assembly GCA_009831015.1). Lineage (NCBI taxonomy): Eukaryota > Viridiplantae > Streptophyta > Pinopsida > Pinales > Pinaceae > Picea > Picea engelmannii. The sequence goes on along the minus strand of ML777081.1, from coordinate 485,320 downwards.
CCTTATGTTAAACAACAATAGCATAAACTGTCGACCAATGTTTTATATTATTTTCTCAATAAGAACACCTTCACATAAACCTTTTTCTTTGGGGAACTTTTAACCCAACTTACTATTTACACTTAAATGCCTTAACTAATTTATCCGAATAAGTAATTTGAACCTAGAAGAAAATAGAGGTAGATTGTTATAAGAAATAATAATTATTAATGTTATATGATGCAAAATGTTTTAAGGTTTATTGATTTTTATTAAACGTAATAGGATGATCATTGTTGGACAGAGTTGTAAATGTTGGTTTAATAGGACTGTTAGACATAATGCTTTATTGGCGTAATAAATGTTTATATTGCGCAACCTTAATGGTCGAGGGATTAGTAGTTTTATCAACCAAAACTATTAATAGTTAACAGTTGTTTGGCTTATGCGCCTTGTGCCTTAGGTTGAGATGGTAGGGGTTGTTGGTCATAGTCATTTCACCATATAGGTTGCCTTGTAGGAAATAGGAATCTTGCTTTCATTCGCGCAATTTAAATCTAGTGTTGTCATCTTTCATCTTGTCGACTAATTGCTTAGGGTGTGTGGGTATCATCTTCTTGTTAGTTATTTGTTCTCCTAGTGCATCGGTTATGTCATGAGTCTGTGGTCGAGATAGGTTATGTTGTGCCAGGGTTATTGTCACGCCTATCACCTAGTGACGATATGATTCTTGAGGAGGGGATCATTGCACGACCTAATGGATAGAGGCAAATGATAACATGGATGGAGTCAGTGCCTCCCATGGTGGGTGTTTGTTCGTTGTAGTTGTTGTTGGTATGTGGGTTATCACACCTTCATGCGTTGGGTTTTGCGTGCCATAGAGGGTTCTGGTTACTAGTGGTCGAGCTTTTTGTGTCAGGATTGGGGATGTTGTCCTTTAGCTTGTAGGCATTGTCGTGTTGGTGTGAGGATGTTACCCATTTCTATCTATCTTTGAATTTTGCATTTTTCGCCCAGATGCTTGATTTGTTTATGTGTAGATTTGTTGTTGTTTGTTTCATGATCTGCGTGTGTGGTGTTCGTCGTCACGTGGTGTGATTTAATTTTGTTTTCGTTTCTTTCTTGTCTAAAAACAAAAAAAAAATTGCACTTTTCGCTTTTCTTGGAGTCGTAACGATTGGGGTCTTTAGATATGGTATGAGAGTGGGTTCAACCTGTGACTTGGGAACACTTCGGCTTTCGTTGATATGATATTTTCTTATAATGTTTTTAATTATGTTGACTCGTATTTGTGTAGTTAATCACAGTTAGAGGATGCTGCAGAGGTATACGATGGGTTACTAGGGGAGGAGGCGTGACACCTCCAGTAGAATCCACACCTGATGGGTCTAACCCCCAGGGAGACGAAGAAGTTTTCAGGAAGGAGAAGACAGCGGTGCGTGATGTGGTTGGGCTGATGAGGTCTTTTGAATGCATGTCTGGGGCACTAATCATACGTTTTGATAGAGATGATACCGGGGTGCTGAAACCCCTTGAGGGTCCACCACACGCTCCGGTTGGTACTGATAGCATTCAGCACGAACTTGAGAAGGTCAAATTTCCCGAGTTCTTTGGGGCATCAGACAATGCTTTTTCCGAGGCATGCTTCAAAAATATGGCGATGTGCTTTGCACTTTGTGACTATACCTCCAACATGAAGGTTCACATGGAGGTCTTTCAACTAAAGGGGAGCGATCTTCTATGGTGCAAGATGCTCCTGTGACAATTGAACATGGTCATCAAAGACCTGTCATGGGAATTGTTCGAGGAACGATTCCGAGAGAGGTACCTACCAGAGGAATTCATTGAGCATTGTCTTAACGAGTTCAATGCCTTACGACAGGAGGGTTTTACGGTGCCTGAGTACGAGGCTCATTTTATGGAGTTGCTTCAGTATTAACCACACCTTAATACTAAAAAACTTAAGGTTGACAGGTTCTTGTTAGGCCTTAGTGTCAACATACATGCAAAGGTTAGGATTTTGATGCCTCAGGCCTTGTATGATGTCATCTAGAAGGCCCTCATAGGAGAGGAGGAAATTATCAGCAAGAGTCAGAGAAGGACTCGAGCGAGACCAACAGGGCTTGTTTCATCGAGTGCGCAACAACATCAGACACTAGCTAGACAGATGCTAGGTTATCATGGCTTCCAAAGAGGATCCACTTTCACCACACCTCAGTAGCGGACTCCTTATCGGGAACCACAACATGAGTCGCAGCGTCGACCGCAACAACAACAGTTTAGGCCTGTTCAACAAAACAGACCAGGACTCTAGGATGGTGGGCCATCAACTTCTACTTTAGGTACTAGGAGTACTGGACTGAAGAACTGTTATTGGACTTGTGGGGAGACACACTACCAGCACGACTGCCTAGTGGAGAGGACTAGAGAATCTGGATTAGCTGGACCTATTATCGTGGGAGATTTGGGCAAGGCGCATCAGATTCATGTAGTGGTGAATAACCGCCAGGTAGATCACCAGTCGACTTTGTTCGAGACATCAGGTAACGTTGCTAACTAAACCCTTAGTATTTTGATAGATCCCGGTGCTACTGAGATATTCATTTCAGGTGCAGTGCTAAAGAGGATTAAGGTAAAGGTAGTCGAAGATGAAGAGTTTATCTTTGTAGAGATTGCTTCGGGAGCCAAACAAAAGGTTGGAGGAAAGGTTATGGGTTGTACACTTAACCTGGGAGAGTTTGTCAGTAGGGCCAACTTGTACACCACAATCTTAAGATCTTATGACGTCGTGATCAGTATGGAATGGTTGGAATCGCATGAGGCGATACTCAACTGTAAGATGAAACGGTTGATATTGGTTGATGATGAGAGAGAGAGACACATAATTGTGGGATGAAACCAGGGAGTTTTCCTGAGGTTCATCTCTTCCTTATATCTACAGAAGAGAATTCGCAAGCGGTGTAAGATTTATGAGATCCTTGTGTTAAACGAGAATGGAGTAGTAGAAGGTATAGAACACCTTCCTGTTGTGAGAGAGTTTGCAAATGTCTTCTCGGAGGAGTTGCCTGGGATGCCGCCAGAGAGGGAATTGGAGTTTACCATAGACCTAAAATCGGGGATTGAACCGATAGCAAGAGTGCCTTATCGGATGTCAACCCTGGAGTTATAAACGTTGAGAATGCAACTGAAGGAGCTATTGGACCTAAGACTTGTACATTCAAGTGTGTCACCGTGGGGTGCACTTGTTATTTTCATATGAAAGAAGGATGGGTTGTGGATACTCTGCATTGACTACCTTCAATTGAACAAGCAAAACAATTAAATATCAGTATCTGTTTCCAAGGATTGATGATCTGTTCGATCAAATTAAGGGTGTGATAATGTTTTCAAAGATCGATTTACGATCAAGGTATCACCAGTTACATATCAAGGAGGATGACATCCCTAAGACATCTTTTAAGATGAGGTTTGGACATTACGAGTTTACTATTTTACCATTTGGACTCACAAACGCACCAGGGGTATTTATGAGTTTAATGAACGAGGTGTTCCGCGAATACTTGGACAAGTTCGTCTAAGTATTCATTGACGATATTTTGATTTAATCTCGGATGATGGAGGAGCATGATGAGAACTTCCACTTGGGACTACAGTGTCTGCGAGAGCACAATTTGTATTGGAAATTGTCCAAATGCTCGTTTTATGAATCGAAGATTCATTACTTAGGGAATGCCATCTCGACAAAGGTATCATGGTGGATCTAGCAAATTTCGAGGCTATTATAGAATGGCCTGCACGACCAATGTCCCGGAAGTGAATAGCTTCATGAATTTAGTAGGATACTATCGATGGTTCATCGAGAGATTTTCGAAGATAACAAATCCAATCACAGAATTGCAGAAAAAGAACAAGAAGTTTGTTTGGACCGAGAAATGTGCATAAGCATTTTAGTTGCACAAGGAGTTGTTGACAAGAACACTGATACTAAAGGTCCCTTACCTGGACGTAGACTTCTTGGTATGCACTGACACATCCCAGGGAGTCTTAGGCAAAGTCTTGATGCAAGATAGTCAAGTGATCTCTTACTTTTCGAGGAAGTTGAGAAGGCATGAGGAGAACTATGTGACACATGATTTGGATTTGTTAGCACATCTTTACATAAAGAGACCTGAACGCGCGAAAATGATGTTAGTTAGGATTGCTTAGTGAGTACTATTTTTAAATTACTTACATAAAAGGAACAATGAACTGAGTGGCAGATGCATTGAGCTAGAGACCACTCATCGTTTCGGTGTTTCCTCTTCAGACGAATCTACATGAAAATATTCTAACTTTACAGTGCGACGATGACTCGTACAAAGAGTTCAAGGATTTTATTAGACAAAACACAATGATGGTACCAAGATTTGAAGGATTTACGTTTGATGAAGATGGATTATTGAGGTTTAAAAATTTAATTTACGTAACACCGAATGACGAGTTGAGGAGTTTGATCCTAAATGAGGCTCATAGAGCAGTGTACATGGCTCACCTGAGAGTCATGAAGATGAGGGTGGACCTTAAACCCTTGTTTTTCTCGAAAGGAATGAATTCAGACATAGTCGACTATGTGGCTAGATGTCTAGAATGTCAACGGATAAAGGTTGAACATAGACATCCAACATGATTACTACAGCCTTATGGTATTCCAGAATTGAAATGGGAGGTTATTTTGATGGATTTCATTGTTGGATTGCCACTGACGAAAATGAGACACAACTCGATTTTTGTGGTAGTCGACACTCTGACGAAGAGTGCTCATTTTATTCCTATGTGTACGATGTATCAACAACCTCACATAGATAGAGTTTTCAGCAGTGTGATTGTGAGGCTACATGGCATGTCTAAGAGGATTATATTTGATTGAGGATCGGTGTTTATTGGACGATTTTGTACTAGTTTCCAAGAGGCCTTGGGGACCCAACTTAAATTTAGCACTGTGTATCAACTAAAGACTCACGGGCAGACCAAATGAACAAACCAAATCTTGGAATACATGTTGTGCATGTACGTGATGGACCAACAAGTGCGTTGGGAAGAATTCTTGCCACTGGTAGAATTCACATACAATAAAACTTACCAAAGAACCATTAAGATAACGCCTTTCAAGTTTCTTTACGGCTGATCGTGTAGGACACCTCTGAGTTGGGATCGACATGAGGATAGGGTCCTGGTGGGACCAGAAGCGATTGAAGAAATGGAATAACAAATGAAAACACTAAGACAAAGGATCAAATAAGCAAAGGATCGACAAAAGAGTTATGTCGATGCACACAGTGTCGACCTTAGTTACGAAGTTGGTGATTGAGTATTCTTGCGAGTAAAACTACATAAGAGTTCAATCAAGTTTGGAAAGGGATATAAACTCTCTGCTAGGTTCGTGGGACCCTTCCATATTGTGGAGAGGAAGGGGCCCATGGCCTATCGACTAGCCTTACCTGATTCTTTGAGGCTTATGCACGATGTGTTTCACATATCTGTTTTGAGACATTATATTAGGGTAAAATCATGAATATGGGTAACACTTTTGCGACATTCGGGTCTCAAAAATTCCTAGAGGCAAATTTTCGGCCTAAAAAATGTTGCTATGAATTTTTTCGACCGAAAAAACTTTCGAATGAAAATTTGCACGTCAAATTGAACGGTGCCCTGACGGTGCCCTCGAAATTCGTGTACAATGTTTTTCGAATGAATTATTTTCCCGTGGTAAGAATATTTCGATCGAAACGTTTATTTTTAACAGATTATATTAAAATCTAGGTTTCAGCCGAAATATTATTTCAGCCGAAAACATGAAATTGGAACTGAAAACAAAAACCAGAGAACTTCCCCAAACTTACCTGAACTTCGGAGGTTGCGGACTCCTGTAAATACTGAGAATTTGGTTTCGAAAATGACACCAACATTTCCAAAATTGAATCTACTTTCATTTCCTATAATTTGTTTTCGTTTACTTTATTTTTATCTAATTTTATTTATTTATTTTAAAAATTCATTGCATAATATTTTTAGTAGACATTATGATTCGGTGAAATGAAATATCGATATCTCTAAAAATATATAGTGAAAAATTTAGAAAAAAAAATATCCATAATCCTTAAGCTATTCTTTTCAAAAGGGTATATTTAGATTTTAGTTTTAAGTAAAAATTAAGATAGATACAAGGTGTAGAAAAACATGTGTTTAAAATTTGCAATGTTTTCAGCTTGGTCAATTGCAAAAAATTCTAGAAATTATAATATTCATCCGTTAGATTCAAAATTAAATTCATAATAAAATAGAGTCTCTGTAGATTGTTGCAGTATATCTCGTTTCTTAAAAACATAAGTTTAATAATAGATACATTGTTGTAGAAAAAATTTACTCATTATCATTCCTTTCATGTTTAAGGAACATACTGTTAAACAATTTTCAAATTGACATAACAAATCGTGATAAAAAAAAATTGAAAAATAGTCATTGGAAATCTAACAAAATTCTTCACAAGTTTTGTTTTTACTGTAAAGTGAAATTCTAAATAAAAAAAATACTTTAGTATGCCGGAATTTGAACAACTTGTGAAAATACAATTTGTTTTTTCATAAAACAAGCAAAAGTGTAACCCATCTTCATGGTTTTACCCATTAGTGATCTTACACATGTTATTGACATGCATTATTTGCAGGTATGGGACGAGGGGGTTCTCATCGCTGATCCGATGCACATCCTAGATCATCACATTCGACAACTATGGCGTCAAATAGTAGATCAGGTCAAGGTCTAGTGAGACAACATAGTCCGCACTCAGCGACCTGGGATGACGCATATGATATGTGCCAACAGTTTCCATTTTTGTTTGATATATAGACTTGTACTATTGTGATACACATTATTTCAGCACTTATATACTATGAAACTTCAGGATGAAGTTTAGACCAAGAGGGGGCATATGTAACATCCTACTCTTGCGCGCACTGAGAGAACTTATTCTTTGAGGACACCTGACTTCAAGTGATCTAGATTATTATACTATTGGGCGTCTGATTATGATTATGAGGCATTATGGGTATGATGACATGTTATTTTTTTGTTTTGACATAGACAGGTGATATTAATTGGGTTCTCCTAAGTGTGCATGACTATGGACCTCGAGGATGCAGAGGCATCGATGAAACCCCTTGGCCTCCAGATCGAGTCAGGGAGTGGACTATTGAGTTTTTATTATTGTTGATATGACAAATGCACATCTGATTAGATGTTATGATGATTGATTTTATTTCTGACATGATTCATTGATGATGTAGGTTGACGATAGCTTTCCAACCAGAATCACATGTGGAGTAGATGGGTCACGCATGACAACCAGAGACGTTGAGGGACAGGTGTGGACAAAAAACTTTCCACAACCTACTCACACTCCTGTTGTGGCTCTAACTGTAGGTTAACAATTACCTAGTTCGAGACGACCCGCAATGTCATGAGGGAAGATTGTGATCGTTGCTCACGATGATTCTAAACAACGCGCAATAAAGTGGGGGACTTATTCCTTAGAGGCCCTTAGTTTCTTACAAGATCACCTAGCGGAGTATTGAATCCAGGGGTTTTTTATGTCTACCAAGTCAGCCAAGAGGTGAGTGGCACCCTCAGAGCACGTAGTCCTTCCTGAAGGGCACGTCCCGCAAGGAAAAATAGAAATAGGTGAGTGGCACCCTTGGAGCACCTACTGCGTCCTGAAGGGAACATCGCGCAAGCGAAACTAAATGAGGCGAGTGGCAACCTTGGAGAACCTAGTGCGTCCTGAAGGGCATGTCGCATTGTTAACTAATAAGTGAATAAACGTATATGGCCTTAAAATTCATGATGTGATAAGAAAGATTTAAAAACAATTTCCCTAATAAAAATGTCGCCCAACCTAGGAAAATAAAATCTAGGTCTAAGTAATACTTGTGATAAATAACAATAATACAAATAATAATCATTAAACATGTGACGAAAATGGCGTAAGAAATTTAATTAATTTATTAAAATCAAATTATATTGAGGGATTAAAATTTTAAAAGGGAATTGATTGTTTTTCTACACATGCTAATTAAAATTTATTAATTAAAAAGAAAAAGGGGAAAAAGGTAATTTTCTACACTTGCTAATTTGAGTTTTAGATAAAAAGGGAAAATAGGGAAACTTAAAAGAATTAGGAAACTAAGGGAAAAAGGAGGAAACAGAAAGAAAAAGGAAAACGCAGAATGAATAACTTAGTAAGGGATCTTGCCTTTAAGAACTTTCTAAATTGAACTCAACTAGGAATTTAGTAAGGACGTAAGGCATTAAAATGTGTAAGGGAATATGGGGACACCTAGGAGCGATTCTAGGAATGATTTTAGGTGGGTGAGAGAAATAGGGGTAATTAAATAATTAATGAAATTAATTTCTGGTGGAACTAAGGGGATGGGTGACATGTGTACGGGGGAGGCTTTTTCTGAATTAAGTTATTGAAAAATAAATTAAATGGGAATTTGGGAAAGAAATCACCTAGAAACTCTACATAAAGGAGGTAGGAGGAGGAGTATGGATCTCTTCTTTGATGTCTAACATTACACTGTATAATTATTGACTTGACTGACTTATCTTGTGGGATTTGGGATACCCATCTCAATGACAAGTGGTGGCTTGGCCTTGTGAGGCGAGCTGGGAGCTACTTGTTCTCTGGTTTCATGTGTATGGTGCCATTGTGGCTCGGGGGGCTAAGGGGGAAGAAGATTACCCCTAGCATTGGCTGGGAGGTACCAGTGAAGTCACATTGGTCATCAAGCGGGAGATGGATGGAGCGCGCGGGAAAACGACTAGATCTTTCCCTCTTAAATCAACGACTACGATCTCCTTCTCGATTTTGGACTTTGGAATTTTGAAATCACAAACCTCGCTTTCCTTGGTACGTCAATCTTTTAGAGTTGACGATTTGTGGACACCTGTCCTCCAAGCAACAGTCCTGCCTTCACTTTCAGTGTTTGACCTTTCAACTCAGATCAACTATCCTATGACCCCCTTCTTGATCGACGGTTGAGATCTCCCTCAGGTCTTCAGACTTCTAGGATCTCAAATATAAAACTTCACCCTTCTTCCCAATTCATTTTCTCCAAAGGCTATCATCTGACGCATGTCCTCCTGATCTAACCATGGAGGATTACTTTGGGTCTTTACCCAGAGTGCATGGATCTATGAAAAATCTCTCTTTGATCCTACGACAACGAATCACTTCAGGACTGTACATGGATTCCACGGATTCACACCACATCTCCTCTAGATCTGGTGGTCCATATCTACTTCGTATCTTCTGGATTCGACAATCTCAAATCTCAATTCAAATCCCACTACACTTTACCTGGAACTTGCAGTCTATTGACAAGTGTCCCCTTGCAGATCGATGACTCTCGACTCTTCGACTATTCGGGTTTCAGATGTTTCAAACTTTCACCTTTGCCTTCCTCTCAATCTTACGATCCACTAACATGTACCCTTCTGGATCTAACGGTCCAGATTCGCTTCGAATGATCGGACGATTGGGATTCACTTCGGATTTCTAGCTCTTCAGACATCGAGAATCTCAAATATCAACTCAGAAGCTACCGATTGGATTTCTTGAAGCCACTGATCTAACGCCTCAGATTCACTTTGGAAATCCGATGCTTGATATTTACTTCAGGTTTTATGACGATTCATATCTATTTTGGCTAATTGAATGGTTGAGATTCTACTTCAGGATTCCCACTCTTCGAGATTAGGAAATCTCAATTTTGAAACCTTGGTGAGTTCTCTCTCTTGAGTGTGCAAAGCGCCAAGGCTCGTGCACCTTAATCTAATCATACATCTGTTGATCCCTTGCACTATGATCCAACAACCACTATCTCTCCTCCACATGAGCTTCTAGTTTCTTCTGAATTAGAAGATTTATTAGTATTCAAAGGTTTCTAACCTTTGATCCTCCTATGAGTCCAACTCTTGGATCTCGTTAACACTTATGAAAAATGTTATCCCTTATGATCTTGATCCTTAAAGGATTTTGACTTCCCATGCACTCCTTGCATTCTCGGGATTTTGATAACTCAGATCAAAGGATTTCTCGAAAATAATTTTTTGTCGCCCACCTGACGTTCCTCTGTTTTGGTTTTTCAATGCTTGGTATATTCTTAACACTGTGCACTCCTTGCACCTGGTCTAAGTTTCCTTTGTTATCTCTGAACTCCTCTGAGTCAATCCAAGACTCAATCGATGCATTCCTTGTGTTCGAGATGCACACCTTCCATACGAGTTTCAGAAGAGAAACAATTGAAACTTATCTAGTTTTGTCACAAAATCATATGATCAACTTCTCGAACAATAATACATGAAGAAAATGAAATAAACGACATACACAAAATATAACATTCATTCATTCACACATCAAATGAACACAGTCCAAGTATTTGGGACAATTCTGTCTGTTCTCTTCATTCATGAAACAAATTACATAATCTTGATGCTCTCCACTACATCTTTTCTTCTACTCTACTATACTCTATTGATCTTTGTCTTCGTCTCATAATCTCCTAATTCTTCTTTTACAAAGCAACAAAAAAACTATATAAGGACTAGATCCACGAGCTCCCTCATCCTATTTGCAACCTATCCTATCAAACTCTTAAAGGTTACCTACTTTGTCTTATTATAATCACTAACAATTATTTCCAGATAAGAGTCAACACTCTATATTTGCAACCCCTTACAGTCCTTCACGACTTTACAAACACGACATATTTAAAAATGTTGCTTTCAAAAATATCTCAGCAACTCGATCTACTTCTGAGTTACTTGCTAATGTGAAACTCTGTCATGCTGAGATGTGGTTCCCTTGCCTCCACTTCTGCGTCTTTGAATTTGAAGGAGATTCCCCTGCATCATATGACAACGACACCGTACCCATTCACAAATGTCTTGGAGGAGAAATATATACCTATGGGATTAAGGTTCCTTTGTCATATTTAATTTTTAAAATCAAATCAACCTATTTTTCTTAACTCATTTTTTTCTAATGTGTTCTCATCTTATAAAATTTCAGTTTGTGTGCTACTATATATATATCCACCTTTTATTTTTCACATCCATTGGTTGTTTGGGATTACGATATAAATCGATTGGCTACACGATTCTTCTACTTCCGAGTTCATGTGATGTTGGTTGATCTCATATTTTGATTATTTTGTGTCTCTTCCGCTTCTTTTTCTTGTTCTCTTTGACATTAAGTATTTTTGCATGGAAATCAAATGTAGAATATACAAGTGTTACACGTAGGAAAACTATAAAATTCAACTTACATTGAAAGAAATTAAAGAGGTATTCATCGTAAAGGGAAAAAAGGGGGGGATTTGTTTGTTTTATGTCATTTTTTATATGTAAAACTTTTCATTGTATGTATTTTATTTTCATTTAAATTGAAGTGTCTTCACACAGTTTGTTCCTCTTCTAGTGCCCTTTGTGTCATGTGTTGCAATCCATTGTGCACACGAACCTCTTCTAGTTCCCTCTATGCCGAGCATTTCAATTCTTCACACGTGCATGCCTCTTCGAGTGCCCTCTGTGTTGTGTGTTGTAATTCTTTGCATGCATTGTCCTCATCAAGCACCCTTTGTGTGTCACGTAGGAACTAATTTTGCTAAAAGGTGTCAAACTTAGGATGTTCTTTCTCTTCTTTTCTAATATTTCATTAAACATTTTTACTTAAGCGTTCTCCTTGTTGTAGGTTATCCCTTGTATGAGTGCCTCCTCAGGTTATACCGCCTGCAAGTCTTCCTGTTTCGACTTCTAATCTTTGAATGGCTCAACAATCACCATGTTACAGTGCCCCTTCTTTTCTTCCCATTCAACCAATAATTCTAGGTAATTCTGCATGATATGATCTACGTTGTGGCAATATCCACACAGTGTGTGCAACTTGGTACATAACCGCGAGAAGTGGAATATCTCATGATAGTTACAATAGGTAGGAGGTCCTCATCTACCACAATCATATCCCATTACTCTTCCCTATCCTCCTCAGTAGCCTCCTCTAAAAGAAACTCCATGGTCGAAGCCTCTTTATTCGCCGCCCTAAATCTCTTCCTAGACATAGTAAGCATATGCATTACTCTCCTTCATTAGATGTAGTGATCGAAAATTGTTCACATCATGGCCCATGGATTTGCAAAGATTGCAAAACAAAGTGTTTCTGGTATTTTGATACATTTTTAGTGTTGGGAAATAGGGAGGTAAATGTCCCCATTGTGCATAGATCTCACACCAATCAGTCTATGGTCCTGTCCAAAATAGATTTGATGCAGCTGTCACTGTGTAACTTTCCCATGTAAGGCACTCATCTCTATGGTGACCTTCTACACGGGACACTAGAAATTATTGCACATAGCTTTATCCTTGGCAATATATTATCATTTCTTGGGAGGTTCATGAGTGATATTGTACCTACGCAACCCTGCCAACTTCTTTCCACCTCTTTTCATAGACTATAAGTGCAAAGTTATTTCTACAACCTCCACCTCGGTCATTACCCTATGCTGGGTCCATTCCCTATACGAGTCTAGAAAAAACCATTCCATTTGTTGAATGTATTGGATCTGAAATGTTATTCTATTCAACATAATATTGAACTGTTGGTCATAATCCCACATGATTTCTCAATCTTTCTTCTTAATATCCCTGATCTCGATTATACATTGTGATTCTCATTTTGGTTTCTATAATTCTCTCAACAGATCTCTCTTTATTTTTGTAAGCGACCTTGCTTCTATCATTGGGGTAGTAGCCTTGTACGTCATGTACCCTTTCAAAGCTTTGTCTATGAATGTGGTCTCTATCTGCAAAATCCCGGATACCTCATCCATGATTCTTTCCGTAGACCATATAGCTTTACACATGAACCATGGATGATTTTAGGGGCTAAATTTCGCTCATGGGCTAATTTTCCATGGTTTTTCCAAAAATGAGATTCACTATTTTAAAAATGATTCGCCCAAATTCTATAGGATAAAATTATTTTACCTTAAAAATCGCCAAAATTT
>ML777081.1:448586-459483 GCA_009831015.1 Picea engelmannii | reverse complement strand
GAATTTAGGGTTTAAGGTGTGGAGGGTGAAAGGAATAAAATGTGTCAATAAGAAATAAGAATCAATCAATTTACTCTTTAGTGAGAATACACAGATAAATTAGATTATTGGGATGAAAGAGCTAGTGATAGTGGGTTGGTTTCCGAGAAGGAGAGTGAACACCGAATCTTTGAATGTATTGATAAATATAAACTTTGAACCTATTTAAGGTTATAATTTATATGCCCTTTTATTAGTAAAAGGGTTGACGGTCTAGAATTTTTGGACTCTCTGAGATGTTGAAAATATAATACATAAAATATGGAAATGGGGAGCCCGTCCGCTCTTTCTAAAGAAATGGCATCTTGATTTTGATGTGAGATCTATAAAATTGTATACGTTGTGATTCTAGGTCACAATTGGGAATACACTTGGAACCTATTATGGAGTGAAAATCTCTTTCAAATGCATTGGCTACTTGGTTATTTCGTTTATCCTAGTCAAATTGGAAATTATCAAATGTTTGGCCAAAACAATGGATGTTAGGAGTAGATTGACCTAGTATTTACTAACAATTGTCTACAAAGGAACACCCTTTAGATGTGGTTGATTCCATTGCTATGGACACCTAACAATTGAGTGCTCTCTCACTTTAAAAAAAAATATTTGGAAATTGAAGTTGTTTATGGAAGACGGCAAGGATTTCTTACTGGGGAGGAATATAAATTTGAAGATGAAGATAAATCTAGGGGAAATTGGGACTACAAAATTTCCAAAGGAGGTTCTTTTGGGAGAGGTATCTCAATCATTGGACACGAGCTAGATTAAATAAAGTTTAGTGGAACCCTCCAACACAAGAAAGGAATGCTCTCTTATTCTAGGAAATCTTTCATTTTCTCTGTATTTGAATAAAAGAAAACTTGATGAAAATCATGTTTTTGAGAAATGGGGTTTGAATGATGGAAATAAGATTATGAAAATTGTGAATATATTCCTCCCCAATCTATTGAGTATATATATCCCTAAATCTCCTCTAATTATCCCTATTCTTGGTGTAGAAGAGGGCTCGATAGAAGGGACCTTGATTTTAAATCCCTTTCTTATCATTGTCATAGCTTCAGAAAGTATGGAGGACAATAGAAAAGTACCTTCAATCAAATTATGGAATTAGGGTAAATGGAACCTTGTATTTCTGAAGGAAATTTGAAGGGGTATTGGGTCATATTGATTTATAGAAAAATGTCCCTCATAGGGTAAGTATTTTTTTATTTCCTTAGAACAAAAACAAGGTTTCTTAGAAATAAAATGTGGAAATTGTAAGTGCCTTGGATGTAGAAATATAATCTCACACAATAAATCCAAGAACAATATAGAAGAAATACACACTTTATTATTATCAAACCCTTAAGGTAGGGAACCAACTTATAATTGATCCTATTAGAGGGGCCAAACTCCTATTGATATAAGCTCCAAATACAATACTCTTCCACCATGCTTCATTACATTACTTATACTTCCTTATATAATACTATCTACCCCCTAATAACATTCTAGAGATAGAAACTTCTAGTAATCCTTCACACATTTATTTTATTCACACTATTACATAATATAACCACACTATTATTTCCATTGGATACCTCCCTAGGTATTGCATATTATCCTCTTAGGTATACTACATTCCACCTTCCTTAGTGAAGTGTTGTCCTCAATTCTTGTTTTGATGAAGTACAAACATATACTAAGGTCCCATGGATGAGTGTGGACCATAAATATGAAATATTCTAGAGAAATAAAGTCCCATGTATAAGTTCTAGTCACCATGTTGAACTAGTCCAAGTTCCACTTTAAACCTGGGTCTTGTGTATGAGTGTTGAATATGACACCCAACTAATGAATCATGAGCTCCATGAACAACCAATTAATATGCTCCAAAAACCAACCAATGACATGGGGATTCAAATAAATATAATCCTCAAAAATATCATCTACAAAATTGTAAAGGGTCAAGGTTGAATCTGGAAGGAACAATACCACTGTAGAATATGCAAGTTGAACATTGGTAGTCATAACGGCCCCCGATTTCCCTCAATGATGTTATCTACATAAGGTGGAGTAAATTCATCAAATAGAAGACAAAAAATGTTATCATCCCACATCTGGTAGGATGTTATCATACCATATACAAATAATCACAATCACTCTCTAAATATTACCAATAATATATTTCTCGATTATATTCTTACTTCATGCAATGGTACATGGTTACAATAATACATTTCTCCTAATATTTAGTGAGTTTATTTTGAAGATCTTAGATAGCGTCTTGTAACAACATTATTATATTAGTTTACTACAATATTGTAGGTTTTGGATATTTAAGAGAGGAAAGAGATACAAAGGTAAAAATGTTAGAGGATAAATAGAGAAAATTAATTTTTGGAAAAAGAAAAAGAATGGAGCCTTAAAGGCATATCCTTATGGATTCAAGAAGGAGATGACAACACCAAGTTTTTTCATAGATATGTAAAGTGTAGGAATATATTAACTAAATATGGAAAACAAAAAAGTAATATAGTACATAGGAAACTAGTTTTAAAGAGATATAAAATAAAGGGGTTGATTAATTTTCATTTCTTTTCAAGGAAGACACGCAATTCACCATTGTTGAGGTTATAAAAATGTCAAATTCTTTCCCAAGGTTTCTAAATGCTGAGGACAACCAAGAAATGATGAATGAAGTTGGGAAAGAATAATTGTATACGATTCTTGAAATTTTCCATAAGGACAAAATCCTAGGGCCAAATGGCTTCCCTATGGGATTTTTTATTAGGTTCTTTGAGTTTATAGGAGAAAATTTAAGACGATGCAGGTTGAGGCTTCTAGAATAACAAGGAAGATGATTGGAGCCTTGAATACTACCTTTCTTATACTTATTCCAAAATATGATGATCCTTCATCCTTTGAAAAACTTAGACCAATTTCCTTATGTAGTTTCATTTACAAAATCATATCTAGCGTAATTTCAAAGAGACTAAAGAAGGTGTTCTCAGGTTAAATTTATGATGAATAGTTTGGGTTCTACGAATGAAAAAAAAATCGTGAGGCTATAGGGATTACTCAAGAAGGAATCCATTCCATTAAATCAAGAACCAAAATTCAATGGTGGTGATATTGGATATTTCCAAAGAATATGATAGGGAATGATGGATTTATCATAGGATTATTCTTATTCATTTAAGATCCTATCACCAATTTGTAATTTGGCTAATGAATTGTATAACATTTGCCTCTTTTGTTTTTATGATTGATGGGTAAACATCATATTTATTCAATATAGGAAGAGGATTAAGAAAATTATTCCCTTATCCCCTCTCCTTTTCCTCTTAATTTCTGAAGGACTGAGAAGGTTTCTAAAGGAGGCTTCAAAAATTGGCAATTTTAAACGGGTTGTTGTAAGGGCGTAAGTCATTAAAATGTGTAAGGGAATATGGGGACACCCAGGAGCTATTCTAGGAATTATTTTAGGTGGGTGAGGGAAATAGGAGTAATTAAATAATTAATGAAATTAATTTCTGGTGCCACTAAGGCGATGGGTGACATGTGTACGGGGGAGGTTTTTTATGAATTAAATTATTGAAAAACAAATTAAATGGGAATTTGGGAAAGAAATCACTTAGAAACTCTATATAAAGGACGGAGGAGGAGGAGTATGGATCTCTTCTTTGATGCGTAATGTTGCGCTGTAGAATTTTTGACTTAATTGAATTATCTTGTGGGAGTTGGGATACCCAACTCGGTGATGAGTGGTAGCTTAGATTTTCGAGGTGAGTTGGGAGCTAGTTGTTCTCTGGTTTAGTGTGCGTGGCCCCTTTGCGTCTCAGGGGGATAAGGGGGAAGAAGAGTACCCCTAGAATTGGATGGAAGGTACCAGTGAAATCACATCGGTCGGCAAGCAGGGGTTGGACGAAGCACACTGGACAACGAATTAGAGATGTCACCTTGGGCTATGGTATGTACGCTTTTATTTTGAATGGTAGATTAATATTTATCTTGCGCTTCCATGACTGTACCTCTATTTTATAAAAAAAATTGTTTACTCAACATTTTTAAGCGATAGCTTAAGGTCATCATAGCTTTACACTCATTGCATTGCCTTGAATCACTTGGCACCAATCCCTGATTGCTATGACTCTTCTGTTTGTATACGATTCTTGAAATTTTCCATAAGGACAAAATCCTAGGGCCAAATGGCTTCCCTATGAGATTTTTTATTAGGTTCTTTGAGTTTATAGGAGAAAATTTAAGACGATGCAGGTTGAGGCTTCTAGAATAACAAGGAATATGATTGGAGCCTTGAATACTACCTTTCTTATACTTATTCCAAAATATGATGATCCTTCATCCTTTGAAAAACTTAGATCAATTTCCTTATGTAGTTTCATTTACAAAATCATATCTAGCGTAATTTCAAAGAGACTAAAGAAGGTGTTCTCAAGTTAAATTTATGATGAATAGTTTGGGTTCTACGAATGAAAAAAAATCGTGAGGCTATAGGGATTACTCAAGAAGGAATCCATTCCATTAAATCAAGAACCAAAATTCAATGGTGGTGATATTGGATATTTCCAAAGAATATGATAGGGAATGTTGGATTTATCATAGGATTATTCTTATTCATTTAAGATCATGTCACCAATTTGTAATTTGGCTAATGAATTATATAACATTTGCCTCTTTTGTTTTTATTATTGATGGGTAAACATAAAATTTATTCAATATAGGAAGAGGATTAAGAAAATTATCCCCTTATCCCCTCTCCTTTTCCTCTTAATTTCTGAAGGACTGAGAAGGTTTCTAAAGGAGGCTTCAAAAATTGGCAATTTTAAACGGGTTGTTATTGGCCAATTCGGTAACATTACACATATTATAATTTTTATGAAATTCTAATTTTCTATGAGGGATGAATAAGTATTGTATGGAAGTTTAAGGTCATAATGGATTTTTTTCTGTAAGGCAATAGAAATGAAAATAAATCTAGAGAAATTTCATTCTTGGAACCCATACTATTCATCATAAAAAATTTCATAAGTTTGTATAAGTTTTGTGCAACAAAACTATCTATAGGGTCAAGAATCATGTCGACAACAATAGAATTAGCTTTCCTTAGATAAAAAGACATAGAACCGATCTGGAAAAAAATCCACAATCTTACTTGTCTATGTTAATTGAGCAAGAAACAAAATATTGGCACTTATATGTGGCACATGATAGATGTCGAAAAATATTCCCATGTCGACAAGAAACACCACCATGAATAGAAACATTAAGAGAAAAATCATCAACAACATATATTGTCCTCTCCTTAGCTTCACCCAACCATGTGAATAAAGAGACTTCCTTAGCTATGTGATGAGTGCACCTAGAGTTGACCACCCATTCGTTCTGTGTAGAATGAGACAATAAGGCCCGAGAGGTTCCAACTTGGAAGATGAAATTATCATTGGATTGGACTACAATGGAAACATCTCCTTCAATGAATTTCACCTTATCCTCTAATTCATTTAACTTCTTAGAGTACAATTTATCCACATGTCCAACCTTTCCACGGTACTGACTTGTCTTCTTCTTTAGACCTTGTTGTGGTGCATCTACATATTTATGAGGTTTTTGGTCCTGGTATGTAGGTTTCTGTGTAGAGGCATCAAACTGTACTATACACATGGGATCTATATTGTCCTTTCCGTTGAGCAAGTGGGCTTGGTGTTTACCACCAATTTTTCCTTTTCCAAGCAATCTATGTTGATCACTAATCAAAGGACCACAAAAAGATTCAAAGGTGTAATCCTTACCAAATTTCTTGAGTGCTTTCCAGTTGGTGCAAAAGGTCATCACAAATATGTCAAATGTTTTTCACAATCTCACCAGTACCAACTCGATGATTTGTCCATCCTTCTTCTAATAGTTCTTTCAACATTTTTCCAATTTCAACTGGAGTTCTTTGACACACACTAAATATTCCTCCATTCTCTCAAAAGAAATACAATCAAGAGAGATTAAATATTTCTCCAACTGCATGACACAACTCTCATCGACTTGGTCGAACAACAACTTCATCTTCTTCTAGACTTGATGAGGATAGTCAATTCCACTGAGGTGAACGAAAATCCTCTACAAGATGTAGGTCATAATGAACCCTACATACTTATCCTTCTTTGCATCAACAAAAAAATTCACACGGTCATCTGTTGGATATGGAATTACAACATTTGTATATTTCCATGGTCCTTTTCTCTTCAGTATGGTTTCCATGTATGATTTCCATACTTCATAATTCAATCTGTTACGAACAACATGATCAATCTTTGAGACTATCTTCGTTATCTGGATAGAATGGTTTGTTTCAATAATTTCCACTTAGAAAACCAATAAACCAGAGTCAATCACACAACATATCTGACTCATCAATGTTTTTCAGATATCAGATCAAGTTTTAAACCATTGTCTCTTATACCATGTTGGGGAATAGGCTAGAACATGACATGAAATATAAAACATACTACTTCATATAAATGAAGAGGAACAAAAATTTTGAATATAAAGGGTGGTGTCTAAAGATAATGTTACAACACTTAATCATAGTGCACTATGATCAAAACACTGCAGTTCATGTTGCACATCTTGATCCTTATGATCTATTGCATAAACTCAATTGAATTATAATGACCCAAGGGGTCTACTTTTATAGTCTCAATATCTAACCAACTTCCATAAAATATGAAATGTATTGTCCACATATAACCAGTGACTGTTAGAGGTGTCTCTGCCAAACTCTGTATGTTCAGTCAGATCGACAAGGATGCTCGACCCCACCTCCTATGGAAATGAATGCTGACTACTCTACTAACTGGTGTAGTGTGTTGGTTGATCTCCCAACCAATTGTATCCACATGTAGGTGGACCTCTCGACAAATGAACCAAGGAGATCTGTGATGAACCATCAATTCTTGATGTTCCAACAATTTATTTCCTTTAAGTTGTCTTCTTTCAAAGGCAAGGGGCCTTCCTTCTTTCTTTAAAATTGCACCAATTCCACAAGCCAACACATTACACTCCACAACAAAAACAAATTGTGAAGTCAGGGGTGGCGAGGATGACAATTGTACACATAGCCTCCTTAATTTTTTTGAAATAGTTGGTTGTTACTTTAGTCCAATAAAATGATTCCTTCAATAATAATTTTGTTATAGGTGTTGTTATTTTACCATATTTCTTGACAAACTTGTGGCAATAAACTATCAATCCTAAGGATCCTTTAAGTTTCTTGAAGGTTTTGGGAATTGACCATTACCTCATAGATTTAATTTTGTTGGGGTCCATGTTTACACCTTCATGACTCTGATACAATATTACCTAAATATTCCACTTCTTGAACCCCAAAGGCACACTTGGAAGGATTTTTATAATTTTTTTTATCTTCCAATAGTTGTAATACTCTATCAAAATGTTGGTCATGTTCTTCCCAAGATATTTTTTAGATTAGTATGTCATCAAAAAATACTAGCACAAACTTTCTAAGGAAGGGATTGAAAATATAATTCCTCAAACTTTGAAATATTGAAGGTGCATTAGAAAGTTCAAATGGAATAACCAAAAACTCATAATGACCTTCATGTGTTCTAAAATCTATTTTGGGAGTGTCTTCCTACATCATTCTCATTTGATGATATATCAAATGAACATCCAACTTAGTAAAGAAAATGTTCCATGTCATCAATTGAAGGAATAGGAAACATATCTTTGATGGTAATTTTGTTGATTTGTCTATAATATGGACACATACACCATGAACCATCCTTTTTTGTAACCATCACCACTAGTGAAGAGAAATAACCTTGTCTAGTTGAATGATGTTGGCCTCCAATATTTATTGGATCATATGCTCAATCTCACTCTTTTGTGCATGTGGATACATGTAATGCCTAATGTTAGGTGGTACACTTATGGGTTGCAAATGAATAGCATGGTCATGATCTCGAGTAGGTAGAAGACCCTCAAGAATTTCAACAAATACCTTGGAATGATTGTTGATAATTATTTGGAGATCTAATGGAGCAGAGGATATAGTTGTTTTAACATCAAGTGAGCATAATTGTGTAATTACACCATGGTTTCCCTTTTTGAGTAATTGTTTCATGTTGTTAGAGATTATCACTTTAGAGGGTTTCCCTTGGACACCTCTAAACTCAATTTCCTTTCCATCTAAGGAAAACATCATGAAAATATCTTGAAAATTAAGGGTTATTGTTCCTAGTGATTGTAACCATTGGACCCCTAATAAAACATAAAAACCACCCATTTGGATTGAAATCATGGGAATATCCAAAAACTATTCCCCCATGTTGAGCTTAATACTATGGCACTTTTGATAACATTTTATGATACCTTCGTCTGCAATCATTACATGAAACTATGGTTCTCGAAATACAAATAAATTGAGATATTTTTCTAATTTGTAATTAATGAAGTTATGGGTCTACCATAATCAATCAACATTGTTACCTTTTTCTTTTTTATGTGCCCTTGTATCTTGAGGGGTTTTGGAGTATTAATTCATGCCAATGCATGATAAGATATTGATGGAGTAGTCTCTTCTCCATCTAGATATTGTGGTGGGTCCGATTCTTGATATTATTCCTCTTCATAGTCTATGCAGAATAATTTATTCTCTCTGCATTTATTCCCCTTACCGTGCTTGTTTCCACAATTAAAACGTCATCCCTTTGCTCTTTTTTCATTCGTTTATTGAGGTGTCAACCTTTTTTATTGAGGTATGGTTGTCTTATGAACCCAAAAATGATATTTATTTATTGTGTATTTTGCAATGGTATACTTTTTTGTAGGCTTATTCTTGGCTTGAATATGATGATAAAATTTCATAGTTTTGATAATATTTGCAGGGTGTCTTAAGAAAATATCATGTTTAATGTCTTCGTTTGATCCACCCATGTAAGCTTGCAACACATTTTCATCACTTGTGTCATCCACCCATGTGGAAATTACCTAAAATTTTGAATTATAATCTTCAATATCACCTAAGTTCTTGATTCTTATCAATTTACTGAAGTAGTCATGTTCCCAAAATTTCCCATAATGTGATTCTAAGTCTCTTGTAAATAAAAACCTAGTATAATGATAAAAAGGGGGATTCCTTTCAACTTCCCATTGATACCATTGATATGGTTTTATCTCTTGAAGTTCAAACTTTCTATGTGAATCCTTTTATTTTTATCCATAATATTATGCATTTCAAAATATTGGCTCTATTTGGTTCACCTAGGTAAATACCTATGTTCCATCAAGCTTATTTAATTCAATCTTGGGAAATTTGAATTTAGTACCCCCAGCATAATTAAACCCACTATTAGAGTTAAATCCACGTGAAAATTTCTAACTTCCAGTAGGTTTTTCAACATGAATACTACATTTATTTTCATGAGTCACTTTGGTCACGGTGTCAGTCTTAGGAAGCCTCCCATTTAAGGTTTGTAAAATGGAATTTTGAAGTACCGCCATATTTTTATCCATCAAATGTTCCATATTTTCACCCATATTATTTTCCATCTATTCCATATTTTAATTCATATCATTATCCATATGTGCACTATTTTCATTCATCTTCTTTTCCATATTTTCAATTTGGTGAAAACTTTTTCATCTCCTTATTGTTGAGTCGTGTTTTATCTCTCTGGAGGTTTATTTGGTGAAGTAATTTTTGTATGAGCCTTTGGAGCCATTCGTAAACACAATAATTACCCTCTTTTGCAAATAGTTTGAATCACCAAAAATGGACCTTCAAATCAAAAGTTATGCCAATTGTAAGTTACGTACCTTTCAAATCCTAATTTGGAGTATGTTTGGATGGTTGAACTTTGTTCTAATATATCTCAGAACTTTGAACCCTTCTGAGTCTAAAATTTCATCTTGTAGTACTATGATATGAATTTTTAAACTCCTAAAAATTTCATAGTATTAGCCTTTAGTGATAAAAGGTTATAGCACAAATACCAAAATGTCTTGTTTAAGACTAATTTCAGGATTAGTAAAAATCCTAAACTTCCACAAGATAGATATCACAAATTATAATGATTCAATTTAAAAAATATATATATACATGTAATTCTATATGCCTCCTTACGATTCTAAAAATTGTAGAGTCTGAAACTACACCGATTTTTTTTATATTGAAAATAAAAGATGACTCGTTTGAGACTAATTTTAGGACTAGTTACAAACCCCAACTTACACGGAATATATATATGAAACTATAACGACCCAAAACATGAACATTCTTCTAGACATACATCTCTATGTTGTCTTATCTTTCACAAAATTTCATTATTTGAAACTTCTTGGAATAAAAGTTATAACAAAAATCCCAAGATAACGCCTTTGAAATTGATTTCAGGATGAGTCAAAAAACTTATCATCCATAGGATATATATCCTGAAGTATAACAAACTAGAACTTGACATATTTTCTAGACGTACTTGGATATGTCTTTCGAGTAACCTCCAAAAGTTTCTATCTGTAGCATTATACAAAAACTTTATAGTCAACATGTCAAAATGACTTGTTTGAAGCAAAATAATAGTAGGATCAATGCTCTTATACCAAATGTTATGATACGACACCTTTAAAATTATCAAAATTAAATGAATAAATTCCACTTCAAGGGGGAACCTTCCTTTTACAATATATCAAAATCAAAATACAATATGAGATAAGATAAGATGATTCTAAGACTAGGTCTCCTTGATATATATATATATATATATATATATATATATATATATATATATATATATATATATATATATATATATATATATATATATATATATATATATATATTTTT